>VZRN01005523.1:535280-551388 GCA_013397935.1 Dasyornis broadbenti
TTTTTTTTTTTTTTTGTTGTTGTTGTTTGTGTCTGGACTCTCACCATCACAGCCCTTGATTAAATGACAGGTTTTTGTTTTCATTGTCTTACCTTCTTTTCCTTTTCAGTTCTTGACAGCCTTCCCTCTCAGCTGAATACTGTTATCACTTCTTTATTCTAATCCTCTCCCTAGCTGCCTGTATTATCACCCCTCTGTTTCAGAACTTGGATACTTACCCTTTAATCCATTAATTGGCTTTTTACCCTCAGATCTCTTTGCCTCCTCTGAGTGCAACCTGACTCTCCCAGCCACCACACACCCACTTTGTTCTCTCTCTGTATCCCTCCCTTGCACCTCCTGGCTCTGACTACATTTTGGTGCTACTTTCTCTTCTTTCTAGATAATCTTGTGCTTTATTTCTTTTCACAAAGGACGGCTCTCTAGTTCAATATCACTTTCAGCTTTGCCTCTGTTTCCTCCTTGTGTTTACGTATTGCCTTTCTACATTGCATTTAAACAAGGGTAGATGTATATAATAGGAATAATCTCTGCAGCAAATATCTGTGTTGCCCTCAGAATAGGTCCATTTCCTTATCAGGGTTCAAAAGTGTTGGGCTAGTTAATAAAATATGGGTTGTTACACAGCAAACATAATCACTTAAACGAGATTATCTTTTGATTGTGTCAGGTTTCTATTGCTGTTTGCATGCAATAGAAGTGTACATTTCTTAACTTTTTTTTAATCATGTACTCTTTGTGTGTAAAATCTGTTTGAATTAAAAGGAAATACTTTGTCTGGTGGCACTGTTTAGTCCACAAATAATATTGCCTTATTTTAAGAAACCCTGCCTACTTTTTTTTTTTCTTAGTCAACATTTGAAAATATAGACTATACTGAAAAGTATAGTCTATATTTTCAAATGTTTGTTTTGTTCTCTTTGATGTTTTCTTTATATAGTGTGTATGAATACACACATTTGATATTTAGCAAAATAGGGAAAATTATCCTGGTGCTAATGTACACAAAGCTATTACACCCAGTCATGGTTAATAGCACTAAATGGATTTAGAGTGAGGAGTCTAGACTGCAATCCTGTCAGCATCTGCCCCTTCCCCAGTAATTTATTTGGGTTTTGCACCTGCAGGTGCTGAATTGGGACTGAATTCATACAGAATTTTTTACTTGGATAGCAGGCACTGAAATTGTAACATTTAAGAAAAGCACTAAATAAAAGTGACTGCCTCACCAGTAACCTTCCCTCCTTCATTGTCAATATTAAAACAATAGGATCCTGATTATCCAGGCTCTTCCCAAGAGGATCTCCTTCTCTAATTAACTCCCTAATCTGTTGGCACCCTGATTATTAGACATATCTTGTGCTGCCTGGTGTGTTTCAATGTTAGAAAGCTTTCATAAAATATTTCGGTTTTAGCTCATTCTTTGGCTAGTGTACCTTTAATATTTCATGCAAACGTAGTGACACTCCTTTCCTTTCCTCCATTCTCTGGAGCATTAAAACCTTTCTGAAAAGGCAGTAGATATGAAAAGTCTATGAGAACAGCAGAACTGTAAAGGTAACTGTGCAGAGGTGAGAAGTCCCCTCTTTGCCCCCTCTCTGTTCCTATGTCCCTGCATGTGATAAGTTGCAGCTGGAAATCACCTTTTCCTCCACTTTTAAAGATATGCATATGTATCTACAGGCATCTCCAAAGGTGAAAGGTTCTAACCCATTGTACCACACAGCCATGGGAATGGGAGTTTGGTTGGGACTTGTAGAACAAAAAGCTTTTCCTTCAGAGTCTTTTGTATTCAGGCTTGTTTATATGAAACAGAGGTGTGTGTCTCAAATTTTTCCATCTCTAATAAAAGAAAAACAAATCACCCTTCTCCCATAATACTTTTTTTTTTTTTTTTTCAAAGTCAGAATGCACTTAACTCAGGGAATCAAACCAGCATACCCAGGCAGATCTTTTCCTTCTTTTCACTTGGAAGAGCTCAAATCTTGTGGAAAATAGGGAAAGAAAACCAGTTTAAAGATGTATTTTATCAAAAATTCTGCATCTAAGTACGTTTGCCCATATACATTTTAAGTCTTGAATATGCACCATTGTTTATTTGAGTAATGTTTTAATTTTGTTAAATAAGATCCCTTATTCTTTATTTGTTTTTTTTTTTCTCAAATATTTTTAGCATTGGGCTATTGTCTTTTTTTTTTTTCATTCCATGGAGTATCAGCATTTGCAGTTCTCTTGTAAGAAGACGCTTTTTAGTTGTTCAAGTTGATGTCTGTCATCAATACATAGTCTTGTAAAGACCTATGATGTGCCTCTTGTCCTACACCTAGAAATGTGCCTTGGTGTGGTAGCTTTCAAGCAGATGTACATCAGTGTGTAGTATCTTTTCAACGTGTTCAGCCTGGACCTGTCATTCATGCGTGTGCCGTTCACAGATGGATGTGGTGGCCTTTTTGTGGTCTGTGAAGTCTGTGTTTTGTATGCATGGAGCCTTGCACTAGTCCTGCTCATGTGTGGAGATAAAGGCATGGAAGTTGTTTTCATAAATCTCTTCAGGATCTCCCTCCAGTACTGACAGTAGCCTATATATTATTAACATCAGCAGGCAGAGCACCCTAAAACCTGCGTACCAATCATGTAGTGCAAAAGAGCCAGCAAAAGACAGAAGGTAAAGAAACATTATAGAAGCAAATATGTAAAGTAGGAAACCTTTGTCCACTGCATACAATATTTTAATTCAATTCATAGTAACCTTATGGTACCATTGGGGATGCTAAAAATCTTTGTAAAGACACAAGTCTTTTTCATGAAATGAGTTGATAATCTTTGAAATAGATAAACCACCCCACCTCCTCCCTGGGCTGCTCTCTATTAACAGCATGTATAATTCAAGACTGATTTTTAACTTAGTTATTCATAATGCTATTTATTTCTTGTCCATTCTTTCCTTCTTTTATAACTATTTCTGAATTTCCTGGACTTCTCATAAAACACTGTAATGCTAATGCTAAGGGTAATTTTTAAAAGGTGCTTCAAAAATATAGATGTTTAATATGCAGCTGCTCTCTTATGGGGCAAAAGGTTTCTTCCTGCCACTTCTTTCAGATTCTGTATTAAAAATCTTTTATTTTCCCCTCAACTGGCAATATTTAAGGAAGTACCCTTTCATGTTTTCTATAATCCTGTTAAAAATAGTAGGCATCTTCTGTATCTGTGGCTAGACATACAGCATGGTGCAAAATAATCTAAACACTCAAGGTTTGTTTGCAGATTTCCTTTAATGAAAAAGGCTCAAGATATATAATGAGACAGCCCCTCTGCTACAGTTAATCAGTATCCACACAAGTTGATCCCTTGAATGCATTACAGGATTCGTAAGAAATTGCTTAGTACATAAGAAATTAAGATTGAGTAATATTTGCTGATGTCTAATTTTGCAGCTAAAAAATCTAATGCTTTTGAGGAAGAAGAGGGGTAAGAAGTCCTCATTTATGTTCCTTTGCTCTCTGCAAAATAGGATCGTTTAAGACACAGTTATATTGCAAAAACATTTCTGAATACTGAGTAGAAAGGGTTCTTTCATTCAGTTGAACATTAGAGGATTATGGCACCATACCTAAATTGTAAAAATATTTTGATTTCAAAATTTGTTTAATAGGTCATACTTTTATAATCACAGCTTAGAGTTAATTACTATGTCTAGTCTCAAAACAGGTCTATGGTAATAAGTGTCTCACTAAATCATTGTCTTCGCTGTGTCTAAACTGTCAGGGTGGGGATTTTTAGAGGTGCCTAATCAATATATAAACACAAATCCTGTTAAACCTCTATACTGTGCTGGTGAGAAGTTATGTGCTTTAGAAATCAGTCATTCTTCAGTCCATGTCCTGTTTTATTCTGCATGGGAATATGTGGTGAAGGAAATGAAAGAAAGGACACCACATCCTCAAGCATACTTGCTGAACAGCAGCTCAGGAGAGCTGCTAATGGGGAGGAAAGGTGCTCAGACCTGCAGGGAACAGCACTGGAAAATCCTTTTTCATGGGTAGTGGGTATTTTATCATACAGGATGTGCTGTCTTTAGCACCTCTCCTGACAGGTTGGCTGTGGCAACAGTGTTCATCCAGAAATCAATTCATTGCTCTATCATTGTGGCAAAGTTATAAAGCAGAACAAAATTGCAGATGTGGGGGAAGGCATGGATAAATTTGGTTTTCTGAAGGGATGACGTTTGGGAAAGGAAGAGTTAAAGATACTGCTGCTGTAATACACATACCAGCCTCTTTCAGTCTTTTAAATCTTCACAGATCTCTTACAACAGGTTCTCTTCATGTCTAGAAAATGCAAATCTCCAGGCTCCTAAGAGCAACTGAATAGGGATATGTATTTCATCTTAAAACAAAGAGCAAAGAGGAAGAAAAAAAAAAAAAAAGAAAGAAAAAGTTATTCAAAGGATTTTGGAAACAGGTGTTCTAAATCAACATTAATTGGATTTCAGTTAATTATTCCTTATACTTTAGGGATTATAGGAAAGGAATATAGGGGGAAAAAGCAAGAACAACTTCTCTGACACACTAATTGCTCTAATATTATTTAAGTCGAGCAGCCCCTCATTCCTTTCACACCCAGCCCACATAAATTGGCCTCCAGATGACTGTTACAGAAGCTAGGGAATAAGAATGAAGTAAAAAAACAAGACACAATCTTTGGAAGCCACCTTTACTTGGAAGGTGGTTACAAATTTAGTCTGTTACGTATACAATCCTCTACCTGTAATTAGTAAGATAAAGATGACTGCTAAAAAGCTGTTGTATCTTGACTTTGGACACCCCATTTCTAGTATGAATATTATGTGATTCTCCTGATACTTTATCCATTGCAGTGTATGACCTGTGCACACAGTTCAGAAGGTTTCTCCAGGGCTGACAGAGAAAGGGTGGAAGACAGGACATTATTAAGGATTGTATTTTGGCTTTTGGCTTTCTGTTCCAATTCTTCATGGGAAGGAGTCTACCTTCTGCCTGGCATTGGTGCTGGTTTAACAGTTGGCATGAAAAATTGTGTATGGAAAGTTTTAGTTCACCTCTGAGAACCAACTATTTACAAATTTAAAAGGAGTGGGAGAGGGGGTGAATGAGACAAGATAAAATGAGATTTTCCAAATTACCATAAATTGGAGTAGTCTAAAGAAATAATTTTTAAAATTTAACTGCAAGTAAGGTGGTTTTTTATTTTTATTTGGGTTTAAACTTTAACTTTTTGCAAAATTTTGGCTAATTCCTCTTAGTTTTAAATTGGTGAGGGTGGGAGCGGGTGTGACTCTTGCTAGTCTGCTCTCACTGTCCAGCCTGAGAGAAGTGAATAATACTTGTGATAAAAGTAACAGATTTTCAAAGTTATTTTTAAACTTTAATATGATACAATAATCAGAGCTTCTAGTAACAACTAAGATAATGTTTTACATGTTTTTGCCTTAACAATGTATCTTTGAAGAACTCTCCACCCCATATGTTTGAAGTATACGTGAAATGTGTCACTTTTGAACAGGAGATATTGTCAAGTTATATGTGAAATTATTTACACTGCAAATTTTAAAAGATTTTGGAAAGCCTAATGAAACTTGCCTGAGGGCAGTTAGAATTTGCATTCCAGCCTCCTGCATCTGTGACAAGTTGCTAAGTATCTCAATTTAAAAAAAAATTGGAAGGGGATTTCCTACATTCAGTAGTTCTTATCCATAACTGAGGTATATTACTAAGGAGATATACCAATGCCCACTATATGTGTCAGCATATTTACCACCCCTACAAACAGATGGGAACATAATTACATCACATCTACAGTCATTTATTTACCTGGCTTCTGTACATATTTGCATAAGGTCCTGACAGGGACTTTAAAGATCTGAGATTTTTAAAGAGCTTATGAAAATATTATTCTTTAAAAAAATGGTCTTTAATAACCCAAATTTCTATTACACCTGCATGAAATTTGTAAGAACAGATTTTTTTTGCTGCTGTGAAAGCATAGCAGAAAGAGTAGTGAAAAGAGTGATTTCATGTGTTGGTTGCTTTTGGGGAATTAGCCAAATATATGTTTGTATTGTGCTAGCTGCTCTTATTTATCTCCTTAACCCACAACATTTAGATGGCATCATTTCTCATATTGTGCAGATGATGATACTGCATTCTCTAGGAAGAAAGTATTTCTCTGTCAAATGCCACTATTTCTAACTGACAAAACAAATCTTTAAAGTTTTGTTCAATAACTTTTAAAAAGACAGTATTAAACATATGAAAAGAAATTATGAAAATGTATGTAAGCTATATATGCATGAGTACTTAATCCTTGTCTTCCCAAATGTGGCAGTTCATAGTTTTTCTCTTGGTCATCAGTGCTTTTTTTTTTTTTTTTCTTTTTTGTAAATCTACTGCATGCAAGCTTTATTCTTGTTTGTACAGTATGTGCTTTTAATTTTCAAGTGAATATGCAAACTTTTCATTCTCATTAAAGAAAAGAAAAAAGACACTCTAAAATTCTGTTTCAGTTATTTTTTTCCCAAATCAATTCCATCAGTATCAGATTGTGGGAAAGTATTTCTCAAATTAAATATTCAGTTCCTAGCCCAGATGTGTTTTATGCTCTTTTACACTGTATACATCTCAGCACTAGTGGCATTTTAATGCTCAGAATTCTGCAGGGTTGGTTTTTCTCTCTACCTCACTTTTTCCCTTTGCTCCCCCATCTGACCCTTCTGACCTTTGCTAAAATCTTCACCATGGTGTATAGGTGATAATTGACTGCGTTTTAAAAGACACTTTTTGTATCAGCTGAGTGCTGCTTGTTTGAGATGTGAACACATTTTATGGACAGACTCAAAGCCTGGTTGTGCTCAGTCATATGTGCAAAAAAATACATTGTTAGTCGTCTGTAATCCCTAGCCCATGGTGCTTCTCTCCAGTTTATATGTGAGAAGAGATGTGCTTATTTAATCACAGAGCAGATGCGGGGCCTAAGGGCCTGACCCAAAGCCCATTGAAATCAGCTGGAATCCTGCTGGAGGTTTTAATGGCTCTACATGTTTAGATAAAACACCTGACTCATTTTTATGAAAACTAAACAAACAAACAGAAATTATTTTTTTCTTTCCTCACTCCTTTCCCATTTGCCTCAGGAGGAAAATCCCACTCTGTATTCTAAATACGATGTAAACAATTTAAAAATCCCCACCTGACAAGTATTCTGTTAAGAAAGTGTTATAATAGAAAGCTGGAATGTGGTTTTACAGCACTAGGGTGGCTGTGGTACCTTTTTGCACTATGAACATTTTCTGATAATACTTTGTATGGAAAGGCTGATGTGTTTGCACAGAAAAGCAGTTTGTATACAGTAAGGTCTTAGGACTACATGCTAAAAATATCTGTGTAGTCAGTGTAGTCTATTTGTGAAATATAGCAGGAGAAAATATTTATGAGCGCCACAGGACATGAAACTCAAAGTGCAGTCATTTCTAAATGAAAATTATGTGACAGTTCATCAGTATTTAATGCTAACATTGCTTGATCTAGACATAAAGAATTTAGCAGCCATTTATCATAACATACAGTACTGTTCATTTCCTGATTTGCTTAGAATACATTGATGTTTTAATCTCAACAGGAGCCACAGGTCTAATTTTAGCTATTTAATGAAAGGAAAATCCAGCGAGAGACGGATTTTTCACATGGCTATTAGAAGCCTACTCCCACAACTTGAATTGGTTGGTCTTTTTAATGCGTGCTCCCAGAAGCCACTGCCTGGTCCCTGCGCCAGATGCAGGTGTTCCCTTGTGCTGTCAGCCAGGAATGATTAATGAGGATTTGCCCCTACTGAAAGCAGTCTTTGGAGCATTGTTCAGGGCATCTGTGGAACTGTCGGGGGAGACAAGGACACAAATGAACAACCAATTATTTGGCCATCACTGAGGCAGCATGAAAAAGACATCAAATTGGACAGAGGAGTAAAGCTTTTGTTTCATGATCATATTTTTGGTGTTAATAGTAACAGAGGAATTCTACCTGTTTTGTTTTGCCTTTTATTTTTCCCTTCTTTTTATTTTTTTTTTTTTTCGGGGGAGAGAGGAAGGGTTCAAGCACTGCTTTAAAGCTCGGAAAGGATGTGCAAAAGAAAGAGAAAAAACCTGATCACAGCCCTTTAAAAGTGTTGAAGGGAGGAAAACACACAGAATTGATTTCTTGGCGGCTGCACCATGTGTATAAAGATACACCGTTTTGCTCGGCTAACATTAGAGAACGAGGACTAAGAATTCTGTAAGAAGGAGGAGGATTTTTTGTGCAGGGAGCTTCTTAATAGCTGTCCAAATACAACAGCTCAGGAGCTGGGGTTTTAACATGTGGTAGTGCAGGGAAGTGTTACATTAGGATTCTGAAAAAGAAAATGTGAGGGAACAAAACCAGAGAACATTTGCAAGATTGGGTTCAGCATTCAGCCTGCATCCCTCTTTCTGTCTCAAAAACACACTTAGGTGCAGAAGAGTGAAGGAAAAAAAGAGGGACAGAACTGAAAGCACTCTGCCTAGGCTTAGTCTTCTGCATTTTTATATTTACCAAGAGTTGTGATTATAAATGTGAATTTTAAACTAGAGGGAAAGGATTTTCAGAACAATCCAATTAGTGAATGAATTATTTGTAAAATACATAATATGCTCCATCCTGTCAAGCCTCTTTTTACCACAGTATTAAGAATAAAAAATTTAATTATATAGCTTAATTCTAATGAGGAATATATTGTTTTAGTGACTAATAATAAATAGAGAATAATTTCTACTGAGGCACTGTAATTAGTATTTACAGTGGCTAATTCCTAACCTCAGAAGTTCCTATGTCCCCCCACATTCATGCAAGAAAAGGATTTTGGATCTGAAGCAATTACTAATCATAATACCAAACTATTCCTTAATGAAGAAAAGATGTCTATTTCTAAATTAACAGTTTAGTTATATTTGAGTACCTGGATTTAGGTTTATTGTTTGGAGGTTTTTTTCAAATTATTTATCATTTAATGGCTGTAATATATCAAGGGGGTCTCATGGCATTCATAAAATTATATGAATCTCCATAAATAATGGCCAGTTTCCTTACCCAGCTGATTTGTAGGAAGTTTTAGTAAGCAAAAAGTTTTTGCCTGCTTCACATTTAGAATGAGTTACCACAGGTTAAACTTTCACTTATGATATTCAGATACTCAGAATTTGTCATCTCAGTGTCAAATGGCTGGATGTGAAACCTGAACAGTCAACTGCTGTTTCTGTTTAATATAGGAAAATTTATTAGCAAATAAAAGTTGAAAATAATAATTAAAACCAAAGTATTTAATAGCTACCTAAAGAGAGAAAAGACCAATACAATACACATGTAAATGGAGCCTTTGTATTTCAAGAATATAACATACTTATTTATACCACCCAGAATAAAGTCTTTCTCAGAAGAAAATCACTAAACAACCAAAGAATCTTTCGGATATTCCAGCATTTCTGACAATTGTGCAAATTGTAGTCTAGAATTTTTCACTGGCAATAGCCCCAATACCAGCCCTTGAACTGCAGGACTGCAAGTCTGTCCTTTTCCGGGAGTACAGCCACCTGTTACTCTCTGCAGAGAACTCTGACACTTGAAACCGAGCTTTGTCCTCTCTTGCCTTTGGTACATGTGTCTTTGGTATATGTGCTGGAACATGAAGTGACTTTATTAGTAGCTATAATATCAGTGTACGGAGACACTCAACTCTCTTTCCTTCTTGTCAGGAAGAGACAGTGGCATCAGCAACATACCCCTCTGTCTGACATTACTTGATGGAAGAACAGTCTCTTAGACTCCTCCTGGGCATGATGGAAGTGATGGAAGTTAAATATTTCCAGGAACTAAAGGAATGATTATAGCATCTCTAAAGAGGATATTTGCCTGTGGCTGTCAAAGTGCTGAACTGAGTTTCCTAATCCTAGATAACTAAATAGAAAGGAAACTTCCTGCTCTTGTAGACTGTGCTGAAGACTGCATGTTTTCCTGCCAGGTATGGACCTTGCTACAGGTATTCAAGGGTTGCTTATCACTCTGTTGTATTACTTCAGACTCTTCTACTTGGACTTGTCAGCTGGAGAGAATAGAAACATCCAATGATAAAGCTTGAAGATGAAATTTCTGAGTAACATAAAGCAGAGCACAGCCTGTTATTTACCTGTGCCAGCAGCGTACAGCATCGGAATGTCTTCCATGATGTGGGCATTCTCTCCAAATCTCTTGGTGGGTGAGCACCTTTGGGATGGGCCTCCTGTGAGCCCCCATGGGAGTTGCCACACGGAAAAGATCAGGACAGTACTTTAAAGACAGGACCGAATCCTTTTAGTGGAGGTTCTTTGGCCTGAAAATAGGGATAGGATTTGCCAGTTAGTGCCTATAATATGAACACCCCTTTTTACATGCCATTTCCTCCAGTACAGTGGCATCTCTTCTATCCATTACATTCCTCTGCAATCCACATGCTTTTCAAAAATAATTATGTTTCTTCCAGTGCTTGTGCTCAGGTTGATACATGTTGTATTATGATGTTTTCCCTGTAAATGCCTATGTATCTATTTTCATGATACTTCAATAAATACATCAAAATTTGAATTCAGAGCAAACCAAAAATAAATAGGCAAGAACATATGGAAAAGGATAAACCCATTAACATCTTATCATGAGTGTTGTTTGCTAAAAACATCAGCTTTGATTTAGCTTTATCCACTGCAGATTTATTTTACAAAACTATAAAAAATTCTGAAGCTGTCACTTACATTTTTACAAGGATCTCTAATACTCTGCAGACTGCATAAGACTATGAAGTACTGGATTAGTAGGAGGTTAGTACCTGTGAGATTACTTTCTTCCACATTCTTATGGATCTTTGGTGTTCTTTTGATGAAAAAAAATGTTTAATTGTCTGTAAATAGCATAGCTACTGTAATAAATTCTTAGAAAAAAAAACCAAAAAGAGAAAAATCATTTAAATCAAATAAATATTTTGTAGCTTTTAATATCTAACATTTAGCTTTTATTTCATTCTGGAAAGAATGAGGATTGTTAGGAACATGCTATGATTATGGGTGAGCATTTACTTCTTTTGTGTGCACTAAATAAAATCTAACAGCAACATGCTCGAGCATTCAGGAGTGTCAGGGGTTGTCTCTTGTAGAACTTTTGACCATCAGGACTTTTCCCTTTGTCCCTTCTCCCGCTACTATAACAGAGCCTGATGGTTCTGGTCACTACAGCCAGTGTGTGTCTCTGCTGGTGGTGACAGGGATGAAACTCTTAAGCCTTTTGTGACTGTTTTTGCCTCCAGGCCTGAAATGAAGGGAGGCTGCAGACAACTGGGGCAATGTCATTAGAAACTCATCAACACTGGTTGTTAATGAACCATTTGATAAAGTAGAAGGAATTCTCTACTGCTGCTTTCAGCAACAACAACTAAAAGGGTAAGAGTAAAAGTTTGGATGCAAAAATACTTCCCCCCCCCACCCTTGCAGGAGCAGTGTGAATCTGCTGCAATTTGTTTTGTTATCATGCACATGACCTGATACAGGGACAGTCAGGGTGGGCAGGCATTTTGCAGATGACATTTCTATATTGATTATTATATAATTGTGCTGGTACGTGCTTGGTTTGGGCTGCAAAAATTGCAGTGTGAACAACTTAAGTTCTGGCTCTTTGGCAACAGAGAATTGTGAGGCTAAATAAGACTTTACTTGCTTTACCCTCGACAGCTGATTTTTGCACCTGAAATCCCAGAGCTAACAGTTTGGTAAGTCTGTGCTCACACATAGGTATAAAATATGTTTTGTCCAAAAATCCATCTTAAATCCATCGAAAACTACCTATGGATTTTATAAATATAGTTGGTTCATTCAGCTTTTATTTTTCTTCTGTGCATAAGTGCAGGTTACACTTAGGACTGATGTGTGAGGTCAAAGGGCTTTTCTTCTCCTGTAGCCCCCAGTTGGTTGTTTCACCAACATAACTTCCCACCAGCATACTTTCCCACCATTTCTTGATTGACTTTCTTCTTTGTAATCCCTCATTGCATGCAGGTTTTTTTTTTTTTAACTCTTAATACCATCTTGTACACATATTCTTTTCCCTTTTTCTCCTTTCACCTGCTCACATCCTTCATTCATGCATTCCTTTTGCATCCTATTTCAATCCATATACTTTTTCCCCCCACACCTTTGTTTGTTCTTCTTCCATTCATGCTATAACTGGGAAAATAAAGTTCTTCACATCTAAGGAAGCAGTTCTTCACTACTGATGGTGAAGTTTCAGCATGTATATTCATATGTATGCATATATTCAGTGACTATTTTTCTAGGGAGAAGATCTTTAAATTAAGAGGCTTTCCTAAATGTTCTTTGTAATGTGAAATGGTTTAGCTTCAAATTACTCAGTATCAGAATATGAATTAGGTGAAATGTTTTTCAGTATTTGGATGGATTATGAAGCCTCACTTTATATATCTTAATTGTTAGCATTTTCTTTGGGTTTGTATGAACTGTCAAGGTTTACAATTTGTGTGTATTTACTTCAGTATTAAGTTCTTGACTGCTTCAGCTTATTTAATTGTCCTTTGCAGGGCTATGTTAATGGCAGGCATAGCAACACCAGTTGCATATATTTGTTTGAATGAATGATAGCCGTCATATGATCCTTACATAACCCACATTTTAGTCTGCTTTTGGCAGCTTAAAAAATGCAGACAGTGCTCCAAATTCATATTAGAAGTAAAAAACAAATTATCAGAGTATTTTTGCCAAATAAAAATACAATCCTTTGCTGGAAAGAAGGAGAAACAGCATCTGTGCTGGGATGTAGATAGTTAAAAGAAGTGGTGGTCTGTAAGAATTAACAGAAAATAAATAGTATAGAAAGACTATTTCTCATGAACTACCAGAGCCTAGCATTTTCATAAACCATAATCTTGATGGCAATCTTGAATATTAATGAAATGATGATTGTAAGAATACCAATATAAAAATATTTGAGATAATAATTTCTGAGGTTTGTATTGCCCCATGCCACCTAACAACCAATAGGAAGTCAAAGGACATTTTAAGAGAAGTTTATTAAAATCAATTGCATTTGAAAAGACTATCTACATTTCAGGGGTTGCTTCAGGTTCTTTCCCTGTGGATACAGATTATCTTCGTTTTCAGAATTGCTGAAGCCAAAGTACAGTCTGCAAGTTTGAGTGAACTTTCTTCACCTAATTTCAAATCTGCTTGAACTTAGTGACTTTGTATATTTGATTTAAGCTTCTTGGAGTTTGCATTCAATAAAGGACAAAAGTACAGGTGGAGGGAGAAGAGATGGAAATATCAAGGAAAAAAAAGCTTCAGATATATACCTATGCCACATGTGAATTACTTGCTTCTCTCTTAGTATCTTCTGTGTTTTGCAGCATAGTTTTCTAGAGGAAAAAAAAATAAATCAAGTAGCCATTTTTGGTCTTAATAGAATCATGCCCAATCTGGTTTTTCCTTCTTCAGCTGCAGCCTTAGCAGACAACTAGATCTTATGATTTATTTTTCCAGCCTTGCAAGATATTCTTCCAAGAATGAATCATGGTATGCCAGAAGACACATGAAATGGAGTGATCTATGTTATTCTTTTCTTATTGTCTACTAGAAAGTCTGTCCATCCCTGATTTTAATCACGCCCACTTAGTGGTCAAGCTAATTCACCCTGCCAGCCAGATGATCTACTTTGGTGTCCACTGCTGTTATTACAGACTGGAGGTCAAACCTTTTATCTATTTTCACCAAGCTCAGTGGGACACACTGAGTGTTGCTGGGAGTCTTTGGAATGGGGCGATAAATCTTATTGCTAATATCCCAGTAGGCAGTAACATGTCTTCCTACAGGCATATCTTCAGAATTTTTCCAGGCTCTGTGAACATAAATAAAAACTTTTGAAAATCCTCTGGGGATTTTGTTTTATTTTTTATATCTCTCATAAAAGTATCTTCACTTACTCAAAGCCTAATTATGAATTGTCAACAGAGTCTTCCAAGATTTTGTCTTCATTTTCATGTCCATAAAAAAAGAATATAATTGAATCATGCTAAGAATTTTATGCCTGTCTGTGTGTATAGGTAGTTTTTTTGTGGCATAACCAGTTTACATTGCTTGTAATAGTTTGGTAATATGCCAGAACCCACTAAAATACAATGCACGTGGATTTGGGGAATGCTGCACTACAAAGAACTTGCTTTGCCTAGCAGTAATTCTTGGATGGTGAAGAGCAGTGATTTTCTACCTGAGATCTGAATGGATGGACACACAGAGAGTTGTGGTCAATGACTGTGTCAAGATGTAGCCTGGTGATGAGTGGTGTCCCTCAGGGCTCTGTCTTCGGACTGGCGCTCTTTAATATCTTCATCAGTGACAGAGATAGTGAGAGCAAGTGCACCCTCAGCAAATTTGGGGATGACACAAATCTGAGTGATGCAGTTGACACACCTGAAGGATGGGATACAATACAGGGGGACCTGGACAAACACAAGAAGCTGGCCCATGAGAACCTCGTGAGGTTCAACAAGTCCAAGTGCAAGGTGCTGCATCTGGGTCAGGGCAATCCCAGACATGAGCACAGCCTGGGGGAAGAACTCCTGGAGAGCAGACCTGCAGAGAAGGCCTTGGGGGTTCTGGTGGATGAAAAACTGGGCATGAGCCAGCAATGTGCACTCATGGGCAGGGAGCCAGCTGTATCCTGGGCTGTATCAAAAGAGAGGGGGCCAGCAGGGTGAAGGAAATTATTCTCTCCCTCTTCTTTGCCCTCATGACACCCCACTTGGAGTGCTGTATCCAGCTCTGGTGTCCCCACATAAGAAACACATGGACCTGTTAGGGCAGGCCCAGAGGAGGCCACAAAGATGATCAAAGGTCAGGAGCATCTCTCCTGTGAGGACAGGATGAGAGAGCTGGTGTTGTTCAGCATTGAGAAGAGAATCTTCTCTCTCTTCTAGGGAGACCTTGTTAAGGGGGCTTATAAAAAAGAGAGAGAGGGACTTTTTACATGGGCAGATAGTGATAGGACAAAGGGGAACAGTTTTCAACTGAAAGAGAAGAGGTTTAGGTTAGATGTTAGGAAGAAATTCTTTACTTTGAGGGTTGTGAGGCACTGAAAGAGATTACACAGAGAAATTGTGGGTGCCCTATCCCTGGAAGTGTTCCAGGCCATGTTAGACAGGGCTTTGAGCAACCTGACCTAGTGGGTGGCATCCCTGCCCATATAGGGAGTTTGGAAGTAGATGATCTTTGAGATCCCATCCAATCCCAACCATTCTATGATTCTAGGATTTGATGTCCTGTGGAGAACAGTACATGACTTCTGAGCTGGCTGCAAAAGGTAACTTGAAAGAAGTTTTTATGTTACACCACGGTTCATGTGAAATTTGGCATTTATGGGTCAAAACTGATAAAGCCACCTGTGTACAACTGTAAAATGGCTTATGCTTTGCTTTGTTTCTAAGCATTAATTTAAGACCCAAGGTTTGCATTGCCTGGAGCCTTTGTGGATACCATGAAAACCTGCTTTGTTTTTTTTTTTCTGTTATTGAGCTGACAGCCAGATTAAATGTTGATTGTAAGGTTCTTTCCCTCTCCCTACTACTGCACTTAATGCATCCTGGCCAAATGAAATTACATGGTTTTATAATAGAAGTACGTTTATAACATAACTTATTGTAATATATTCAAATTATACAAAAAATTCAAAACTTATAATGAAAATTTATTATAATAAAAAAGCATTGCAAGAGTAAAGATGTTTTAAAAGAATGGATTAATTGTGAAATTGTCATAGTATTAGAAACATTGTAATCCACATGGAGGGCCCAGTTGGGCTAGTCTGCCCATATAATGCTTATTGTACCCTGCAGACTAACCAGCTTTGATTCACACTGCGTAATTAATTGCATTTAATTGTAGTCATTTTAGCAATCCTCAGCTTTGGTTTTTCTGACACTGGTTGCTGGGCAGTCAATACTAGGGTCATCCCTCAATTCTACTTTTTTTTTTTTT
>VZRN01005523.1:551415-575135 GCA_013397935.1 Dasyornis broadbenti
TTTTTTTTTTTTGGCAGAAGTGGCTCATCTCCCATAAGTCTCTATAACTGAAAGTGTCACCTTCCCGTTCTCCGCACAGATGCATCTCTTGCACCAGTTCATTTTCCCTTTCCAGGATCTCCTCTGCTTTCACCAACTCTAAAAGATGAGAACCAGTTTAGGAATTACATTTCACCATTCTGTTCACATTTAATAATCAGTGATGAGTCTTTCACGTTCACTGCAAGAGCCTTAGAATATCTTTCAAAGAAGAAAGAAGCAATGAGCTAGGGTTGCTATCACAATTCTTTTAGCTCAAGCTGGGGATAGGCATTGAGTTTGGCTGTAATCCCTGAAAAGGAGGAACATTTTAATGCTTTTTCTTTCAGCAAAGGATTAATTTGCTACATATTCTTTCCAAAAATAAGAAGGTAGCTCAGATTCCATTTCTCCTCTGATAGGGAACCAGCCTGCCTGGTGGACAACAAGCAACACAGTGCAGCTGTCGCTGCTCTAGGTGCCACATTTTTTGAACTGGGTCCAGAAAGATATTTTTTTTTTGTCTTGACTCTGTTCCATAATTGAAAAGTGAAAAACTAATTGTCTATCTCTCCTTTTCTATAACTCTTCAAAGGAGTCTGCAATGCAGTGTGTAGAACACCCACTGCACTGTATCCTAAACAGCAATTAGCTCTGAGAAAGAACTGTAACCATGAAGTACATGTTTTAGAGCATCAAGGAATACAAATGCTTTTTTTTCTAAATTATTCTTTATGATGATGTAATTGCTTAATTTTGAATTTGTCTTAGCACGAGTTGAGAAATTCCAAGTAGACTGCTGTACTGGGCATTGATTTTCTTCTATGAATTCCTGCTGAGACAGATATTAGAACATATTTAATACGAATACACATTTATTCAATGTATATATTCATATAAATACTGAAAAGCAAGTGTTCTCAAACTTTTATATTCTAGACTAAAAAGGACTTGAAAGAATGCATTGTGGAATACGTGCTCTCTTTTTCTCTACCAAACAAATGAATTTGCTGTAATTATTTTTTAAATTAAACTCATAGAGGTATGTTATGACTTTTAAAGGTGACTTTTTGACAATGGAAATCCAAGATAGAGTGTAATTCAAACCTTGGGTACATTTTACCTGAGTTACTTTACAGTGAGAAAGGAGAAATGTCCCAGTTCTGTTGCAGACATATTTTCTGACCTTGGTCAAACTGCTTAAATTGTCTGAGTGAAATCCTACCCCTACTAAAGTCAAGAGGATTTTTGCCATTTATTTGAATGGGGCAAAGATATCACATTTGAATTCAGAATTGTTAATAAGAATGGGATAACATGTATCTAACTCTTACAGCTCTTGGGAAGCTAATTAATCAGCAGAGTACTTTGGGATCCTCAGAAGTATAATAGAAGCTGTAAGTACTATTATTTATTTGTCATGTAATTGGAAACCAGCAAGGTAAAAAGTCATTGATAAAAATCCACATCACAAGGTCATTTCTTTCAATGTTGCAAATCTCTTCTTCAATCAAGAGCTTTGTAACTGATGAAAAGTACTGCCTAATCATAACATTATCAAGTCAATTTAATTGGTGCTCTGGCAGCACATGAGATCATAATGAAGTCATTTCTGCTAGTTACAGGCTTAAAAATATTTTTATAGCACCCTTCATCCTAGTGGAAACTTTAAAGCCTCACAGACAGGATTAAGGTTTTTCTGTCTCTGTTATACAACTACCTTTTTGTGGCAGATATCAGATATTTTAATCACGTCTAAAAAAACTACTGGTAAGCATGATATTACAGTGTTTATACTTATCCTTTATACCTATTACATAGTTTGTACCTTTAAAATTAATGTTCAGATATGTCAAGGTAAAGAGGTAGCACTTTTGGATTAGAAGGGTTCTGATTTTTTCAAGTTGGAGCACTGATAGTTGTCACTGTTGCTGAATCACAGTTTTTTAATACGCCTTGTGTCTGTGAAAATCCCACTTTTGACAACAGAAAGGTCTACATGTTTTTGCACAATACTCTGTTTCACTTTGTCAGAAACTTAAAGCCCCAAAACTGATATTGGCTTCACCAGGTGAAGGTTTGGAGTAAGAGTGGTTGGTTAGGTTTCTATCAGCATGCCCTGTTACATTGAGTGGATTGCTTAATTTACCGTGGTGTAAGCTGCTGTATTGCAACAGATGGAAATAATGCCATTTATCTTTTCTTTGCCCCATCTCTTTCACAGCTGGAGTGACTGAGAACTGGTGTGCCAGTTCCAGGGTCCTCCTGCCTGCCATCGCTCCCTCCTTGAGGAGCTGGATGCCATGGCCACAAATCCCCAAAGTGAGCTCCTGCCACTGGCCACATGCCACCTGCCACGACTTGTGGCCAGTGAAGAGCAGGCTGTGACTTTCAGCTCTCTCTTGCCACTCACCGCTTTAGCAGGCATCTGACTACAAAGCTCAATTTAAAATGCAGCCTTCAGAATAAGCAGCAAATGCAAAAAGGCCAAAAAGGCTAAATGCTATGACTCAAGAAGTGATGGTGTATATGAGGAAAAGAGTTTAAAATCAGCACCTTTCCTGCCTAGTTTCTCATTTCCATCTCTGTCCCTCCCTTCCTTCTCTGCATCTTTGATATAGACCAGGCTCCAGAGCCTGCTTTTATTCAGTTATGCCTGAATATGTCTTCGGTACTGGCAAGCTCAAATTTCTTTCCCTCTCTAAAGGAAGGCAAGGAACTGTGGCCTCCTCCTGTAGCCCAGCTGCGGCATTGAGCACTGGTTAAGCAAGACTGCTTTCCACTGTGGTTTGCTTAGGGAAAGGTGAGAAAGAGTGACTGGCAAAGGAGACAAACTCCTGTGGGAGTTTTACAGGTGCCTGTAGGTGCTTTGTCTTTATAGGCAAAACTTCATATGTTAAGAGGGAAAAACTGTTACAAGAACACTGGTAGATGGGCCAAGTACCATAGGAAGTGAAATAACGAAAGACAAACAGCATTTCCTTCCATTTTTCCTTGTTTAGCACTACAGCCACATTCTTACCCATACTGAAGTGCATTCTGTATGGACACCACTCTGACAGTATGGAAGAACACTAAAGTAAGCGTGAAAAAGTATCTTTTCAGATGTAATGGTTTGAAGGATCCTTCTATGTAACATTTGGAAAGCAATGGGTACGGGTGCTTAGTTTCATTGCCTTGTTCCCTAAGCACCAGCAATCTGTCAGTCTTACCATAGAAGTCCCCTACCACCATCAGACTCTATTTTAGCACAGCCAATGCCTCAATTTGCACATCATTACAAATAAAACCAAGAATTCCAGACTCTCTCTCTCCTGAAAATGTGCCAGGTTTTCAGGAAGCAGAGAACAAATCACCCCTACAGCTGGGACAGATCTTCGCTTTAGATGTTCCTGGATAATTTGAGAAAGGATATGTACTTACAGAATTCATGTCAACATTTATTTTTTGAATATTATGAAGAAAATATTATGACCAGTATTTATGAACTTCACCTGAAGGTGCTCTAAACGACCATCATATGTTTGCAGGGGACTGCATCCCCAGTTCACCCAAAGACTCCCATCTGCTGGGCTGAGCGCCTGCAACTGCTGTCTACACTTCAGACAATCTTTCACCTTCTCTCATTCTCTGCAGCGATAAATTTAACCTAATTTTAGCCCTAAGCTTATTTAAGGTAGAGCTTATTGTACCGTAATACATATAACCTGAGATAAAATCAGATGTCACCTAAAGTTTAGGCTGTAGATTTGCAATTTCTTAACTTCAAATCTCAGTTTAGGCCTGTTAAAAGCTTAATTTTGATGACATTCTACCCCAGTTAATTTTGTGATGAGTTTGGATTTTCTATTTACCTCAGTGCATCTCAAAGGTAACAAGTTTATCTTGTTAGTCCTTCTGGTTTAACCCTGCAAAGCAAATACCAAGTTCATTGTAGAGGCAGCTTGAGAAGTTATGGTCCTTGCTGGGTGATCTGGTGGAGATGAGATGTAGTGCTGTGCTTGCAAGTGTATTTGGAAATGAAGTGAAAGTCTGTTCATTTTTGCAGAGGAAAAAAACTAAAGACATTTAAATCTTAGTTGTCTAAGTGTATTTTGATTCCCTGCATTTTTTGATTGTTCAGATGTATTTCTTTTCAAACCTTGTTTGCTGCAGGATTTAATCAGAACTGCTCACAAATCAAGTGTTCCATTTTCACTGGTCTAGTAGGCAACTAATATTTTTTGTGCACTCTGAAAAGGAAAGCATAAGAACTGTAAGAGCACATATTGCACTTAATTTGCTGGCTTAATTTGCTGGTTTAATATTTGCACCAGTAAACAGGGTTCGTCGAATTTCTGCAGGTTTCTAATCACAGTGCGGTGGGAGGATGATTTAAGCTGCCTGCCTTACAAATTTGAGGAAATAGCATGAAAATATTTTAACAGTACTCACTTTCAACTCTGTACCCAAATACAGCACTTTATAGAGGATGACAATATTAGCCAACACTCAAGACAATGGTCTGAGAAAAACCCTTTTTATTTCAGACAAAGAGAGGGAAAGAGCATTGTGTAGGGAGTGAAATTTCAGGGCAGCAGCTCCACCGAGGGCTTGTAAAATCTTTCATTTGGGCCATTCACCTGCTGCTTATAAGCAATGAAGATGGTAGACAGCAGATGTGAAGGCTAGGAGGGGCTATAATGATGTGAAAAACAAGTTGGGTGACTATACAGAATCAAGAGAAGGATTGGGACTTACTCTTTTGTGTTTGAACCCCTCCCCCCCCCCATGTTATTACGATCCTAAACACTTAAAAAACTTCCTTACAAAACGAAGTGTAAAAATATGAAAAATAAAATTAATAAATAAGCATTCCCAGTTTTTTTGAGTAAATGAAGAAAAGGTAATCTTGAACATGATGATTCTTGATCCCTGCATAACTCTCATTAACATTCACCAAGGCTGGAATATGACCCTCTGATTATGTGAGATTTAGAATATATATAATTTCCCTAATGTAGATGATGAAAAACATCTGTTTGTTTTGACCACCAGAACGTAGGTTGGCTTTTCCTATATTTTGTCACCCCCAAATAACACACCTTGCTGATGTTGTCTCCCATAGAAATGTTTGTGTTTTAATTTAAATCAGACAATAAAAGAGTTTGAGGTCTGCTAAATTAGGAACAAAGAGAAGGCTTTGTGCTCTGCTGCCTATAGTCTAACCATTATGGTTGTAGTAATGTGCTGTGAGAAGCCATTGGCATGCTAAAAATACACTACTTTAACAATAATCCATGCATAAAAGAGCCTGAAAGGAGATATGGCATATACCTAATGAATTCTGGGCCTTTTTCCATGCTTACCATTTATAGGATTTAAAAATTGCCAACATTCCTTACTCTGTTATAATGTTTAAAGTTTAACAAAAAAACAAACACAACCCCTTTAAATAAATTCAGCAATAGTAGCAGGAATTGAATGCTCTGTGTGCTAAATGACTGGAGGTTGGTTTCTTTTTTCTTAAAAAAAAAAAAAAAAGAAAAAAGTCAGATTATATATATATATATATTTAAAACAGATGCATGATTGTAAATACAGGGTAGTTGTAATATTCCAAGCACATATTTAGGGACTTCCTCCCTTTTCCAAATCTCACTCAAGTGGAACATACACTCATTTCTGTAACAAAAATTCTTTCTACTCTATTGGCAAAATGAATAGCATCAACTCAAAATATTTAAAAATTTAGTCACATCCACATCTCGCAGCCTATAAGGAGCTTTCACGCTTTTGGGCTCGCTTTAGATCTTTAATACCCTTTCCTTTTGTGTCAAGGAGCTCACGAGGCGTAAAGAAGCACTGATAAACCCACTTAGATCCCTTCCTGGGCCGTCACCTCTCCCTGCCAAGCGGCTTTAGGTGGTAACTGATCTGTGACAGGCTGCCAGTCAAACAGAGCATTTCTGAAAGCTGACACAAAAGACTGAGCGCCGGAGAAAGGAGAGGGAAATAAGAAAAGAAACCAAACTATATCAGCGGCTCTCTGCTGGCCGGCCCCCTCCCGCTCCCAGCCCCCATCCCGCAGCAGGTTCATGGCAGGGGCAGCGCAGCCCCGCGATAGCGATCGGCGGCCGCGCCGGGCGGGGCTGCCCCGGCTCGGCCCTCAATAGCGGCCCGAGGCAGAGTGACAGCCGGACCGGAGTGACACGGGCATGCTGTCAGCGCCGCCGCTTCCCGTGGGAGCGGGGGGAGAGGGACACGGGGGGGCAGCGGCAGAGGGAGGGAGGGAGGGAGAGGCCGCCCGGCGACTCCCTCTGGCTGCGCTCCCGGGGGCGCTGGGGACCGCCCGCCTTCTCCCGGCCGCCGCCTGTCCCGGCCGTGCCGGGGGACAGACCTGCTCCGCTGCATCATTGTGTGCTGCCGGAATGGTGGCCACATCTCTGCCTCCAGGGGCTTCGGCTTTGAGAGACCTTATAGCACCTTCCAGGGCCTAAAGCAGGGGTGAAAGGGGGGAAACTGCAAAGGAGCTGGAGAGGGAATGTGGTAAGGGCAAGGGGTAATGGCTTTAAACTGAAAGAAGGTGGATTTGGATTAAACATTAGGAAGAAATTCTTTACTGTGAGGGTGATGAGACATTGGAGCAGGTTGCCCAGAGAAGTTGTGGATGCCCTGTCCCTGGAAATATTCCAGGCCTGGTTGGATGGAGCTCTCAGCAACCTGGTCTAAGGTAGAAAATGTTTCTGCCCATGGCACGGGGCTTGGAAGTAGATGATCTTTAAGGTCCTTTCCAACTCAAACCATTCTGTGGCTCTATGATTACATCATTCTGTGAGTAGAGAAGGACAGTGAAACACAAAAGCAGAGAGAGTGCGACCCTTGGAAAATGCGCCTGCCAAATTCTCTCCTCCTCTGTGTTTTTATGCACCTACTTGCATGTGTCTTGCAGTGATATGAATGAAAAAAAATCTACTGGACAAAACTCCACGTTTAATGTGGACCTTAAAGTTTTATTGCTTGTTTCATCAGGGAGAAAATTAAATTTTTTTGAAATATGTTACTGACTTGATGAAACTTGCTCAAAATTGTTCTGCTGACTCTTACAAGAACGGTTGGAAGAACTTTGAAAGCCCTCAGCTTGTGTCTCTGCAGCAACTCCCTCCAGCATTTCTCACTCCTCATCTCTCATACCGTGGGGGTCTGGTTGCTGGTTGCAGCAGAAAAGTCACAAACTCTGGGATATTCTCGAGTTTGTTTATGAGTCTATGATGACCTTCAAAACCAAACAGAATGGAGTGCTGCTTGCCTTGGATTAGTTCCCACAATTTGAATGTGCCAATGTGATCACAGGAGCTGTTGGTGTAGTAGAGAGTACTCCTGGCTGCCCAGGCACTCCACCACCATGCAAGTTAATGAGCTGCTGCACTGGTTAGAGCTGATCTCACATCACCCATTAGTCCAGAGAGCAGGATCAGACATTTCAGGACCCAAGGTCTTCTGTATTTTTTCCCCATCCCTGGAATGTTTCTTTCTACATTTGTACAAGGTGGAGGGTCTGATGGAGGAAAAAATTAAGTCAAATGGCAGCATTACACCCTCCAAGATCCCAGAGTACCCTAAGATCATGTGCTGGAAATGTAAGGAGTGACTTTACATTGCCCATCACTCCATTTAGTATCCAGCTTATCATCCAATTTAGTAACTTCATTGAGTGAATTATCTACTAGCAAAGAGAAATATATACTTTTTTTTCTAGTTTAACATCCTTCAACTTGGACTTCAAGTTGTGCAAACATATACCAAGACCAGATTCAACAAAATTTTATTCTTTTAAATCTGAAGTAATTTCTCTTAGTCTGTCAGGAATGGAGAATTATTCTACACTCAAGAGGAATTTAGTCCTTAAAGAAGCACAAAGACTCAGCACACTAAGCCTTGGCTTATGCTCATGCCTTTATACAGTGGGGGATACTCCCACTGGCAGCAGTTTTCCAGTGTAGCTCTGGAAATGATGAGAGCAGAAGAAGCATTCAACAGCCTCTGCACTAAATAGAGGGGATATGTGGAAAACCTGTTTCAGTTCATCTCCCGCTCTGAACTCTTCTTTCTAGGTGGTCCCATCAAACCACAGTCCCTTCCTTTTTCAAAATTCTGTTGTTATCTGATGGGTGGATCTGGTAAAGAGGGAAATACATTCTCCAGTTAGAATGGAAAACAATTTTCGTTGCTTATGTCTTAAGAGCTATTTATTTATGGGGGGGACAACTCATCTAATTAATTCATTTTGAAAATCTGCAGCCTTATTTTAGTTTTTCTCAATCTTTTAAGAAAGTCTCCTTCATTTTTTTCTCTGTCTCAAGCATGGAGACAACAAAAAATGAGTGCATTTTGAGGAGAAAATGACAGCAAAACCAAGTGAGAGCTGCTGGTTTTGACTTGGAAAACCATTCTTCTTAGTTCAAAATCTTCTCAAATTAGTATTGAAAAATGGTATTAAAAAATATGTTACTATCAGTTTTTAAACTTTAGGTCATTAGGCAGGTTGATTTTTAAAGCATATTAAAAGGTTGAGGTGAATCCTGAGGGGAAACCTATGAAGTTATTAGTAGAGTTTATTGAGCTTTGACACTTTTTTTGATGTTATTTACCTTTTTCTCTTCATGGCCTGAGGCTTCTGGAGAGGCTGAAGGCAGCTAATTTGAGATAGTTTCTGTCTGCATAAAGGGAATTCTTAATTACTAGATTAAACTACTCAAAGCAGAACAATAATCTTCAACACTGAAAAGGCTGAAATATTATCTACAGATTAAGAGTTCTAGATTTTTGTCGTCATAAACAAGATTTTGGCTCAAAAAAAATAGGAGTCATCTTACTGTTACACAAAATAGTTTTAGTAGCATTAACTACTTTCTTATTTGAACAACCTTGTCTTACAGAACAGTGCCAAACCACAGCTTCATGGAAGGTAGGCACACATTTCTCTTCCATATAATTTATTTCAATAGGTAAGCATCAAAGTTAAATACTGTACTAAGCTAATTTTTTTTTGGCCTGAAATTATATACATTAAATACATTTAAATGTAGTTTAAGACTTTAGTTAAAATTATGAAGAATTTAAACATTGGAAGATATTTTCTTATTGACAATGTCTCATTTTTTTCTGGCTGCATCTACATTTAATAGTGAATATGTAGATAGTTTTCCACTTGAAGCTAAGACTACAGTTCCTCTCTTAACATTTCCAAAATAAGGTTGCTTTCAAACTTCACACAAAGGAAATGTAGGAAAGGAAAGTCAAATCTGGTAGAAAATAATTAAGATGTACCTGAAATATATAATTTTGTGTCCAACAGTTGTGGCTTGGTCCTCAAGCTTTGCCACATGTGTCCAGTTACAAATACTTCAGGTTTCATTGTTTAAAAGATTTGGGAGAGGTTTAGTGCCCTTTTATATTTTTGAGAAAAGAGGATACATTCTTTAAAATGCATTTACTACTACCTCCTGTCAGTCTGCACCACAAGGGGCTAAATTAATTTTATAAGCCTGAGAACATTATGATGGATATTTGTAAGCACTTTTGCTGTCTGACAGTGAGCTTGGAATGGTTTGAGGTAGAAACTTACTAACACCTTTTTTTTTTTTTTTGTGTGTGAGATTTTGTAAGGGTTTATAGACATCATAGTCTCCACTAAATTCACACTAAGTCACACATCCACTAAGTCTTGAGGCTAAGCTATAACCCATGGGGAGCAGAACAGAATTCTTATCATAGATCACATGCACTCCAGTAGTACTAAAAACATTCAAGGGCACCTGCATTGGTTTATATCACATTAATATTTCATAGATATGTTCTTTCCTTGGAAACAGGCCTGACTATCAATGTCTCAAGTAGAAAATGTAGAATTTCCTAATTTTAGGATGCTGTAATTTAAAAGATGAAGAACATGAAGTATTAGTGATTTATAAAACTACATCCTTGGGTATATTCAGATCTTGACTGTATAAAATCCTGAGCAACTTGTTCTGTGCTCATTCTCTGTTGAATTAGGGATTGAACCAGATGACTTCCAGAAGTTCTTTCCCAAACAAAAATATTTTGGTATGCTGTACATTGGAGAAGCTCCTTACAGGTGGTAAAATCTAAAATAATGGCAGCAAGTCTTCCTTACTCATTTGTGACAGAAGTTGTTTATGCTGTCTGGGGCTTTTCCATCCATCACTGCATCACCTTCATGAAACAAAACAACTTTTGTGTGGTTTTAAAGCCTGAGGGAAACATTTGGGGTCACCTAATCGGATCAGTTCCCTCCACCTACTTGTTTCTGGTGTACCAGTTGTCCCCAGCATTATTAAGGTCTACTCAGACTTGTGTTGATGTGTTTCTAACACCTGGTTAAAATACTTTCAGAATTGAATCAAATGAAGTTGAAACTTCATCCTACCTGAAATATCCCTGGCTTTCTCATATATGTCTCACAGCATCCTGCCTCTGTGTCAATAAGGAAAAATCTCTTGGGTTTCTATAGATTGCAGCTCCTATGTGACCACCCACAAGCCTCTTGGGCTACAGGAGGGGTTTCTGGTTTGGCCAGTATGATTTGAAAAGTGGTTGCATGCTATGAAAAACTGAGAGGCATCACAAGTTCTCTGGTGACAGGAGTCTGTTTTAGATAGCAGGACAATTTACATGGAAGCAAACCATCTGCTGGGTCAACACAAGACCTGTCTTGCTCAGGGGACTTACCATGATTTTTTTTTCTTGTGTAGTTGACATGTAGTTTTTAAAATTTAGACTTAATTTTATTTTCCTGTTTTATCAATATTGTTTCAGAACTCAGTGTATTCTGCTTTTCCCTTAAGAATATCTATTAGCAGACCTAAGCTCAGCTAAATTAAATATATATATAATATATAGTTTACAAATTTAAACTCATCATAATTAAATTTTGGTTGGGAACATATTACATCTTTGATTTGGCTTAAACATTGTCTTCTGTTTTTATTTTAAAAGTGTTTAAAAGTACCATTCACACCTTGCAAATCAGCTTGCAAACTAAGGCTGTCCAGAAGTTTACTGAATTTAGGGAAATATTCCAAGATAATCAAAAGACAAGGGTAAAAAGAAAAAAAATCCCACTCATCTCTAATGTTTTCAGCAACTCCTCGTGCCAGAAAACCAAGCATGGGAGAAATAACAGCTAGGCTGAATTGCAAAGGCTAGAATGCTGTTCAGTTGTGGGTTGGCTCCTCATACTTCTGAAGTCATAGTGTTTTTATTTAAAACCTTGATTGGATTTCTAGGCATGTATGGTATATGCCAATTTAGAATTATTGAAGTTCTTCATAGTGTTAAGAGTGCTTCAGTTTGAAAGAGTGAGGCTTTCCTGCAAATGCCAAGTAAATTGCTCTGCAAGTCCAGAATCTTTGATCACCTCTGAATTGAAATGCTTATGAGAGAGGTTGCAGTGTTCTAATAAGTTTACAGCTCTCTCTGATTCATATGCCTAGAACCCAATCATTTCCAAATTGAAGAGCTCTCATTATTTTGAAGTTCTATGTGCAGTATAAAATTATTTAAGATTATTCTGCAGCTTTTCATTTTTTATTTTGTAAAAAATGAAACTTTTCTTCTTCTTTTTTAAAGACCAGCTCTCTCCTCTGCAAGGTGAGAGACATTATGAGGTAATTCAAACATTTCATGTTAAAAATGGAAATTGAACCAAATTCTCTCCAAATAGAAATGGTGATGGCTGGGGGAAAAAGAAGGAAAAAAAAAAATTACTGCCTGAAAAGCCGACAAAATACAAAGTAAGAGGCTGTCAGTGATCCTTGCTGGGAAAAGTGTGAAGAACAAGAAACATATTGTCACTGTTCAGATGCGGTCAAGGTGAAGTGGGGAGACTGAATGAAAGTTACAACAATGTGACAAAAGAGAGACACAGATCCATTTAGTCTTGGAAGGAAGAGAGCAGGAGGCACAGAAAGCTAGTTCACGTGTTTCTTCTAAGCTGATTTTTGCTGTCATTTTATCATAAAATTTCAGAGGGAAATGATGTATGCCCTTTTGTATCTCCTGACTTTGTCTTTTAAGAATAACAGTTTCTTTCTCACTAGAGACCTTGTTCCTTTTTAGCACGTGGCAGTAGTATATTGTTTATGTCACACAGCTTTCGAAAGAAAAGTCTCATCACTATTTCTTGTTAGCACTAGAGATTTTTCATTTGTTTGTTTGTTTTTTCTTTTGCCCAAACACATGCACTGGATGGTCTTTGCTCCCAGTGACTCATTATGGAAGAATAAACAAGGGCAAAAAGGAAGTGTTCTGGGGAAGGAATCGCACCAACCTGCTGGGGATCCCTATGACTGCACCCTACATTGCACACGAAAATCACCCGGCTTACTTCCCGCCTGGAAACCCTCACCTACTCCTTCTGAGCCTGCTGTGGGAGGTAGAATGGGAGGTCTCCAACAGAAAGGGGAGAAAATGAATCTAAAAAGCATTCTGATCTAGACAGAGTAGAGTTTCACTAAACTATGAAAAGAGAAAGGGATTGGGGAACCCACCTGACATTGGACATACTTCAGTGGTAAGGCAGAAATTGGTGAGGAGGCAGGATGAAAAACTGGCAGATGAGAGAAGGGAGTTTTTCACAATTGTGTTACTAAGGAGGTAGCCTGTAAACATCTGGAAAATCTGGAGATTCCCAAAATAGATGTTGAAACAGAAAAAGGGATATGGTCCATCACAATATCGTCACTTCGATCATTTGAGAGAAACAAAATGTAATCTTTGAGTGTCATACCTTCCACTGGAAAAGCAGGTCTGCCTTTGTTGTTGTTTCCCTTGTTGAGAGCTCTGAGGCACCTCAGGAGATGAATACAGCTGCTGTGGGTTCTGGTCCCAGTTTACAATCTCTGATCCTGATGGTTTCGTAGTGGGTCTCGTGAGTCTCTTCTGCCACACCTCTTTTTCACAAAGCACATGTTTATGTCTATGTGGTGAAGAGTTTATATGACCTCAAAAGGCACAGTGAGGGAAAGGAAGAGGAGCTACACCTCTGGACACCTGTGCTTTTGGAGGTGTAGCTTCCAGCAGAGGGGCAGGGTGATTTCATAGCCTTCTGAAGCCAATATCATAAGTTAAAACCTATCTTACCTATGTGGAAACCAAGTCTAGAAAAGCTGCTGTTATTTAGGACATTGTAATCTCCAATATTTCCAGTGAATCATTCATCTTAAGTGTATTTATAAATAAAACTTACAAAGCTAAAAATGTAATTTGGAAATCTGTTAAAAATAATCAGGCTCAAAACCTCCTCCTGGACTTTTTGTGGCAGGTATCTGAACCTATAGGGAGAGTGATTTGTTTCTTTGCCGCTACCAGGAAACATTTAGTGAAACTGGTATTTCCCTTGTTCCTCTCTATTTAAGGTTCCCCATTTTTTATTTCTTGCAGTTTTCTTTCTTTATCCACACTCCTCATATATCTAGCAATATCTAGCTTTTTTTATTCCGTTTTTCTTAGCTTTCCCCTGAACTCATGCTGCTTTTCACTTTCCCATTCCCAGTATTTCTACTGGTTTTCCATTTGTTTGGAATCCTTTCTGTCTTTCCTGCAGAAACTCCCTACTGAAAGTCCTTCACAAACCCCAGTTGTCTTTCTTGCAGTGGCTCACTTCTGGCTGAAATCCAGAAGTTCCTGTATGCCGAGAAAAGTTGCCAGGGTTTATCTACCTGTCATTCAAACGTAGGGTCATTGATTTCAGCTTTCAGATTACTTGAAATTTTTGAGAGATTTCGGTGAACAATCTCTCTGTCTACCAAGCAATGCTCAAACTACAGGGTATATAAATGGTATTAATATAATTTTCATATTTACATAATCAGTAGTCTCACTCAGCAATTAGTATTTCACTAATAATATCCAAACAAACATAATTTTCCAAATTATACAAAACTCAATCAGAAATTATGCTTTATTGTGTGTAGTGGTCTGCTGGAGGATATCAAATACTTAAGAGAATAAAAGTTATTTTTGTTAATTTGAGAATTAGTACTCCTACCAAATTTCAGTTTACATGGGTACAAAACAAAAGGTAAGTCCAAAATAACTTTTTTTTTTTGTTGGTTTTTTTTTGTTTTTTTTTTTGTAAAAGTATTTCTTACTGTTACACAGCTCGGTGCTACATAACACCAAAAATTTAATTAATAGTTCTGGTTGATTTTTAAGGTAATATTTATTGATGTCCTTCTAGCATATTCTGAATTTTGAGATATACTCTTCCAAAAGGTGAGTAAATAGCTAAATTGATCCGTTAGAGGCTTTGGTGCAATAGGACCAATACAAACTGGTGCATTTGGTCCTTCAGCTCCCAGGAATCTGTGAAAGACAACTGCACCAGACCATGTTGTTTTGGGCTGGTTCCTCCAACCCGCAGTCCTTCAGCTTCAAAAGCAAATGACACACCAAATACAATTGATCATCACTGTTGTGTTGAGTACTCACAGACTGAAATTTGCTCTTTCCAGATGTTACACACCTGTACAAACCCCATTATGTGTATTACCTGTTATCCAGAGAGGAGCTCTTAATCCTGGTTTACTGTCTATAGTTGTTACAGATACTCTTATAAGAAGTCTTGCTATGAGATCTGTAAATCAAAAATTACGTTTTAGCTATGCCATGTTTTAAAGTAATGTAAACACGTTAAAATAAAGGTCTGTGTATTGTTGGTAACGCGCATGACTGGTTGCTGTGTTATGTACAGAATAATCCATGTGCCACCCATACTGAAACTGGTTGTTAAAGATGCTGGCTCAGTTTACTGGTAGCTCTAATACACTTCTGTAACGAGGCACTACTTGTAACATCAAAGCAGGGGAGACATTAGCTCTTTTCCCCTATAGCCTCTGACCTGAAAGCTTTGCTTTTTATCTCTGTATAAAAGGAAAATAGTCTTTTCAAAGCAGACTGGCTAGCATGTGGGTATTTTCTCCATTGTAGAATAAGAGCCTGTGAAAGTAATCTACAATTTTTCATCTTTGTTCAGAGTATTGTTTCTTTTTGGAAATCATGCCTCTTTGAGAGTTAAAACTCTTGCTTTCAAGTAATAGTGACTGGGAAGTGCTTTCAAAATTCTGAGGTACTTCTGTTTTCTGTAACCCTCTCAGCCTGAAGAAAGGTGATGGATCATTTCTGTTTTTGAAAGACTGATATATTGTGTAAGAGAAAGAAAATAAAGTTTGAAAAATAATTCATACTCAAAATAATGGGTAAGATACAAATCCAATTAATTGTGCACAGGGTTTGCAAGGGAGCCAACATTTGACAAATCCAGACTATATTTTTTCTTACAGATGTTTCCACTTATTTTTTTTAAAATTAAAAGAAAAAATCATATAGCAAGAGATTCTCTCAAGTGTACTTGAACTTTTAAATTTATGGATTGGATAATCTTATTTTCTGACCTTTATGTATCAGATTTTCTTGTGTAATCAGCTTGTTTTATTTCAGTTCAACATTTTAGGATTCTTGACCTTTTGGCTTTTAGATTCTTAACTTTAGCTGTCTTAGAGAGGGGATAGTCTTTATACAATGCCAAATTTTTTTTCTGATGTATGACCTGCACAATTGCTTTTGTGTATCTGATCCATTGTTCAGAGGCAATCACAGGGAAAAGAATGCTGCTTTAAACAAACATAGGTGCGGTAAACAGAAAAGGGAAGGCTGAGCATAAATGGGCACATCATATCACAAATTGTTGGTGTTTTGCTGCTTATAAAGACATGTCAATCCTACATTTTAAATTCACTTCTAAATAATTTCCTAAACTCATATACTGACTGTATTGCAAGCACTATAGAGTGCCATACTTGTATGATCTGGACTCCAAGGTTTCTAATATAATCTGAAACTTCTTTTTCTGCCTGTGTTTATTGCAATGGCTTTTTCTTAGAATCCAAAAGGGAAACAGAAGAATCATTTCAGTCGTTTTCCACAAGTCTTGGCTTCTGAGATGGCATTAAGCATTATTTAGTCTATGATACTTACCTCACAGTGGTGTTAAGTTGGTGATTAATTCAATGAAAACTCATTGATTTTTTTGGATGCTTTAGGTGGGCCTTCTTATAAATATGATTAGTTCCTTGAGGTGGGTGTTTTAAAATTTAGCCTGGGCTTAACTGCTTTTTCACTCACTTCCTAAAAATTGCTTAGCCACAGGAAGGGTGGCACAGTCCAATTCTGATGTAATGGCATAATTAAAAAGAAAATAAAGCGTCTCAATTTTCTCTGTAAGACTCCATATGAATAAATAAATTTCAATCTTTCTTCTGCTGGAAACAAGCTGAATCACTTGACTGGGTTTTTAATAAAGGTACATAATTTCCTTATACTCGGAGAAGTGCAGACTAGCATATACTTTTAAGCATAAAAACTTTTATTGAAAAAATAAGACAGAACAGCCTTAGTGTAAGCTTTATAAAGTGCCTTATTACTTTTTAAAAATATATATTATTTTTCTTTGGTTTTTGAATGTAGCAGAGAAAATCTTTTCTTGCAGAGTTAATTTTATTAATAGGAAGCACATACGTGTTCTTAAGTCATACATATTTTATCATGTGTTAGACATAGTAGCAACTATGTCCCTAAAATACTTTCCAGGAATTTTGTAAGCAGAAATATAAGAAGGAGGAGAGAACAGGGTTTATGGGTTGTTTGGTTTTGGTTTATTTTTTTTTCCCCCACATTGTAATAATTACTAATTTAGAAATATCAAAATGTTTTCAAAATGTAAATATAAGTAAATTACGCATTAAACTTGTTTAGCTAGTTAGAAGAATCTGAATCTTTCTGCCAAAAATGAATATCTTAGCTTGCATTCAACTAATATGCCAACTTATGGTTACTTACGTTTTACTCCTGTTTGCTACAGGTGAAGTGGGTGAATATCAGACAGCTCATTATAGAGACATGCATGCTGCATTCCCAAAGTAGAATGACAGAACAAGTCATGGTATGTATTGTAATTTCAGTTCTACAATACATCTTCAAGCTGTCTGAGGTAAAATGCTTACTAAGCACTGCATTGGAGCTGTCAGATTTCTTCATGGGGTGGTAATTAAATTGAGGCAGCTCTACCGTTCATTTTGTGGAACTAAGCCAGAATTATCTGTATCCTAAAATATTCTACTGTAGACTGCTGGTTGTAGCAGGAGCACAGTTTTTTGCATATAAATTCTTTCATGGAAAGCATCCTATTTCTCCCTCTTTTTTCTCACCTCTGTATGTTGTGGGGGAGGAGAGCTGTTTTGTCACTGGACCAGTTTAAGTCTGAGGGAAACTGGCCATCAGAGATGGTATCTTGCTTAAGATTGCAGGCATTTGGGCTGGATTCCAGTTGTGACTAACAGGGATAAAGGATTGATGATCGCTGTGGCCAAAGGTGGCATTAAAGTTTTCTGCCTGATTTACAGTGTTCTTAGCCCTGGTACAATTTAGAATAGCCAGGGGCCCAGTTGGCCATGGATGGCCACTGCCTCAAAAATAAAGCTGAATGCATGTGAGGATGCAATGTGATAAATGAATAGGAAGTTTCTTCTGGTCGTTTCTGGAGACCAGCTTTATTACTAAAACATGAGGGATCTGCTGTGCTGGGTCAGACCAAGGTTCAACAGTGAGTCTCTGCCAGCACTCTGGCATTGACTCTGAAAATCAGAGCTATTCCAAAGTGACCCTGGCTCAGAAAATAGTGCTCTGGATGGAGTGTCTTCTCAATCTGGAAATCCTGTCACTCATGTTCTTTCTTGAGACAAGGCTTTGAGAAGTGCAGATAACTTTAATGATATAGCCACACAGTGGACTTATAGAGCAGCATGATTATGTTCTTGTCTTTTCTGCTTGCTTTCTAGTGAATCTGACCTTTCTGAAATTTGTAAGGTACCTAAAAACTTATGGTGAGATAGGCAGCACAATTGTTGCTAGTTGAGTATCAAAAGTATGTGCAACTCATATAACTGCAAATTTGATTCCAAAGATATTTTTTAAGATTGGAAAGGGTGAGGCTGATGTGTCAAGGAGGCTCTCATAGGATAAGTTTCCTATAATGCACAAATGAGTTTATTTTATAATCCAGCATCCTTTAGAAAATTGTTTGGATTGAGTTCAGTTGATTTAGTCAGACAGTGAGCACCAAAACTGGGGAGGAAATAGCATACAGATGCAAAACAGTTTTCAAGTGTACAATGCAGAATAACTGTTAATGGATTATCTGGAAATAAATGAAATCTCCTGCAAAAGCTGTAGTTTAAATTATCCTTTTTTTTTCCTTTTTTTTCCTAAGAAATGGTGATGAATATGAATGCATGATGAGAAATGCTGAAACCCACTGTTTCCTTGAAAAAATGTGTCAAAATGGTTGTCCTTTTCCAAACTGAAATAAATAAATGTATGGAAGTACTTAAATCAGTGTCCAGAAAATAGCTACATCAACCAGAAAAGTGTTACATAGGAAAGAAGTTGGAAAGGGTGATTTTATTCACAGTATCCCAACTGCTCAGGGTCTACCCACAGTCAGAAGAAAGAGAAAGGTATGGATTCCTATGGGGGAATTCAGAAGAAGAAACTGAACTGACTTGGCTCTCACTTTGAAACACAATTTGTCATCAAAGGATGTTGTGACAGAAGACAGTGCAGCTGTTTCATTAAGAACATTTCTTATACCATTCTCTAATTATGGAAAAGCTTTTTGTTGTTGAAAGCTGTGATTTGCCATTTAAAAATATATGTATGAATCTGGCTCAAATATCTTGTGCATCACAAATATTACTTTTGGATGATATAATTTTCCTTATTAATTCATGATTTTGTCATGATTATTGAACTTTGAAACACATTATCTCCTAGCTTATTTGTATGGGTTTTTTGCCTTTGGTAAACCATGCTGTATACATGTTCGCATGTTTTGATTTTACTGCTGTTTTTTTCTGGTTCCCTTGTCATATTTGCTTCATTCTGTTTGATCTGTTATACTTAATGAACAATATTTTTCACTTAGAATATCTTTATGCTTGTTTGAATTTTAAATAGTAAATTGTGATGGTATTAGTGGTGTCCAGCTGAAGTCCCTAGTCCTGCAAAGGCTGATTCATGTTGCACACTTTGCACAATCTGAACAGTCCCACTGGAGTTTTACACACAAGGGCATAAAGCTTTGTGTGCTCATTGCGTTTAGTGGACTCATTTTCAGTGTCAAAAAGCCCCATTTTAAGGACTGTTGCTTAGATCTGAAAACGCACATTTCACTGGAAACAATTGTAAAAATATGTCCTCAGCTGGAACCTGGAGAACAGAATTTTAATCTGGAGTAAATTAAGCATATGTCTTGAGGGATACATCTTGACCAGCAGCATTTTATTACTATCTGACTATCTTTTATACTCTTGAAACGTAGAAGTAGCTTTATTTTTGTACTAATGTTTTCACAATTGCTGTTCATAGCACAAAGCATGAGGCAGTAAAATGAGTGCATTTGATTTTGTCCCCACACTCTTCTACTCAGAGGAAAGCAGCTAGAATAACAGGCAGTAATTAGCTCTCAGCCAAATTGTGTATGAAATTTTAGTCTGTAGACTCATTGCGCCTATGTCAGCCTGAAGATTAAAGGCTTCTTAACTACATAGTGGCACAACAGCTGAGCAAGCTGTGAAGGAGCAGTGGGGTTTGTTGTATAATAACTGATCTGTGGATCACTGGAAGAGAATGGATTTCTGTGTCCAATCCAGACAAACAGAAGTCTACCGTCTTGTATCTGTCTGTTTTAGTAGATCACCATATATCACTGGGGATTTCAGTGTAGCTGACATAATTTCTGCAGTGCTGGAAACATAATATTCATTGACATGGTAGATGCATAGACCCTAATAAAGTTAATGTTTAGCCATCCCTGCTTTTGGCAGCATGCTGCAGCTTACTAATTAATTTGGTTGCCGTTTTTACTTTGTTTCTTACCACTGTGGATATAATCAATGGATTTCAGGTGTTCTACGGTCAAGAAGACAGCTGCGCATAATGTAGTCTGAAGTTATTTTGAGATTATCCTTCAGGTTTCGTTATTAGCACAAAATGGAAAATATTCTAATGCATTTTTAATAGAGATCTTATAGGCAATGAACTGTTTTCTTTTCCATTGGAGGTATCTTAAATAGAGCCAAACAAAAGTACATTGATGTCAGATAATTTTGCTTTCTCGGCTTGGGACAGCCAAAACTTTCTTCAGCTGTAGCAGACTGCTGTCTTGGCTTTCCATCATATAGCATCCATGATGCCAATCTTCAATTACCCTTTATCACTGTTTCTTTGTGTTACTTATTTCTTCTGGCAAACCTATCATTTGCATCTGATTTGAAATAATTACTTTCTGTTTCTAACCAGTCTGTGACTTTCACTAGCTGTTTTTCCTTTACTTGGTAATAAAATTGGGTCAATTCCATTTCATTTCATATACCATCTAAATGAATTAGATGGTGTAGACAATACTGTTCTAACCTAGAGGACTAATCATGTGGAGACTTCAACATGCCCCCAGATTGGAGAAAGGAGGGTTCCCAGCAAGTTCACCTTTTCAGTTAGTATGGAAGACTACTATCTGATATATAGGTTTGATTTTTTTTCTCTGTTTCTTAAAGATATCTTCTCAAGGATCATGAGTTGAGGGAGGAAGAGGAGAACAAACAAAATTATGGTTCATGTCCTTTTTTTTTATTCCTAGAATGTTGGAAAGAAGCAAAGATGGGTGGATTCAGTGAGCACAATTTTCTTGATAATTTCATCCTTCCACATTAATTTTCAAAATATTGATGATTTCAGATAATGTTTCAACGAAACAGCTTTGAACAAATACTGTCAGTGCAAGTGATGGTGATAGGAGCTCAGTGGTTAAGCAGGCTTAGAAAAATGTTTTGAGGAGTAAGGGACATACTATGATGGGTGTCATGGCAGCAAATCCTTTATTTATATCACAAAATTGACTTCATAAAACCAGAAGTCTATACTTTTGTATCTTTTAAACCAAAGAGGTAGCAAGGAGTAGCCCGTGGTACTCTCGAGATTTAATATCTTCTCTGAATTACTGCTGATGTTAGGTTGTGCAATCCATTTAAGTGTCCCTGTGCCCCTTATGCTGCTTGCCCAATAAGGATGATCTAGAAAGAGTATTAGAAATACTCTAGGTGCCACTGCATTTTAGAATTTCTTTAAATGAAATCAGAGGGTGTTTTGTCCTAACAGTTACTTTTCAGGCAGAAATCAGTTCGTCTAATAATGTTACTCTTCTCCAAAATGGAATTGTACTGGACTGGTTTGATGTCTTATAATTGCATTCGTGTGGTTCTTTGACTCTTATCTCTCCCTCAGTCTGTGAATTTGAAACCATCAGGAAGATGTCACATTGGTATGAGTATTCTTCAGTGATAAGAACTTTAATTGTTGTAGGGAGACTTCTTAATCTTGGGTCACTCAAATCCCTTTTAAAGACAGCAGGTGCTCTCCAGAAAAAGCATTAACAAGAGATTATGAGGTAACCTGTTGTTCTTTATATCTCAGCATCTCTTGACAAAGCTTACCATCAGGCACTGTGTTCAGAAGCCAGTCAGCACAGGAAAAAAATCCAACCTGACTCAGGGAGGAACTAACATTTTCAGTACTAAAGAGCGGATTCATTTTAAAGGCTGAATACGGAGACCTGTTACAGGGAAATTTATATTTAGATAAGATAATTATATGAGTAAGTTATAAAAGCAAAAAATAAATTGGCAGGGGCTAAAATAGTAGAGCTGCAGATAACCATGGTATAATGCAACCAGAAAGAAATTCCCCTTCCTCAGAAATCAAAATTTGAAACTGCATCTTGCCAGATTTGCATTGTGTTGAAATTCCTTGTACATTGTACCCCTCATCTTCTTCCCAACTGCGGTAAACATGGTGAAAGCAAGTTAGTCATTCATAGTGTCAGACTCTGGCACTCTGCTAGCAGTATGACTTCATACAGACATGCTGGTGCTGTGGGCTGCTTAGCATATATAGGGTGAATTCCTGAAGCTGAACATGTTCAGGGTGTAACAGAGCTCTTCCAAGTATGATCACAGTGGAGCAGAACTGTCATTTTCAGCTCTCAAAATATATGAATTCTGGATCCAAATTCCTACTAAATTTTGTTAAAATAAGATTTTGCTTTCTAATTATATCCATTCCTGTCAAGATTATGACACAAAATTATTTGTGTAAAGCAGGACTATGGCAATCTTTGGGAGGTCAGGAATTAAGCATAGGATAAGTCATTGCATTCTGATGATAAAACCACTTTCAAAACCAGTTCAAGGAAACTTTTTTATAGGTATTTAGATCCAAAGGTGTACTTAGCACTTTCTAAGAACACACTAATCTCAGTGAGTGTTAGGGACTTAACCCTTCTTCACTCTACTTTGAAAAAAAAATCGGCTAGGTACCTATCTCTGCCTCTAAGTTCCTCAAATACTTTTTTAAAAATCTGGCCTTTGATAACTCAAATCCCCTTGACTTTCAGTAAGGCTTTTCATCCTGAATTCTAGATCCTCATAGGTTTTGAGTGTCTAACTCTCTTAAATTAAAATGTGAGTTAAAGGCCCAGGTACTTTTGAAAAGCTGAACCTTGGTGCTCAAGTCACTTCTGAAAATGAATGTTAGGCTGCTAATCCCCTCAGGTGCTTGAAAAATATTTTCCTGTCACCTCTGAGAAATTCTAGAGGAATTTACTTTGTTAATCACTTGCTTTGTCCCAAAGTTTGTATAATGGTTTTGTGTGATATTTATTATAGAGAATTTTCATTTTTTCCCCCCAAAAGAATGATAAAACTCTTTTATAAAATGAAAAATTATGACAAAAGTCTATATTTATGCTTTCAGGAGGCAAATGTGTGTTTTAATGGAATTTAAATAAATGGAATTTTTATGATGAAAAAAAAGCAACAGTAAAGGCAGTGATTATGTTTTTCATAGTTCATTTGCCTCCCTTGCCCTGAAGATCTTGTACAGAAGTAAAATGAGATCCCTGGTGAAGCCTACAATGTCATTGACTCTGAAGAGGGACTCAGAGGCCCATTGGTGTTTAATGACCCTTACTAGCCTCCACAAAAGAAACTGGTATGATCTACTAAAAGAGACATATGGTTCCTTGGAATTATAAAGAAACACTGTTTTCTTCATGGGTAAACATTGTGGTCACGCATTTCTAAACACTGCCTGGTTTTAGATGACTGCTTTTAAAATGGCCGTCCAAATTTGATGAGAAATTGCATTCATTTTTCATTAGTACTTGACCAACAGCAGTGGTATTTTTCCAATACTGCAATCATGCAATTTTAATGCTCTTATTATTCTGCACTATCATATCAGACCAAACAAAACACAACAGATAAGAGAGCTGAACTACACAATGAAGAGCAACTGGACTGCTTTATAGGGCTTGAGCACATTGTATAATACAATAATGTGGTGATATCCCAAAGTCATAGGTAATTGTTGTATTATTAGGATATTACTGTATTAATGTCTTCATTAAAGTAAAATATATACTTTACTGCAGTTAGGCATCGGACAGTGGCAATGGAAGGGAAGGGAAGGTTCCGGGAAGGGAAGGTTCCGGGAAGGGAAGGGAAGGGAAGGGAAGGGAAGGGAAGGGA
>VZRN01005523.1:576647-601647 GCA_013397935.1 Dasyornis broadbenti
GGGAAGGTTCCGGGAAGGTTCCGGGAAGGTTCCGGGAAGGGAAGGGAAGGGAAGGGAAGGGAAGGGAAGGGAAGGGAAGGCGAAAACAGGAGAGATCAGGGCAAAACCCAATATTTAATGGTAAAACAAAACAAAAGTAGATTTCACAATGAAGAAAACAGTAATGGAGATTCAGCTAGGACAATATAGGAAGCAAAAAGGGAATATTTTATTTCAGTCATATCACAAAATGAACAGGGTCAGAACCTGTTGCATGAGTAGAGTCTGGTTGCAGGCAGCAATAAAGTGCTGAATATATCTAAAACACTCAGCAGATACTCCAGTGTAGACAAATTTTGATCAGTAATATTGTACTTTGTGCTTCTCTCTCTCTCTGATGTGTGTCCCTAGAATGAAAACATCTCTGTGAGAGACACACCACTGGCATCTTTCACTGGTTCTAGAGATGATGCACCTGTGGTGAAACAAGTGCAATTATCTTCGTTTAAGTTTCTCTAAAGGGTGTGCCCGATTTCTAAACTTGAACCATCCACAGGAGAAAATACATTAAGTTGTTGGATTTTTTTCTTGATCAGTCTTTTTAGTGACTATCTCTTCACAGTGGCTTGTAAGAACAATGTGATTGGTTCTGCTAGCTCATAATTTTTTCCTACTTTAGTATACTTCTCTATGCTCCTTACAAGAGATGGAACTGAATCTGGCCTTTTTTTTTTCTTTTTTTTTTTTTTGATTTTGTGAAATGTGAGAATTTATGTAAACTAAGATTCCTCTTGAAAATCAATTCAGCAGCTTGAAGTAATGTACTTGTCATATGGGAATATTAATATGAAAGAAAAATGACACGGATATATAAGAAATTAAACTAACTGCCTGTTTAGAAATATCAAAAAGCACAGTGATGAATACTTTGAAATATTTGTTGCAAGATCCTACTACTCTACCATCATCAGAGATGCAAATGTTCAAAATTATTTTTATCTAATCTTATCCCAGTGATTAAGAAAAACTGTAATATATGTAGACTGCTGCATTGCATGCACCACATGTCATAGCCTTCATATTGCTGGGTAGAATCCTCTAACAGGGGTGCATGGTCCAGGTCAGATTTTGAAATACTGTAGAGGGAGGAACGGAAAAGCTGGATTTGCCTCACACTAGGACTGCAGGAGGGAGAAAAGTGTCTAGTGGGTATAGTCAGAAATTCAGACTTTCCTGTGATGGGGCTGATGAAATCCAAGGCAGGGACAGTGCCCTGTAAAAGGATCCAAATAATTTATTCTTCCTGACAAGGTAAGAGTAAAGCAAGTGAAACTGATTCTCTGAGTCCCAATAAGACCTTTTTGCCGTATTCTGCTAATGTAAAGGGCTTTAGGATGGATTTGCATTTAACTTTTGAGATACTTGGCTCTATTAGAGAGTTTCAACTTGACATTTCCAGTCAGTATTCATTCTCTAGGCTGCTCCCTGGTAGTACAATTACCTTCTCTTGAACCGTCAAAGAGCTGTGTTTCAACAGCCCATCAGGATTGTAGCCAAACTTGAGTGTTGTTTGTCCAAAGTATTCAGGAGGAATCAATTGACCACCTTGCTTCTTTTCTGAATTGTTATCCTGTAAATGTTAGTGTTGACAACCATAAAAAACCCACGCTGTTTTGATAGGATCGTGCCCCCTTTCAGTATCCTGCTTGGAGAAGGCTGGGGAAAAGTACAGAAGCATTTAGGGGACACTACTGCAATTTCCCTTTAAGAAATTTAGTATTCATTTGTTTTACTTTTTGTTGCTTTAGTTATGTGGTGACTGAGGTGACTAAATGCATATGAAAAAAGCTGTACGTAAAACAAAATCAATTAAGAGTTATCCAAAGAATGTAAATATATTTGATACAGCACTCTAGTTTGGAAGAAACTCAAATTTGAATAAGAGATCTATTTTTCATTGGGTATGCCCTGCACAGACATAAAAAATGCCAGTAAAGCAGATGGCATAATGATTTTGGTAGCTTGACAGACTTACCCCACTGCTTATTTCTCTCTGTGTTGACTTTGTCCCTTACATTCCAAAGATGGATAAATGTATTAACGTGTAGTTTACCACACAGGTCGGGGGATCTTTCTCATTTGACCTTGAAAACAAATGTTCTGTCTGCTCTGCATGGATAATTCATAAGATTTAGTGGTTCATCTCTGTATGTTTGGCATTTAGAAATGTTACTTCCCCAAATGTGTCATTGTCTTCTGCACCAGTTAGGTAGCGCACTGCAGCTGAAAGCTGGTTACACGTTTATGGGGCCAGACTTGTGTCACACGGGGATTTCTGGTTCTTCAGCATGGAGTCACAGTATGCTGCTAGCACCACGAAAGTGTCCCGCGTTCCTGAGCAGCAGGACATGCTGTCTGCATGTGCTTTGGACATGAGCAGTTGAAGAAAAATATTTGATGCAATTTAGACAAAAAGAAAATAGATAATGGATGAGCAACAATCACTCTTACAGAATTTTCCACTAATCAGTGAAATAACTGAATGTGTTTGTATATGTGCTTGTGTAGAATCATAGCCGAGAGAAAATAGAGGGCAAAGGTAACAACATAGCCTGAACTGCTAACTTAGAGGTTAGAGACAATGATATCTAGTAAGCAACAGTATTACAGTATAGATATGATAGAAAAAAAGTAAAATGAGAGACTAGAAAATACAAGAATAAGGTCAGTTTTCTAGGTGAGACAACTGGAAGATGCAACACCTCTGGTGAATAGAATTTTTAGTGGGTAAACTTTGAAGATATTTCTGCTTAACTTCATACCTTTATGAGCTGCAGAATTCATGCTGGCTACAGGGTTAATAGAACAAAAAAACTGACCCTGCTTTGGAGAACTTGCAGTTAAGAGTAAGATAATCGAAGATTTGAAAACGATCAGGATACACCCTTCCACATCAGGAGGCAGCGAGACAGTATTGATCTGCTGGGTAAGCAGCAATCACATCTCATCAGTAGCTTAGTCATTATTGAGTCTCTAGTCATCATAGTAAAATAAAGATTTAATATGGGACTATGTCTGGGCATATATTCACAAAAACTAAACAAGTTGTTCACCTCCACTTTGCAGGACTATCGTTTCTGTTTAGACAGAGAATATTTGTTAAGGTACATGGATGGGAACACTCTTAATATTTTTTCTAGGACCAAATGAATATAAAGACATTTTTAAGGACAGCTCATATTCTTGAAAGCATAGCTACACAAAAATAAGCCCTCCAACCGGTAAAAAGTATCACTTCTGTAAAATTGGGCAGTTACCATAACCTTCTGTTACTATTTCTTTTTCTACTGTCCCTTATGCAAGTCCTTGTGCTGCTAAATGGTGACCTTCAGCAACCGACCCAAACTAAAAGTAATAAGGCAAGAAAAAAGCATAGGATTTCAGCTCCCCAAGTTCTCCAATCAGTCCCTTGTGTCACTATGAACATGGTTGTGCCAACAGAGGGAAAGAGGTAAGAGATTAAAAAATGAAAACTATCACCTCTTAGGAGCAGCATTAACTTTTTCTAGCTGAAGGTGTGCCTGGAATTGTGGTAGTAGAAAAGCTGTCCCCAGAAATAAGGCAAATCATGATAACAGTGTATTGCACCCAATGAAGGATGCTATTGATCTTGAGCTTATTGAATATTTGCCATTTCCATCAAGTCCTTGGCACACTAGCACGAGTAGTTGATTAGATATTTTTAAGAGAGCCTAAAGAATGTAATGCTTTTTGTTATATTGTGTCTGTGCCTATTAAAAGATATACTGAATACTGTGCCTAATGATGTTCATAAGAGAACAGTAGTAGGATAGCAGCTGAGATTTAATTAATTTTATGAAGAGATAATTTTTATTTGACGGCAAAGTTAAGGAAGTTGTGCTTGACTGGAAAAATCTAAGACCAGGAATGCAGTTTTGTCCTTGTGCTGATGGCAAAAAGTGGCATACTGTTCTACAGAGATTTAGGAAACATTCTGTTCCACCTGAGCCCAGAGGCCTAAAGGACCAGCATCCCCAGTGCCTATGGGCAGCATGAACAAACTGTCTGTGCTCCTTGCATTTGCTCCTACTGCTGAAGAGGAACCTTTTCCTGAGCTTTTTCTCTCTCTTTCTGGTACCTGTGTTGAAGCTGCTTCAAAGGGCACGCAGTCTGTGTCTGTACTTTGCAATTTAGGCACGTTAGAGTTCTTTGTGCCTTGGAGTAAAATGTCCCTGTTATGCTCAGTCACCAATGATGCGTCCATTGAGAGGAAAAGAGATGTCACCTGTGGGACCTCCTGCCTTTTCTGGTGAGTCAAAGTCAACCACCTCATGCATCTGAGTCCGCAGGGCAGGTACCCTGGCACCCTGGTGCACTGCCAGTGCACAGGTACCAGCATCCAACAAATGCGCCAACCCACAGCCACACCACAGGGCCTGCAGAGGTCTTCTAAGCTGAGTTTGAGAATCATTTCATCGGTATGTGCTTGGAGAATAGTGCATCCAAATTCTTGAATAGCGCGGCAGGGTTAAGGTTTGTCCACTGTTCCCCACCGTGCCCTGTCCAAAGTTTGAATCCAAACCAAAGGTGTAGTGCTTTTGGCAATTTCTCCCACTCTTCCCTTTCTCTTCCTACTCCCCTCCCAGATGACACAGAGTGACTATAGGGGGCAATACAACCTCACCATACACATACAGCCTCTGCATCGGTTTTATGCCACATTAATAGGCGGAAACATTTAAGAATCAGTTTTTACTTCTTGCTTTTGAATTATTTGTGTCATGATAGAGGTAAACTATATTGTTACCTGGCCTCCAAAAAATGGAAGGTTTTAACTTCAGATAAGTTTTTACTAGTTAGATAGTTTTTGTTTGTAAGTGAAAGTTAATAAATAGTGATTTTTATTTCATACTACTAATTCAAATTAGAATCTAAAATAAAATGAGACCAAAAAACCAAACTAAGGTAATCTTGAAATTCATTTGACATTGATCTAAGCAGAACTGCTCCAAGTCTGTATGTATCTCATATTCATGTAATTCAATCTATATGCCTGTCAATATTTCTGCTGCCGTTTAATTTCTTCAGATCAGCTTCTTTCTCATTTAATGCAGACTTCCAGAAGTTAGTCCACTTTACAGTGCTTAAATAATATTATATTTTCCAATATTTTTGTTTTAAAAATGTTTATGTATTAAAAGTCCTGAATGAAAATATAATTGACATAACAACAAAAATGTACGTATATTAATTTGGTCCCATTTTCCCTACATTGATTGGTGTGCGCCTCACAGTAAGCAAGCAAAGAATGGTAGCAAAGATAATTTCCAGCTTTTCTTGTTCAATGGTGTAAAATTGTGTACCTGAGCTTTCCTTATGCAACCTTCCTGCTTTCTGTAACGGAATAGTTAGAAGAGGCAGAGCTGAACTTCTGTTAACATGATTAGAAAAGCTGTTGTTACAGACTATTTTCTATTATTTTAATTTTGTGTCATTATAATTTTTGACAGTTACTGTTTACCAGAGTTTCCCTGAAGCAAAAATGATTTAATGTTCAACACACACATTAAAATGTGTTCTATTTTCATATGTTAAAGCTGGTAGAATTATAATTTAAGCAGAAATCTGTGCTTAACAGTGCAGCACATAGAATCTCTGAACACAGATGAAACTGAAACTTCTATTTGAAGGGAAAACAAAGGTAGCAGTAATGTGCCTTAATAATTACAGTTAGAGCTATGTGATATTTTTGTAATGAAATTCAAACTTAGGTGAAGATAATATGCTTTGGGTTTTGTTGTAGAAGCAAGGCATAGTTTGAAACCTGGGCTTTCATAGTTGGTGACTTTATATTGGCTCTATATTGGCTCATAACCAAATGCATAATTTTCACTAAAAGCTCCTTTTCAATTTTCTCATCTGTTCAAACTCAGATCTGACTACTAGGGACAGTAAGTCTCAAATTCTAGACAAAAATCCACTGACTTCACTGAATGCTGAAAAATCTTAGTTTCTAATCCTCTAATGTGAGCACTTCAGGTTTACTCAATAGCTTACTGACCTTTACTTAGCCATGTACACATTTCAGTGGGAATTTTCAATGCTTTTTCACTAAAATTCGTGTTCAACAATATTTCCTGATCATTAAGACCTGTGTACCTAAAGCATAGACCGAGAACATCTTCTACAAGACCAGAATACAAATCTATACCTTTTCACAACCTCTTTCTTTCTTAGATCATTTGTTAGATTCATATGAAATCTGGTTTTAATAACTCCTGGTATTGGATATTGCTGGTGAGTGTGAGCAGTTGTTATATATGGTGGTGCTAGTATTTGATCCTTTCTTTCCACTCTGTGTCCAAGAAGAATGCTCAAAACTAGGCTAGAAAATAATCCATTGGTGGTCCATGTCTATCCACTAAAATAAAACCCAAAAATCCCCAAAAGCGACGAAATTGATTTTAGGACTTTGAAGGAAGAAGAGAATAGTTGCTCATTTGAGTACTTGTAGAGGGAAAATAATTAAAAAGAACAAAAAATATAAAACTAAAACCACAGTTACATAATCACCATGGAAAAAGAGTTCAACAGTTATACAGAATTTCACCCTGTTCTTTATTATGTATTGTGCTAAATATATTAGAGGCAGAGCAACACTAGCAAAATTTGTAGTCTTTTTCAAGGGAAGTGCTGAGTAATTTGATAGACTCATGTAAAAATGGAAAATAATTTAATGCAGATAGCAGAATATACACCAAAATAGAAGAGACATTTGCAGGAAGATGTGATATAGACCAGTGATGGCTGGAAAATTTCTGATATGGTGACTGTTGTTAAAACAGGACCAAAAAGAGATCCTGGGAATTAAGACCATTGAACTTCACCTTGCTTCTGGGGAAACTGATTGAGAGTCTAATTAAGGATAGAATACTTCAGCATATGGATAAGTATAACCTAATAGGGTCAAACCTGCACTATGTTGGTAAAGGGAAAGCAGTCTTCTCTAACCTGCTAAAGTGCTTTGGAAAGGTTAATAAATTAGAAGATAAGGGTGACCAGGTGAACATAATTTATTTGGATTTGAAAAAAAATCCTGATATGGTCCTTCATAAAAGACTATTGAGGGGAAAATATAACTGAGGGAAGGGGCAAAATCTCAGAGCAGACTAAAAACTGAATAAATGATGGAGAAAAACTTGCACTGAAAGTCCTCTCCTATGAGTGTAAAGAGGTTAATAGTAGGATGCTCTGAAGGTTCACACTGGAGCCAGTGTTACTTAATATTTTAAATGATTTGGAAATTGTATCTGCTAAAACTGGCATTAAACATTAGCTAGTCAAGTTGAGAAGACTATGAGACTAGGAGAGATTGGTTAGATTGACAACACATATATTTTACCTTGGATAAGTATAAATTTTGGTACTTGTTTTATGGGTTATTTTCAGTTCCAGCACCATATTTTATATCATTATATTCTAGTGAGAATAATTTATCTACTTTCTGAGTAAGGATACAATAGATATCCCCGCAGCAGCCATGTGGAATGATTTGCTCTCTCTAGGTATAGGAGTAGACAGGGTTACACGAGAATGAGGAATTCCCATCTGTCAGGTCACTGGCCCTTTTCCTCAGGGCAACCAGGCGGCATGGCCAGAACAAGAGCTGTGTTTATCATAAAAGATAAAAATCCTCCTTCATAAATACTTAAAAGTAAATCCTATTCTCATTAGATCTTGCTGTAATGTCTGTTTTTTGAGGCACTCTTAATTACGTCACTGACACTGCTGCCTGCTGTCATCTGCAGCCCAGAAGGTTGTAACCCACCACGGCTGTTCTTTGGGAGCCCTTGCCTGTTACTTCCCAGCACTCTCAATCCTGTCTCTTCATGAAGTGTCAGTAGGAACAACATTCAGTCCTGCATCTCCTTCTGGTATGGATATCCCTGCTGGCTGTCTCCTACTTTCAAAGCTGATCAGGAACCCTTGCTTGATCAGGTTAATTCATAAGTGACTGAGCAAATTGGCTCTGGGGGCTGGAGTTTGAGTTTGGTGGAGGTTTTATCATTTGCTTTACTTTTTTCCCTACTGTCTTTCTACACTGCATTGCATTTTGAATCTGTGAGATGATTTAAAACACTACCCACTGAGGAACTAAATTAGCTTGTGGGAAGAATATGACCTTATATTAAGCATCTTATACGTAAGATACTCAGTTAGTGGTGTGCTGCAGGTTTCACATCCATTCTGTCTAAACTGAAGTCCGTTCATTTTTTAAAAAGTAGTTAAACAGTGAGAACTAACAAAACTGAAATGGGTTCATGTAGTTTTGGTATAAGCACAATGAAGAGCTTTTGTGTTGCTTTCTGTGATACTTCTTAAAAAAAAAATCTATTTTACCATTTTTACTGAGGCACAAAGGCAATCTTTGTAAATGCAACATTTTGAACTATGAGTAAACACAGTGAGGAAAAAAGATTATTTCTTGGCAAAGGAAATGTGTGGAAATTACAACACTAAAAATAGCATTTATCTTGATCAATAACTCATGCTTTTAATTTTTTTCCCTGAAAAATATTAATAGAGTCCTTTAAATAAAAAGAACTAATGCATTTTTCCTCTTTTGTTGTTGAAGCCCTGTTTGTATTTACATCCAGTCATTTAATGCCCATTAAAGAAGTAATGCTATGTTAATGTAAGGGAAAAAATCAATGCTACTCAGATCAGTAGCTGTGGGGAAACAGTGCAGCAGCTGGTTTGCAAACAGCAAGCCCACATAGATCAATGAAATTACAAGCTAAATCTGCTGATGCTCACAAACTGCTTCAGCATTGTGATGTCTAACCTTTCTCAAGTTCAAGATCTCTGGCAAGCCAGCAATAGCTAAATGAAGGAAAAAAAAAGAAAAAAAAAGGGGAAAAAAAAAGCAAGCACAGAAGAAACAAAGAAAGGACATAATGGGCTGGTGGAGAATTTTAGCATGATATATAATATTCCACTTTTGAAGTTATCAGTATAACTGCACGTTTGTAACAGATATAAAAGCCACTGTAATCTCCCAGTGAGCAAAGCTGCAATCTACACACTCTGGAGAATTTCTTCCTTAAGAACGTTCAAATCTGTCACATATTACCTTGAACTGTAACACTGGAGGGCTAGAGAGCACTTCAGTAATGTGGTTGTTAATGTGAATTCTAGAAAACAATTTATCAATGAGCAGAAGTACAGCTTCTGCCATGTGCAATGGCTTTTATTTTATGGCACGGTTGTACCTTTTAAAATGGTTTGAATTTTGTTAACTTGTAAATTAAACATGCAGAATATTTGACTTGTTGAATGCAAGATTCATTCGCATATTTTATGCTGTTTGTATGGTAAGGGAAGGAGCCCCTTTTACCCCAAGGAAAACAACATTGGGCTTTATCAGTACCATGTGAATAACATGCCTTTCAAATGATTATTTTCAGGGCAGTCCTCACCCCATTTGTGCCACTTTTTAAAACACAGCAGTATTTTTCAGGCATTAATCAGCAAGAAGATAGAGGGAACCAATCTCTGAAGATTGCTATAAAATGGAACACATTTTATAAAGGGAAATAGGTTCATTCCAAGAGCAGAATAAAAGACATCTTGCATTTCCTTCAAATACAGACAAATGTATTTTGTGGGGGACAAAATGTGTACTTGGCAAATATATAATTCTTATTGTCTACTGATGTCCTATTGCTTTACAAATATTAATTGTCACAGTTTGATTCTGTTCTATTGTATCTGTTTTGCAGGTTGTAAATAAAAAAAAAATATTGAGAGGTTGGAAATATCTTTTTGGTCTTCCACTAGGGAGTAGCAAAACAGAAAATGGAAGTCTTTTTACCTGTCTTCTGTTATCATAGGCTTGCATTATTTTACACACTAAGCACATTCAAGAATCAAATCAAGAGTGAGGTGAAGTGTGATTATTTCCTGTATTGTCAATTGTTTCTGCTGAAATGGCCATTTTTGGATTTGACTTAAAAGTTGCTTTTCTTCTCTACCTTTCTCAGATACTTAATAATTAAAAAAAGAAAGGAATATTTTGGTTTTGAAGTGTTACACTTCTGTTTCTCTTTTGCTTATAGATACAGATACAGCCATTTTCCTTCCATTACTGATCATTATGTCAGTTCATTACTTTATGATGCTGCTCAGCAGTGCTGATGGCCAGATATTTCCTGCTGGATGTGTAGGGAAGACTGATTGTGACAATAGTTGCTAACAAGGAGAAAACTGCCTGTATACACTAATGCTGCTGGTGGTGTGCAGCCACTGGTGGAAATCGCTCCTTCTACCCCACATATTGGCTAGGAATCAGAGATGCCCAGCAGAGGCTAGAAGTTTTTGCTTCCAAGCCTGATCCAAGATCCATGATGGTTGGATTTCCATCCAGCATTTCCTCACGGGGTCATAGATCAACAGCACCTAGACGTACTCACATTCAGGACAGGACTTCTGAAAGCTTTTTTGTCGGGTTTTATTCAGGCCTCTTTCTTTATTTGGAACTTATTGAGAAAAATCTTGTGAAAGTACTGAAACTGCTGACAGACTCCTGAGCTAAAGAGAAGGGTCCTATTGATAACAGCATGACCAGCATTTCTGCAAAAACCTTTTTCTTATAAAGCGAAATAGGAATTTGTGATAAAGACTTTGTGGTCATCATAAATAAATGAACAACCTTCTACAAGCAAAGCTGTTCCCAGGAAGAATTTGAGAAGAAAGAAGTATGGAAAGAAAAGCACCCAGTCTCTGTGCTTCACTCAGGTTTGCTTTGTCCACCTGGCGAGCAATACTAGCCTTTATTTTGTTTGTCTCTTTCCATGCATTGTAATTTGGCAATCAAATTATAAATTTTGCACATGATAAAGAATGCATCATTGCAGTGGAGAAACAAAAAGGATAATTGTGGGGGGTGCAATTGCATTGTTCAGAGTTTTTTATTATAATAAAAACATCACCATGCTTGGAGAACCCCAGCAATAATTCCTCTTGACTGCAATAAGTACCTACTTTTGAGGAAGAGAAAGCTGATGAGCTGCAGGCTTCCCTGCTGCTAAATTCATCTAACAACCCACTCCTGATGTTTTCTGCTTTAAAGACCAATAGGAACTTTATAGATTGGTTGGATGCTCTTCTTTTCAGTCTAGCTAAGATCCTAAAACTTTTCTTTTGATCTGAAAAGCTGGATGCAGTTTAGTTACTAAGCAGCATCAGTTGTGAACATTATTTGGTTATGCTGTCACAGGGGCCATGGGGTTACTTGCAACTTTACAGAAATTTGTTATTGTGGATCTGCCCAATCACCCTGAGTGTAAAGGACCTGTGGGTTTAGAGTTTGGCCTTATTCCTACATCTGCACAATGTGGTGAGACTTCAGCTCTGCAAGCATAGAAATTGAAATCCTGAAATAAGCACCCTGAAGTGTCTCAAAACTTTAAATGTGGGCTCAGACCAAACCTGAATTTTGAGGCTTATGCTTCTATCTTGGTTGTCATTTCTGATGGTGATCAAAATGAGAAGAAATTAAAATCTATTTTAAATTTTTCTTTTAAAAAGAAAGATCAGCTCCTTTGACAAATAGGAAAATGGTTGGGCAATCTTTTTCTCTGATCTCTGTTATAGTCAGCAATGTGTATGTACTGAATTGAATCTGGATGAGTAAGTGCTATGACAAAAGCTATACTTATATTATATCAGAACATTGCTGGAAAGTACAAGCTGAAACCATGAAAAATGCTGTTTTGATGAGACAGCTAGGCCTCTAACCTCAAAGAGACTATACCCTGAGTGCACATTTGGAAAGAACAAAATGTTTCACATCCACTCAGGCATTGCACAGAAAAAATATTTCTTGAGAAATATATCAGTAAAATTCATACAACATCAATGGAATTATGTGTTAAGGTATTAATTGTATTTGTATATGCACTGCAAGACTTTATTTTAGTCAAATATAAATTTTACCAGTTGGCTTAAATGCACCTAGAATGGCATCATTCAAGAATCAAACAAAGCTGCACCGGCTTTTAAAGCCTAAGGATCATTTTTCCCTGAACCCTGGAGAACATGTTTCTGTCCTTGGTGTATGCCACATGAGCGTGGCTTCTGCCAGGTTCTTGTCATGCTGTTCTGGTTGCCCATCAAGTTGTGACCCAGCATGGCCAGGAACACCTCAGAAGCCTCTTCTTTGCAAATTCTAGCAGATTGGTGAGGGGAGAGGATGGCCTTGCACTTGATGTGCAGCTGAGCCTCTGGGATAACTTCCACAACTGTTCTCACTCAAAAGCTACTTCTGAAGTTTGGCATGGCCATTATATGCCTTGCGATAGCCTGTGACCCCTAAAAAGCATCTCTTTCTGGTTTGCTTCACTGCTGGCCAAAAGCACTTAGAAGTACTTTTCTTTTCACCGGAGTGACCTTAAGTTCTGTAATGGCTGATCTTAGACACTTTGCACTGGTTTTGGCTAGGATAGAATCAATTTTCCTCATAGTAGCTAGCATGGACTATGTTTTGGATTTGTACTGGAAACAGTGTTGATAAAGCAGGGATGTTTTCTTTATTGCTGAGCAGGGCTTACATGGAGTCGAGGCCTTTTCTGCTACTCACCCCAATCCAACAGTGAGTAGACTGGGGATCACAAAGAGTTGGGAGGGAACTGACCAGAGACATTCCATTCCATAAGGCATCATGCTCAGTATATAAAGGTGAGGGAAGAAGAAGGAAGGGCGTGGACATTGAGAGTGATGGTGTTTGTCTTCCCAAGTCGCTGTTGAGTGTAATAGATTTCCTGGGAATGGTTGAACACCTGCCTGGCCATGGGAAACAGTGAATGAATTGTCTATTTTCTCTGCTCATCTGCATGTTTTTTTCTTTACCCATTAAACTGTTTTAGCTCAAAACAAGGGTTTCCTTACTTTTATTCTTCTGATTCTCTCCCCCTCCCTGTTGCGGCAAGCGTGAGTGAGTGGCTGTGTGGGACTTAGTTGACAGCTGCGGTTAAACCACAACACACCTTCTTTTCCAGAGCAGGATTTTCCACTTACAAAGAACTGTGTTTCCATCCTGTCTCTTTGTCAGTATTCTGCACTTAAAGGCATTGGTTTCTGCTCTTCCGCAGGCTCAGCAGTCTTGAGCCCATAGTGAATGAGAGAAACATTACAGAAAGGAGCAGAGCTGTACTTCCCATCATGAGCAAAGATGTGTTCTGCAGCAAGGGTAACTTGCAGTAAGAGAAACTGAGATATAAATAAACAGAGATATAAAAACATTGCCTATACAACATTGGCAATAACTGAAAAATAGCATAAGAGACGTGATGAGGTAAATATATGTTGTATATTTATAATACTAGGATGCGTTTCTCTGTGCCTGTTTCTGTCTTGCTGTGCACATCCTGTCTCCCTGAAACTGGAAATTAATGTTTTGGATGGGCTGTCTTTGACATTCATTTTCATCATTCCTATACTTAGCAATCCAAACCACCTTTCTGATAAGTTCATGTTAGAAGGAGACAGTGGATTTTGTACGTTAGGCAGTCTAATTTGTGTGTGAGACTAGTATTGCTCGCTTTATGTTTGTTGTAGCAGTGCTGCTAGATCTGCACGGGTTAGTGGCATTGTCAGCATTTCATTACAAATTTCAGTATTTTGGAGCTTAAAAAACAACTGTTGCTTTCCATCAGTGGTGCCGCTTGATACATGCTTAGTCAGCAAGAAAATGATTTTACAAATTTTGTGAGTAAGTTATTTTAGGCTTTTGGCTCTTTCATTGCAGATACCTCAAAAATACAAAACAATGTGGGAAAATGGGAAACAAACGAAGGGGTTTTTTGCAAAGCTTGGTTCTGAAAGTGGTTTAATTGTTCTTCAGCCTGCCAGTTCATGTGTGGTTGATGTGTTCTATTCTATTAACAAAGGCAGTTACTTTAGGACAAAAATAGGTACTCTAGACTGGAGGGTTTGGGTATCTCAGCAATGACAATCTCGCAACTATTCCCCAGTTTCTAAAATGTCTATGCACACCTGATGAGGAGCAGACCTGGACCTGCTCAGATGCCAAATCTATCCAGGTTTCTTAATTTCATACATGTGAAAGTTGGCCTTAATACTCAACTTAGTGAAGGACATCCCTGAGCATCTGTTTCCTCTATCAAATCTCCAACACTGTTTTTTTCTCCTAACTTTGGTTTAACCTTCAAAAACGGTGATAGACTCCCATCCCTAACCCAATAGATAGAACAGGTTCACCTGTATTTTACCCTCAGCACTAATGCCTCTTTCTTGTGGATGTTTTCATGGAATAATGTTGCCATTATTTCTGTTCAAGGTACATTACAAGCTGTTGCCTTGCTGCTGGCATGTTATTTGGGCTTCAGGATGGCAAAGGTTGTCATGTGGGGCAGCTGGCCAAGTCAGTGCTCCAGGCAAGAAGCCAAGGCTGTCTTCTTTCTAGTGTTGCCACTTTCTTTCCTCCCCGGTGCAAGATCCCTCTCTTCCTCTCAAACTGATACAGAAAGCCTATTAGAGAATTAATCATACCACAGGTGTCTTGGGGAATATTCTTGATTTTCCAGTCACTAATGTGTGAAAATCTTACCCTGGAATAATGCCATATGTCAACCTGTGGCAATATCAGGGAAATATTGACAGCATTTCATTAATGAAATGTTGAGCTTGAATGACCTGTAGGCTGAAAATTGAGGCTACATAAATTTAAAATAGTCTCTCAGCTATCATTTGGTCTAGGGTTCCCGCATGAACAAAAATGTTGTCTCTGTGGTCACCAGAAAAAAAAAAAAATTATTGCGTTACATTAAGAAAATCTTACCCAAAGACTAAAGCTGAAAAACCTCTCATATTGCTCTGATAGAAGGACTTTTGAATTTTATAGTGGCATTTTTTTTCTTTTGTAGCCCTGTGATAGTGTTCCCAATAGGATCTCCCTAAATCAACTAAGTGTATGGATGCATGCCACTGAATTTAAGTTCTTCATTGTGAATTTATCCATTGATTATGTCATGTGTGTCTTTACACTAAATTCATGGCAGAATAACCACTATAATCTAAAAGTTGTTATTACAAAACTGTTGTTTTTCAAAGATTGTTACTGACAAATTTTACCTGTGTGTCTTCAAAATGTGAGAAAAAGTAGCCATGAAAAGCCAGCATAAGAAGTGCAAATTAAGCAACACAGCAGAAATATTAATTAAAAGAGGTTAATTGGGTTGGGGCAGGGTGGTGGGAAATGCTCTAATCCTCTGTATTACCATGTGATGTTTTAGTGCTTGATCATTCTTGAGGCCAGGAAAAGAAGGGATTGGAAATTACAGCATGGAGGAGGAAAGAAATGTAATCAACATTTTCATTTCTTATTATTTTGCAGATTCCAATGGGAGGGAGAGTGCTTGGGTAGCTTGTTTTAAAAAGAGGAGAGTGTACGTAGCACCAGGATCTCTCCAGAGAATGCCAGTCTTGTCTTTAGCAGTAAATTCCTGTGGCCAGCCCCACTGGGTAGCTGGAACTGTGAAATAATTAGCATAGCCCTCAACAAATAGATAAGTTTAGAGATGTTCTTTTTTATTTTTGACCTTTCTTTTGAAATGAATTTCCCTTATTTGCAGAGCTTAAGTTTTTTTTACCCTCTCTTTGATAAAACAAAGTAAACTCAATCTTTTCTACTCCAATTCTTTTTATTAGTGACCTGATAAACATGAAGTTTTCTCTTCCCTAAGGAGCTAAAAACAATACTAGAGTATGCATGATTATTTGTAAACTCATGTCTCCCACACAATTTGTGAATTTGCAACAACTTACTGTATCTTTTTTCCACTAAAATACAAAATCTTGAATGTTGAAAGAAAACATTTAGTGCAAGAGTTTTCAAAAAGCTGCCTCTCTGCAAGTAATAGCTAACAACATGTAGATGGTATGAAACACATGATCTTAATAATCTGTCACTGAGATTAAAATCTGGCTTAAGACATGCTTTATTCACAACTGCATGAAAAAAATCTATGTAGAATTTGCAGAAACATAATGATTTGCAGGCAGTTATAAGAAATAATTTACCTTCTCAGAAGTCATCTACTTTTCTGTCAAAAGTATTTTAGCATTTTTCTTTAAATAAAGTTTATGGACCCATAACACCAACTTTTTAAATGCAAAAAGTATTAATATTTTTCATTACCTTACTTGCAAATTTCTCTTTGAATTTTTAAAATAAAAAGGTCAGATTGGATGGGGCTTTGAACAACCTGGTCTAGTTGAAAGTGTCCCTGCCCACAGGAGAAGGGTTGGAAGTTGATGATCTTCAAGATACCCTTACAACCCAAACCATTCTACAATTCTACAGTTCCATGAAGGTTTTCTCTGCCAGCTATTAGTATTGCTGGCACATAGCTTTGTTTCAGTTTTTAAAAGTCCCTGGATGACACCTGGGATGTTCACAGTCTGGACAGTAGAGCATTTGCAATCATGGTTGGAAAGCCACCAGGAAGAGATTTTATGCACTATTTTTCTGGGCAGCCAGTTGTGGGTTTTTTTGTTGCTGCTGACTGGGGTTTTTTTTGTTGTTGTTTTTGTTTTTTGGGTTTTTTTTTTTTTTTGGAGCGGGGAGGGTTGGTTTGTTTGTTTTTGGTGGAAGTGGGCCTGTAAAATGATGCTTCACTGCAGAAATAATTGTTGTGGGTGAATAAAATGTTGGTACTCAATTACCCAATACTTAGAAAAGCAAAGTCCCAAACTGAACAGCCATATTAGGAGTAACAATCTAACAGAAACCTGACTCACAGCCACTCACAAGAGCTGCCCTGCTATGTCTCCGGATATATATATGTATATATATGTATATGGAATTAGGCAGAGAGTGACAACTTAACTTGGATTTTGTTTTCCCTTTCCTCTGTCAAATTTATTAGGTTTCTCTTAATCCTCCAATGATGCCAACTGAGGTTTTATCAGCTACAGTTTTAGGAGAATATCAGCACATTCTCAAGGATTTTGGTTGCCATGGATAAGTGTATTTCTTTGATTTTTCGGGCGCATTGTAAATAAACAGGGTATTTTGTTTACTTTTTTATGCATATATAATTTTGCAGCCTATTCATTCCTTTAAATTTTGGTAGAACAAGTATTGCAGTGTGGGGCCACTTTAAGGACTGTCAAACTTCTGCCAAACTTTAAAGGTCAAAATCAACTGTGACACCTACAATTCAAATGTAATTAGTTGGAGATTTACTGGGATTTTATGCCAATCTCCCAGTAGCTTAGGAGTGACATGATATCTAACCTTTTGGGATCCCAGGAGAAGTACAGGTGGATGTGAGGATAAACAGTAAAATATACTATCTAACATGCTGCACCTTTTAGCAAGTCATCAGTCTCCTACACTGTGCAAGGAACAAGACTGCATTCAGTATTTTATTTAAAACAAATAACCTGCCAGTCTCTGACATGGCCATCTAGTACAAAGTTGATGTATTTATTTAAAGCTTAGCTCATTCTGTATGTTCTTGGATCATTAAACTGAAGGACTTGTACAGTCGTGATTTTTAATGAAGCATGTTTGAATAATTATGCTAATTTACAAAGCACTAGAATCAAATCAAGTGATCAAAGTTTTCATGATTACTATCGTGTTTTTGTAACTTCCCCCATCACTGATTTCTGGATAGACTCTAACCATGGCTGCTTTATTTTTGTCATTTATTTAGATATTGCCACTAATCAATGTAGAAAGTTTTAAAAAAAATTATACTAGAAAAGAAACAATTTTTATGTTATGTCTCTATAGTGGACTTTGTATGAGTTTGAAAGTAATATAGCTCCAATAGACACCAGCCTAAATACAGTCTACAATCAATACTGTATTCTGCCTTGACAGAAAGCTGAATTTTTATCTGTTAAACGCGTGAGCTTGGGGCAGCTCTGTGTCTGAAGTGGTTTAAATCTGAAATGTGATGTGCTGCAAAGAAAGTTGATTGACATCTTTGTTTATTGAAAAGTATTACATGAACAACAAAACACGGCCAGATACAGAACACTCCATTGCAAAGTGCAGCTGTGTTATTTTTCAATCCTATGTGTTCTGCCCCTTTGATGCCTGTCTGATATAATAAAACTGCTAGGATCTTCTTTGATTCAGTAGTAAGAAATTTGGACAAGGTTGAGATAAGGAGATATGTATTGGTTGCAGGGGTTTGGTGAATATCTTTCAAAAAAAATGGGGTTTTAGGTTTAATGTTTCTGAAATGGAAAATAAATTAGTATACTTTTAATAAGCAAGTTTTCTGAGTCTGCTTGAAATATCTTTAAGTATGCATTGTAAGGGGGAGAAAAGAACAATGATGACTAATCTTAAAGTATTAAATATGCAGAATACAGAATTAAGTTACATTTAAATTTCATGTTAGAATAATTATGCTGTTCATTGACATTTTCCCATGTTTTATTAAATCTTTATTATGTCAAGGTAAATAGAGGTTAATTCTGCTGTTATCTCTTCCAGTAAAGTATTATCTTTAATCTTGCATTAATAAAACAGTAGTAAGTTGCACAATGTAGGTAATCACCATAGACTAATTTAGACCATTCTAAAATCTTGCCTTTAGAGTACAGTGTAGTTTAAAATAGATGTCACCAGAAAACATGGAGCATAATGTAACTTATAAAAAAAAGATATTTTTCTAGGAAATTTATAGCTACATTTCCTTAATACATTGACTTATTGGCAATATCCACTACAAACTTCCAGCTCTGCTCTTCCTTCCTACCATTACTTTGTCTTCAGTTACTGCATAAGCTCCTTTGACTTGCCTCTGACACAGCACAAACTATTAAGTAGAAGAAGTGTTTGTCTTTGGTGCTTTTCTGTAGAGTCCTCACTTTGGGCATTTTTCAGTGGTCAGCATAGAATGCAAAGTCCCACATCCTTGATTCCTGTGCATCTCTCTTCAGTTACAGATTCCTAGTGGTGGTCACCAAACTACACCACACTGTAGAGGGTGCAAGAGACACTCACTGCAACATTGCTCATGTTTGTCTGCACACTACTCTTGACCCACAAAGTCTCAGCTGGCTCGTCATTCATCCCTAGGCAGAGCTCCAGGCATCTCTGCTGCTTTCACATACTGGCAAACTCTTCCTCCTTCCCATCCTAGCCCATCCCTCCTGAGCATCTGGTATCCACTTATCGCAGCACTGCAGTTTGGAAGCTATCCCACAACATCCATGTGATCCCAGGACGTTCCTAGCCCTGCAACTGCATGCAAACCCCAAATTTCTTTTCTTTGTTCCTTATGCCATGTGCTAATGCTCGTTTAGATGCACTCTACTGTGTGGTCCGTCAAAACTTCTTAGAAAGTCCTATCCCTTAGCAAAACCAGATTTCACAACTCAGAGTCTGTGCATGCACATTTTTTTCCTCTTTTTGAGGGATGATATGCCTCTTATTGCACTTTAGACTGAATGCTGTGGTGGTTTTGTGGTTTAGTTATACTATCGTTTTGTTTGTTATTATTAGCTTTAATTTTTGTTTTCATCAAGCTACAAAATTCCCCACTGAGTTTTGTCAGGTTTGCATAGCAAATCAATCCTCACATTCTTCCTGCACACAACATTTTCATTTTGCCTGCTTCTGTGTAAAGCCCTCCTCAGACCCACAAGTAAGTACATGGTCAGTTACATTTTCTCATGAACTCTGTTTCATTATCTGAAGTGTCCATAAAGTTATTATTTTAAAAGCATGAATGTCAATAGATCTGTGAGAGGCATTTACCAAGCAGCTTCAGTGCTGATAGGAAAGAAAGAACTCATTTTGAAAGTGCTCTTGAGATCCATGGAGAGAGTGGGATAATTCTGTAGCTGCATGCTAGTACAGCAATATGATCAGAGCACTAGAGGAGATTTGCTGCTGCATCCAGGACTAGTTTTCCAGACTTTCTTCCAGTGTGTCTTTTCAAGATAAAACCCAATTGAGAAGCATCAGAGTAGCTAACCAAAGTTACTCAACTAAGCATTGAGAGATGTCCAGAGAATCAAATTTAAAAAAAAAAAATAGTTTTTTTACAAAATAATATTACAGTGACATTTTTTCAGTCCTACCTGACTACTGTGAATCATTATAGGGGGATAACATGCAGTTTTATGTAGATATTTCATGTGGAAAATTTTTGCAATAAAAATGGAAGTATGCTAGGCTTGTTAGGATCTAGGCTTATTCTCAGGCTTGACATTTGGACATTGCATGTTGAACCTCTGGCTAAAAATCATATCTTGTTTGTCTGAAATTTATCCTTCTAATACATGGACTCTCACCATTATATTGAGCTGCATTATAGCATTTAAAGACAAAAGGAAGGCAAGTGAACACAGAACTTTTTGAAAGAAGCTAATTGGAGTTTACTGGTTTTGCCCTGGCTTCTCTTTGTCATCCAGGAACTGCTTACTCCTGAAATTCAAAGGCAAGCCTCTGAGATGGGAGTCGACTGAAAGGGAAACAAATATTTGCATAAATCTCCAAGAGGTGGTTTACATGGTCCCACCTTTTCTTTTTCCTTAACTATGGGATGACCCGAAGCAAGATTTTTCTTGTCGGACATGTTTTGGGCAAGGAGCCGTTTCTCTCAGTGTTTTACAAGCTCTGGTGCCAGTGAGGTGATACACAGAGTCTCAGTAAGTACTGAAAGCCCTCTTTAAAGTGGAAATATTCAAAGCGTGCAGGAGTCTCTAAGCGTCTGTTCCAGGGACACATTAATGCATTTGAAAGGATATTAAAGCTTAGCACAGAGGAAAAAAAAGTCCTAGTGGCAAGATGTAAAACTGCTTAACAGAATTACATCCAGAACTTTGTGTATTTGATCTGAAAAAAAATAAATCATCTTACAGTTGCTCACATTAAAGCTTCATGTCGGTTTGGGAGCTTTTAGGATCTTGGACAGGTTTCATTTCTCTGGTTCACGTAAGCTGTCTGTGTATTTGTGCAACTGCTGAACCTCAGAGCATGATTTCTGGTGACCCTGTGCACTGTTTGAGGATTTGCCTAATGTGCAAATTTAAGACAATCATTATGTATAGTAAAAAATTATTATCCACCTTTACCCCAGTACTCGGTTGCTAATAGCGGTCATGGCTTGATTAAGAATCCTTCTCAACTTAATGCTTCCAATTAACTTGCATGGTTTTGCAGCTGACTTGATGGCCCAGATAAAGTCTGGGCTCTTCTGAGAGAGATACCAAGCTTCATTTCTGGACTAAGGGATAAGGAAAGCCTTGAGCCATGGTTCATCTCTAACTGCTGGTGGATTAGGAATGTCATTCAGACTTGAGTTGCTCTAGACTCGTTATAGGAGTCAGATTAAGATATAGAAAAGTGGAGCACTGAGAAAGAGTGAAGATATCTTGCAATATATGCAGTAGCTTGAGACTTGCTATGGGTCCAAGTGGTAGGGCTGAAAAGAGATGAAGGGCTGGCAAGCCCTGGAGCATGGAAGGCAGAGGCCATGAGTAGCATGTCCCTCTTGTCCACTGGTCTGTTGGTGACAGAGGCAGGCAAATCTTAGACATTATATAGAAGCCTGTCCTCTGAGTTAAAGCTGACTTTGGTGTGAAAACTTAAAAAATTAGGAAAAACAGGACCTTAGATGAAGAATAAGCAAAGCAAAATGTTATCCTTGGCCTTGTCTTGTCTTGGGCCTCATGATTCAGAGATAAAAGCGAAGTCAGTGATTAGGGGACAGATGTACTAAAAAAACCTATGGGTGTTTTTATCTTAAGCCAAGGAAACAGATAGTTTGAAATAGCAATCTCTTGTGCTACCTGAAATAAGTATTACAAATGGAAAGGAAAGAGCAAACTGATTACCCTAATATTAAAAGCATCAAGAGGAATGTATAAATATCTTTATGTGTTCAGCACCCAGACCTGCACAGGGCATGTTAATTCTTGTCACAGAATTTGAAATTCATTTAATCAGAACAGAGCCTTTGAGATGTTTCACACCTGCAAATGCACCAAGTGGCTAAACTTTACAGTCATTCTCCATGATATGACCTACATATCTCATTACAACACAGTGTTCACTACAGGTGCTTCCTACAAGAACATTTGCATGAATAAAAACACGATTACTCTCATATATAGGGAATGTTAAAAAGTGTGCTACATATAGATGTAATACCTAACATGGGTTGTCATTTACATTTATTCTTAATTCAGGATAATATTTAATATCCATGTTTAAAGGACAGTTCAACATTTCCACTCTTAAATATCCCCTTTTTTTTAAGGATGAGTTGATGGTATCCTATGTATAAGCGGACTGCTTTCATTAAATAGGAAAAAAACCCTCTGTAGATAGATGAAAACCAGTCTTAAAACCTCTTTTATTTTTTAGACAGTGAAAAACCTGTATCTACCTAAATGCTTTGGAGTGTTAACCATTTCTGAATGCTTACTGGTGACTGCTTTAATGATGATTGCTCAGTACCCATACAAATGTTTAGGCACCAAGTAATATCTTGTTTGTGTAAAGATAATCTGAAGGCTGCCACAACATCTAATAAAACTGTTTCCAGTGAGAGAGGCATATAGGCAGGAATAAAGGGCTGTTCAAGCACATAACATCCAAAAAGAAATTCACCACAGCCAGTAATGAACAAATACGTCTTTTATTCAACTTCTGATAAATTTATTGTGCTGTTTATAAAAGTGTGATTCAATGCCTCTCACATATATTGTAGTATATAGGTACATTTCAAGACAAAATGTACTATAACTGGTCTTACTGCTGCTACATCTTCCTTAAAAATATTCCCAAAAGTAACTCAGAAGAGAGTAGAGCAGGAGTGTTGAGATCTGTGTATAGATGCACATCAGGACATTAATAGTTTCATATCTTCAATGCTTCTAGTGAAGAAAACTCCTAGTGCTGTCTCCAAGGTCACCAGTGCCACCTTTGGGGCTAATCAGCAAGGTTTTAATGAAAAACCTTTGTCCTCCTAGTGACTCAGGTTCAAGTCAATCCAACCTCTCCATGTAAGCATTATGTCAGTGATGCAAGATTCCACCCAAATAAATCATCTTTGGAAGTCAGACAACAAGGCAATGGAAAAATTCTTTTCACAGCAAACAATTGTACACACGCATCTGCATGTAAGTGCATCTGCATTTAGATATGTGCACATATATCTATATATTAAACAAAATTATATGTTTCTTACATGTGTTAGTATTTAATATTTTTTCACAGTAAATGGAAGCAACAACAGCTATTAGTTATTCAGCAACTGAGATTAATGCAGTGTTCTTCTACATTTGGAATACAGAAGTATAATAATTAGTTAGGTGTGAGATTCAGGAATCTCCAGGATGTAGCCTGACTACTTAGTGCAGTATACAGAAATTGGATGTAATTGTACACATATATGCTTACCTATTTTTTTTTCTTTCTAGTGAGGCAAAGACACTGCACTCCCCATAGGAGAATTCTTTTTCCATAGTACGTTCAACTATTTTCAGCATTCCTCAGTGGTGCACTGAAAAGGAGAATTATTTTATCTCCGTGGGGGCCTGTGAATTTCATGCAATGTGAGCTTCTGTGAACAGAGTTCAAAATGTATTAGAAAAAACAGGTTAATTTTTACAGAAAGAGGCTGAAATGTTGAACTGCCCTACCGTGGCAGTGTGAAGCATCCCACAGATAACGGCGGGGGACCAAACTCCTAAGAGCTACACAGAATATAATACTATTTACTGTTTTAATTGTGGGCAAGAACTCTATTCCTTTGTTAGAATTTGTAGTGCCCCTTAAAATAGAAATAGGGTAATACTTCAAAATCTGCTTAACATATTTAATATCCTTAATTTGGTGTTTTTACTTTCAGATTTGTTTGTATTCAAAATAGCAGTAATTGGCAGCTGAAGTTGAATCATAGCATCTGGGTTCTAGTCTATTCATGACATCAGTATATTTTTACTGCGTGTAAACATGCCCTCAGATCATCACAAAATGTCACAGAATCTGAATAACTAGAAAAAGCAGAGAGAATTTGTGCTACCATTGCTCCAAACATTATATGCAACATGTGCTGATGGTGGGGATAGAGTTAGAGGCAAACTGGCCCAGAGGAGAGGCGAGAGCAGGACTTCTTATAATGGCTTTCGTCCTCTTCCACCTTCAGTCTGAAATTCAGACTAGTGAAGAGGAAAATCAAAAAGACTTTGCAGTTACAAACTGGTATGTAGACTGAGAAGGAAAAAGAGGGTTTTAGTCTGAGAAAGGTGCAGACCCCTTTCAGAAAATTGGAAGCATCTCTCTCCACTGTCTTCAAAGGACTTTATTGAATACTAAAGGTTTACTACATGCTTCTGTCAACTGTTTAGCCACTCTGACAATGAATGACATTTAATCCTGTGAGGGTCATACCCTGGGGACTGAAAGATACTATTCTTGTAATGCAGATTAATAAACTGATTGTTTTGGGGCTGTAGACAATTTTTTCCCCCAATATACTTTTTCAATTTATGAAGAACATTTGCATTGCAAACCTCAAGGCAAATATATACATACATTCAGATCTACACATGTAGTAAGCAGAGGTCCTGGCTGGCAATTTAAAGGGGAGCCAGGAAAGCCAGCAACCCCATAGGTCATGGAGTCCAAACTCCTTGATGGAAAGAAGCAAATTCCTAGCATCACAGCAGTCTGACACTTCAGGCCAGACCAAAGTCCTGGAGACATCAAAATGTGCAATTACAACCTGGTTTCTAGCAGGCAAGAAACCAGTGACAAATATTACATATGTAATTACTGCTTTGTATGCTGGGAAAATGCAGAACATATTTATAACTAAATGAGATATTTGATTCTGAAAAGTCTTGAAAAACTGAAAAGTTCTTTCTCATTTGGTCAAATTTTAGGGGTGGAGGTTTTAGGGAAGGGAAGGGAAACCTATATTGGTAACCAGTATAA
>VZRN01005523.1:603696-632425 GCA_013397935.1 Dasyornis broadbenti
CCTGCCTGCCTGCCTGCCTTCCTGCCTGCCTGCCTTCCTGCCTGCCTTCCTGCCTTCCTGCCTTCCTGTTTCCTTAAAAAGCTGCTTCGATTTTTCTGTTCTTCTCTGTTTTACTTTATTCAGATCAGTAATTTTCAATAACGAAGGTAGATGGACAAAAAAATAAATCACATCAGTGCTTTCTGGAAAATATGCACTGCCTTGCAGTACTTGAAAAATGAATGGGGGAAAGACAAAAGAAAATTAAACTAAATGCAAGAGAGGAAAAGGTGGAATTGTAATTGGAGACATCAAACTTTACAGAACTCTCTGTGACTCCAGAAACGTGTATGAATTATTGCTTCCCATTCATAGTAATGTCTAAAAGCAGTTTTTTTCATCATGTATTTGTGATTAAATTATATTATGGGGAAAAATCTGAGATTTAATTTCTATTCAGGTATACTACAGCATGTGAAAAAGTGCCCACTGTACTTCTCTAAAATAGCTAACCTGTATTTGGATATAACTGTTGATCAGTGACATTTCAAATAAAATGAGGAACTTTCTTGGTTTTTCTCTCTCTCTGCTAAAGAAAAGGGACTTAAATTAAGAAAACAATAAGGATTTTATTTTTTTCCTTTATAGGTGGATAAGAGTCATGGATGTTAAAGGAGACATTAATCAGGCTGTTGTGAAAGATCTGATACCAGCTTTGGTCAAAGGGGACGAGTGTCATCCTGAGAGTGCTCCTCTCTGGGACAGGAAACCGACGGAGCGAAGCCCTGAGAACCTACCGTGACACTTCATATTCAATCCACAGCCCTATAAAGAGCTGAAAAATGAGCCTTGTCCAAAGCTCTTACCTCAGCACCCAGTGGCAAAAATAAAATGTGAGCTTGGGACCAGGTCTCTTTGAAGCTGATTTTTTCTATTTTTTTTTTTTAAACTCTCCAACAGGCCTCTGGTGGTTACAGGTATTGATCGTCAGAAAGTAATCTGTTCAGGTTTGGGGGCATGCCAGACCGAATCCTGGAGTACATTTCTTCCTCTCCAAGGACACGTTGAGCTTTTTATACTGTCCACACCAGCATGCTTGTCATCTGTCTAGCTTCTTTGTCTTTACTGCTTTCCCTGTTTCTGGAAAGCATATAATTAAACCTCCTTTTATACAAATATTATACATTGCTCCTCTAGAATTTTCTGCCAGTGCTGAAAGTTTTTTACCCCATTTTTTTAACCCTAATTTTTCTTCTGTAATCATTATTTGATTCCCTCTGGCTGCCTGCTACTTATTTGTAGTAGTACCATTCATCCATTGAGACTTTTCCATCTGTCACACAGTTTTGCTTTCTCTCCCCAGAAGCTTTCTTCCCCTACTGTGCCATGCTTGATTTTTTGGGTTTAGTTGCATGTTTGTATGCTCTTTTTAGTATTTGAAAAAAATGTTTCAGTATTCAGAACAAATACAACAAGAAGAGAAAAAAAACCCCAACATATCACAAGAGCAGCTCAAATCCAACACTGTACACAGAGACAGGATAAGGACACTGAGATTCCTAGTGAATTAAGGAATCAACACATATAGCCAGGGCAGAACTAGTGGTCACACCTCGCTCTCTCTGAATTGTTTTCATTGTCTTCAAAAGCTTTCCAGTTTTGTGCTAGATAAATAGGTGATGTCAGGAAATGTTACATTCCCTTTACTGTCCTGACTCCCTTTGGTGTATTGATTATAAAGACCATCTGAGGAAAACCAAACATACTGAGGTACAATACGGTGATTACTTAAAGAAAAGAATGTTTTAAAGTCCAATAGTCCCTTACTAAAACATGCTCATGGTCATACCCTACATTTAATACTAAATGAGCATTTTTTGTTTGCAGGGGTTAAACATTAAAGAAATGCAGCACTTGTTATTGTTTCCCAGGTGAAATGCAGGATGGGCTAAAGCCAGCAGCATAACCCTTCGGTATTACTGGTTTTTTCTCCATGTGTCTTCAGCCCCTATTATGGTCTAAATGGGGAGTGTGTCAAGCACTTGATGTGAGTAAGAGTAGGGCTTCTTAGAGCTGCTCCACAGATCACTTGCAACTGAATAAAATCTCACATCTTTAGTCTTGGCGGACAACTCACAAAATTACCTGCTTCCAATAATACATTTTGAATATCTCTTTATTAATTTTTCTCTTCTTTTCCTCTTATACTTCTCGTTGCATCTTCTTGTGTTCTTGTTTCAAAAGCTCCTGCAAGTTTATCATGATTATTAGGATTAGCCAAAAGTGTGTGTTGTGTTCTGGAATTTTTTTTTGCAGTAGAAAAGCTTCCACTGTTTATAAAATTGCTTCTCTGGCTGTATAGAAAGCGCTGATAATCTCCAAGCAAATACAAAAGCTGTGAGTGTGTCCTTACTTGAATGGCAATCCCCAGAAAGTTTCCTTTGCTATCAGCTACTTCATTGCACTGTTCTGAGAATTAAGTGGGTGAAAAAAACCATCAGAATCTTCAGTATGCACTTGTGTGGGCAGCTGTCTGAAAATGTAGGTATTTTACAAAAATCCTATTTATAAAACATTATCCTGTAAAAGTAAGGGTCATTCAGACCCAGCCTTTACTTTACCTGAACCTTATGGTGCTTTGCAAAGGAAAGTAAGTGGTTCTTTTTCTGGAAAAAGTTATGAAGATAAAATTTAAGAAAATGAATGAGAAGACAAAAGGGGAAGGTGAGAGAGACAAACAGTTCCTTCAGTCCCTCCTGACCACTGATAACTTTTCTCTGTTTCTTGTCAAGAATAAATGATTAAAAAATAATAAGGGTGAAAGTGGTTTTTTTCATATGTATGTGTAATCACAAATTTGATGCTCCCAATGTAGGATCAATGTACACCTATATCATTCAAGTTTTTCCTGCCTGCTCTGGAAGACCCTCAGTGGGTGAAATTTCACTGCTGCACAGGGAAGCTAGTCAAGTGCTTTTTTAAAATCACTTTTTCTTTCAGAAAATTAAGTTTCTTAATTCTTTTTTTTTTTTTTTTTTTTTTTCACAAATGAATTAAGCAAATATATAATTATCTTCTACACCATAGCCATTGCTCAAATGCCTCCTTTCATTTTCTTTGGTTTATGGTTAAACAGGCCCAGTTCCTTCAGGGTTTCCTCACAGGCCTGATGATTTACATTTGACTCCAGTTGATTCACTTCTTTCCAACATGAGGGCTCAGAGGTACAAGGCAAACCTTCAGATGACACTTCCTGTGCTGCACAGATACATTATTTCATCTGCCTTGCAGATGTTGCTGGTTTTTTTCTTGTAGCCTCCTCACATTCTTTGACACTTTTTGGAGATTATTCTTAAATTTCTATTCATTTATTTGTGTGTACTGCAAAATGAAGTAAATTTGGGTGGCAGTGTGATGAAAGCAGTACGGCAGGGACCTTGCAGCTGTGAAACGCAGAAACAACCCTGTTGGTGGATGTGGTAAACCACACAAATGGCCTACATGGTCTTCTGAGTTAGTTTTTGGTAGTCCTGTGAGGAGCAGGGCGTTGGATTCTATGATCCTTATGTGTCCATTCCAAGTCAAGATATTCTGCTGTGTTCTGTGGGCCCATGAGGGGATGCTAACATCAGTGGGAATCTCTACATGTGTAGGAACGCATTCTTATAACCTCACAGAATCAGGAGATTAATGTGGCAGGTTTGCTATTGGCCCTGTTCTGAAAGTGTTTTATTCCCATATGTGTAAACTTAGTGAAATAGAGAGGACAAAGGAATAGTGAGGGATTGTTGCTTAGCCTAGGGAATCTGTAGCACAGGATGAAGGAATTTCACTATGCACTGGGCTTCTATAGTCCTGGCAAGAATAGTAAAAAAAAAAAAAGTGAAGACTGCATGCCAAATAGCTGATTTTTTTTTTTTTTAAAAATACAAAATTTAACAATTCTAAATCTACACTAATGTCTGAAAGTGACCCAAGTGATGAAAATAGTCTTCAGCAAGAAGTCTAGACACAAGAAGGACTGTACGTATCTTCAAGTGTATGATCAAGTAGACTGTTTTTCATGTGAGACAGTTATTGCTAAGGTTTCAGTAGGATTGTGTACAATCCTTTGTGTAGAGCACTACTCTGAAAATCTAGTTCTGTCTTTGTGGCTAATACTTTTTGTCTTTTTCTTTTGCAATGAACTGGAGCAGCTCTCCCTATTAATGGAAGATTTTCTTTTAAAGCTACTGCTTGTTTTTCTCCTTCCTGCTTCATGCCATCACTTTCAGATTTCAGAGCCATAGACCAGAGTGCTTGCGTTAAATGAATATATTTGACAGGAGTTAAGTCTTTTGGGCATTGCAATAGGTTTTCCTCATCTTGGCATGTGAAGACTGAGAGTGTTCTTTGACACCAGCAGCAGAGGATGTGAGCACAGCAACTTTCAGGGCATCAGAAGTGTCAGCATAAGGAAAAATCAGCAAAAGTAGACAGTGTTGAGGTAATTTCCCCACACCGTGCCATGAATTTAGCCAACTAGTGCTCCTGTGAATTCTGGGCTGACAGAGTTTCCTTCTTTGTTGTTAAATATCACATAAAGTGTTCTGTCAGCATCAAGACTTGTTCACTCCCCTTATGTAGTAAAATAAAAATATAATCCTTATGCCCATGTTTGAAATTTGAGCATAAGTTAAAGAAAAAAAAATAAAGAGTAAACCTTTCCAACAGGCCAAAACTGCATTTTGGAGGTTCATTTTTCAGAACATCATGTAGTCAATGCTGTCGAGAAGAGCTGAAGGCGAAAGATATGTAGGGCACAAGTACTAAAAATTGAAAATCTTACTCCCATTAAAATGCATGGGATTTCTGCCAGTTGCCATAGACATCAGTGGCAGCAACATCCTGCTATTTTTTTCTGTTTTTACTTTCTACTTTCCTCATCTTTTTATTTATTTTTGAATCCTGAAAAATGAAGTAAAACACACATTGCTGGAATAGTTTCCATGGTGTATATGGAAATTAGGATTAAAATTATTTAGTTATGTTCCAGATTTCATACTGATGATTAGAACCTACGGTCAGGAAGAATTATAGTTTACAGTTAGGTTAGGGACATCTGATCTCATGAGTACTGATAAATATGGTTATTGGTCTGAGTTTTGCTGCATCCAGCTGGCGTTGAGCTAAGGTACTTAAAGGCAAAAGTGAAAGGCTGGGCTCACTTTCTGTGTGGCACAAACATCAGATGAGAAAGCGAAAGCTCTGAATCACCAGAGAGCTTCCAATTTTAGCATGGCTTTGAGAAGGAAGAATTTTGCACCTGAAGAGTTTTGCATATATGCATTACTTGACAAAGTATGACTGCACATTTGTTTACACAGCATAAGTTCTTCTGTTTTTCCTGTTCTATTTTTAAATTTCTATCCTCTTTAATAGCAGTATTTTGCATGTAATCTGGATCTAATATCGTTGCTCTAATATGTGCCACAATCTAGAAATGAAGGGAACCACTGCAAAAAAGGGCTGCAAAAATTGGTCTTTGAAAGAATTTCACCTGCCTTTCAACGTCCCATAAATGTCTCCAAATCAGAACTACTGCTGCTTCTTTTCCTACTTCGGCAGCTGAGATGCTTGGAGAGGTTGTCCTCTACCCTCCGTTCCAGCCACAGCCTGTGGGACAGATTGATGCCCAGAAGTTTCCTCTGTAAGGCTTTGTCACTGCCACATATCAAGAGCAAAATGCAGGTGCTAGGCTTAGGAATCCAGATATTGGCAATAACCTGTCTGTCAGCCCTGGGAACTTCTGAATGGCTATTTCTATAAATATATCTCCATTTCTATAGGACTTTACTCAGGAAAAAGTATTGACTGAACAGTGTCAAGAAACACAAAGACCTTGACTGTGCTCAAAGCAGTAAAGGTTCAGAGCTGGGAATAACTTTATCCAGTATGGAAAGAAGCCTCTTAGTGTATTTTTCTCAGGTGTCAGACCGTTGCCTAGATATCAATCTTTGACACTTGTATTTGTCAAAATAAAGATGGCCTCCTATAACAAAAGAGGGATCCTGATTTTCCCCTTTCACTCCTCTTTCAGTCAGTGCTGCTCTGCAACTCTCATATAAATGGATTAATTTAAACTCAAAATGTTATATAGGTTCTTTCCCTTTAGGTGTTAATATTTTTATGTTAAAAAAAAAAGGCTTTAAAAATATCTTCTTGTACTTTTGACCTCTAATAAAAATGTCCTGGTTTTTCTCAGCATTTTAGTTAAAAACATGAAGTCAAATGGATTTATTGTGTGAACTGATTAAGAAAAAACAAGAAACCTAATAACAGATTCCTGGAAAACTTAATTTCCTAAAAGTACAATATTTTTCTCTACCTCATAAATATTATACAGGATCAGCCTTTGAAAGTAAATAAAATGTAATTACTATTGATGCTTTATATGATGTTCAGCATCTTTAAATGATAATCCAGGATTAAATCTTCGTATAAACTAAAGTAGTCTGAGTAATTTCACCTTAATTAGTGTGCCTTTTGTTTGTGTAACAACCTATGCTGCTTTTTTTTTAAAGCAAGTTAAATAAATGGAGTAAAACAAGCTGCAAGCACACAAGTTTAAGGATGATTAACACAGTCTTTACAGTGCTTCTCAATTTTTTCTGTATGGAAAGGTCAGTAGAGAAGACCGGAGGGATCAGATCAGAATGGCAGGTTACTGTAGAATGTGTGGAAAACTACAAACCATGGTAAATTGTTGGTACCATTTCTGGCAAAATAAAGGGATATGTTAAGTTTCTCTGCTCTCTCTGGAATCAGTTTTGAGGCAGCATGGTTGGTTTAGGGCAAGAAATTACTCAACCATGTCCCCCTCTGACTTTCATCCCTGTCCCCCTCTCCTCCCCCTTTTTCTTTTTTCCTTTTCCCCCCCCCTTTTTTTTTTTTTTGGTCACTGATAAAACTGTAACTAGGTTTTTCTGGGAAAGTACATCATCCAGTGCTTCCCCACGTCTTTCCTTGAAGTATTTCTTTTGTCTGTCTCCATTACACCCGTGTGCAGTGACACAATGTTTCTGCACAGTGGGAGCTTGCAATCTCTGAAGAGGCTTTCCAGCATTGCTTTTTAGACTGAAATCATTACAATCTTCAATAGGTACTTGGATTTGAAAAACTAGCACATTATTATTCTCTGGACTGTCTGGATGTAAAAAGAGGCTATTTTCTTGCTTCCTTTTATTTATTTATGTCCCTGGGTACACATTGCCCTTACACCTAACTTTAGTTTGTTTGGATCTCAATCGGAGCTGCAATTCAGATGTCTTGTGCTGTTTGTGTTTTTCTTTCATGTGAGGTTTTACATTATAAATGAGAACTCTGCAGAGAGATTTATATTTTGGTTCTACTTAATGCTTTTGAGTTGCACATCCTTTTTTGTATGTGTAATTATCATAGTTATTATTATCACTAACACAGTGCAGCATATTGTGCGGTATGTTACAATAAATGTTATGATGTGTAGCGTAACAGATGTTTGTTAATATGTCTATGATTTTTAAATGCCAACAAGATGCATAGCTTCAGAGGACATTCAAGTTACCTCATCTGATATCCTCTAAACCACAAGCTGCATCTGTTGTACCAGTAAAACATGATCCTGAGCTCAGGGACTCTGGTTAGGTTAATTTGTCATGGGACACAACAGTTGTTTCCTCTAGCAAGAGGAGAGATCAGGATTCTACCAGCACCTGAGGACTGTGTTGTGAGTGGAAATGGATTAGGAAAGTCTTGACCAGGTGATCCCGGCTATGCTCTGTGGCCCTTTCTCCAGAAAAAAACCAAAAAGCTCCAGACTCCTCTGAAGTCCTGCTGAACTCACCAGAAAGGAAACTCCTCTCTAACCAGAAACCTTGTGCATGTTTACCCTGGACATGTGAGCAAGTGATGGCCAAACACCTAAAAAAGTTAAGGGAATTAAAAAGACACAGTGCCACAATGTCAGAGAACACGTATCAGCCTTGTTCCTTTTGTGTAAAAAGTACAAATCCCCCCTCCCCAACTTTCCATTTTGGCTGTTTAAAGGCTGTAACTCAATAGAACATTAAAGATTCATAGTACAGACATTTCTAAAATATGCAAAATGGAAAACTCAATTTTTTTTCATTGCTATTTCAACCATACAGCAAGGCAAGAAGAGATACAGACCAGCATCAACAGTCTTTGTTTGGTCTTGTAATGCATACAGTGGTTTTCTCTTAGAGGATCAACTTCTGGAATTCTGTTGAAGGACTGCAGCTCTTGGGAAACCTACATGACAAGAGTTGCATAGTCTTTCCCGGGGGAAAGCACAGGTCAATGGGTATCAGGTGAGAACAGCCCAGTTTGGAAATTACTCACAATTACATTGTATTTCTCTATGACAGTAACGAAGATACATCAGAGCCATTTAGATTGTTTAGAACTAATGCAACCTTTAACCAGTTTTGTATTGGCCACACCTGCAGAGGCTCTCGACCAAATTTACATAGCTCTGAATAATTGTGGATATTTGTTCACAGATGCTTAGGAAATTTTTATTTTTGATGGAACATTTACCTGCAGTCAAAAGGAAGAAAAAATCAGGCAAAAATTCCTGCAAGTGGTTTTCAAACAGTCTAAAAGCACTCTGGTGCTCTCATTGCTAATAGGTGATAGAAAATTCATTGATGCAAAGAGCTATGTTATTCCTCGGCATCAGTTTGATCACTAAAAGACCAAGAGGTATCTTGAAGCAGTGAGAAGAATCAATTCTTCTATCCTGACTTGAATTACTCAGGCCCAAGGAAAGAAGAACGGAGCACAGCATTTTCTATCAAAATGACAGAGTTGAGATTTGCTCTGTTTTCTAAGCAGTAAGATGCCTGTTGCATTTATTGATATGTGACTCATTGTGTTTGTGCAGCTTCCCAAGCACCAGTCCCATCTTCCATTCATTTTGTGGCCTTTTGAAGGTGGCACAACTTTAACTAACCTAAATTAGCATAAAATAGGTGCTGCCGACTGTAAACTACCACTGGAATTTCAGTATACAAGCAGATTTTAATAAACATAGACACTGGCTTGAATCTATGCCAACGTCATTCTTGCTGTCTCTGGAAAATATAACACAGTATAGTAAAGGATGTGTCGGGTTTTCCTAACATCTTACAGTTACTCAGCATTAACCTGCTGGGCACACTGGGATTCTAAGGAACCTGGGCAGAAAAACAAGCTGCTGCTGAAAACAACACGGGGATCAATATCTTGTATTACTGTAAAATTCCTTCTGGGCTTAAAACCTTATTTTCTTGTGTTTGGCAGGGAGCCCCAGAGAGTAACAAGGAGGGTGAATCACAGCAGTTGTAGCAAATGTGTTCCAGCAGAAAGTGTTCCTGGGTTTCATAGATTTGAAGGGTTTTAAGGCCAGAAGGGGCTGTTGGATTGTCTTGTCAGACTTCCTATTTAGCAGAGGCTGTAGGACATCCTGGTATTAATCCTTGCCTTACATTCAGTAACTCTGCAAAGACAAAGCTGTACCTTTCAGAATGGCAACCAATGATTGATGTGATTTTTGGGAGTGTTTTTTGCTGCTCTGATGGCTAATTGTCCTTAGTAGGATACATGTGGGCCTTATTTTCTATTGAGTTGCCTTTGACTTCCAAAAATCAGATCTCACCATGCCTTATTTAGACTGAACAAACTTTTTGATGCAATTTCTGATTTTTGTGTGATCAACTTCTCTCTTCTCTAACTCTCTCCTTGATAAGGAGAAAACTGTCTGAACGACTAAAATGAAAGATAAGCATTTCCAAACTTTAATTGCTCTCATAATTCTTGGTCAATTTGGACATATTAAATCACCTTAATATTTTAGACTCCAAACATACACAAGGTGTGCAAGATATTCAGAGAGCTTTTAAGTAGTAATAATAATAACAATAACAACAATTATAATAATAAAAAAGTAATATTAAAAATAATTTATTCTTGCAGCAAGGCACATTTGGGAAACAGCATATTTTACCCCCAGAAAATCAAATTTGAGAACTCTACAAGGCACCTGGATTACCTGAAACAGTCATACATTTCTCAGATACACCTAGTCCAACAACGAGTACATGAGAAAGAGGCATTTTAAGAAGCCCCATATTTAAGGCCTGATCCAGCTGCTGCTGCTGTCAGAGTCTGGTGGGGTCCACCAGCTGCACCAGGGGTTAGATCAGGACTTTGCTGTACAGTACAACTGTTCTTTGCAAAGATGATACATTTAAATATGAAAAGTAATGAAGTAAGCATGGCAAATTGTGGTCTAGTTGGAATCTAATTTTCATAGCTTTTAAAAAAAAAATTAGAGATAGATATCTCTATTGTAAGTATAGAAATATATAAAAGTAAGATACAGGTAAAAAAGATGGCTGCATAAATTAAATTGTGTCTGCTGAAGTTATTAACATCACAAAGCTACATGTTAGAGGTAGAATCCTGACCTTACTGAAGTAGAAGAGATGTGCTGCCTTTGGAAACGTGAAATTTTCTTATTGATTTAAATTGGGTAAACTAAATTTTTCTTTTACTCCATTAAAGAGCGTAAATTCAGTTGCAAGTATAAACTTGAGGCAGAAAAATTACCTGTTATCATAGATACGCAGGGGAAGGAAGTGGGGAAATAAGGAAATATAATTCCCTTTTGGTTCTGTTGAATTATGTGTGAGGGCAGGGAAGCACTGTTTCATCTTGGATAAGTAAGAATATTCTCACCATTAAAAAAAGGCATCATGTTCAGGAATGTACTGGAGACAACTGGAAAGGGGTGGATAAATTCACCTCAGTTCTCTAAATTGTTTTCAGGATATAAGAGATTAAGAAAACCTGCTGTGTGTCAGTATGCCATGAGCACAGACGGTGTTGGGTGGTTTGTTTTAGCGGTGACAATCACAGGTAAACCCAAGTGTGGATTTTTGCACTGTTGCAGCTGGATGTGACTGTATCACCCTCATTAATGTATGGATTTCACCTAGACATTTAGGAATATAACTTAGTGCAGGAGAAAATCTTAAATGCTGAGAGTTCTGGACGCTTGTCCTCATTAAGGGTAAACAGCTCTCTAAACCTTTCCTGGATTTTTTCCTCATAAGGAATTGAAGGCGGGTTTTTCAAATTGGCATTTTAAATGGTAGGTTAGATATTTAGAGCTGGCATCCTGAGGAATTACCTAGTGTCCTAAATGTTGTTAATTTCTCTTCTTCTGTTATGTAGGAAGGAGAAAGGAAAACACTAATAGGGTACTTCAGTCGTATATACTGAGAATTTTTCCAAAGAGCAGAAATCTTTTCCTTTCATAGGTCTGGATCATTTCCCAGTGCATCACCATTAATGTCTCTGTTTATCTCACTTTATCATAACTTCGAATATGAAGTAACTTTTAATAATTTCACTTTTTGCTTAGCACTGCAGAATCTATTATTCCAGGGCTGGAATCACATGCCATCTCAAAACCCAGTCAGTGCTGTGTAAGTGCTTTGAATGATGGCAGATGAAGAGAAAGTGGGTCTGAATACGTAATTGCTCCAACACTCAGTTAATATTGGTGGATAAAGCTATGGACACACAATTAAGAAAACATTCCTGATAAAGCAGTTCTTTTTAAATAGATGGGAAAGAACTATAACTAGTTACAAAGGCTTGTGAACTTCCCTTCCCTTCCCGAATGTCACTGTCTCAGATTGTCTTGGCAGCCTCATGTATAGTGTTTGCCTCATGCATAATGATTTCCCTCTTTTCCCCCTTCCTTGAACGGTTTTGCCTTTTCGACTAGTTACTGTTACCACCATTTAATAAGAAGCCTTTCCTTGGCTTTCTAATCGAAAACTTGCTTTTATCTTTCTTCATAAAAGAATTGAAATGGCTTCTCTCAGGTTTCTGTAGCCTCTGGGGAGATAAGGACCCTGCGGTTAACAGGATGAGAGATTTTTGTTTAGAAATTTTTATTTAGACAATGAAAAATGACCTCTGTAAACTCAAAGCGATCTTATTTTGGGGCTTTAGGCTTCTGGCAGATAAATCAATTGGGCCCTTGGGACAGCAAAGGAAAAACCTTTGCAGTAACTATGTCAGGACAACGCAATAGATTTGTTGTGAGGATGCAGTTGTGTTGAAGGTAGAATGCACTTAAAAATAAATATCATTTTATTTTCTATAAAATATTCAGGATTTGGATAGTAAGCTTTTCAGCTGCCACAAGAAAATATTTTTTTTTGTTTGATATAAACTTGAGAAAAAACCTGATTTCTTCTGGGAAGGGGGAAACAGAGGGAAGGGACTTGGGAGTACACAAAGGAAAGATGTTTTAACAATTAAAAATTCAACTTCACAATAAAGAACTTATGAAATTTTATCTTCTCTATTTGTCTTTTAAAATAACACCCCCTTTTGCTGATACAAAATTCTCCTATCTAAATATAAGGCTTGAACATAATTATTTTAAAATTTTTTTTAAAGGATTTAATTATTACCTAGCTGAGGCTATGGCTTCAACAGTGTATCACAACAGTTTTAACACCTATGTGTAACCCTAAAGAACTTTTCAGATCTTCACAGCATGAACTTACAGAACATATTTGCTCTGAAGAACAAGTGTAGCATTTTGCTGTGCATTCTCTACCTGTTTCATGCAGAGTGCAGCTACAGAGTGAAAAGTTATGCAGACATAAATTGCAAATTTGACAAGGGAGCAAATGAGGAAACAGATGCTTAACTAAAATGTATTGATGTGCAATTGTCACTGAGTTGGTGGGTGTTGAATAACGCAGTTAAGATGCATCAATGAAGGCTTATTTCATCTTAAATAAAAACTAATGTAAATACAATTGGAGAGTGTGATACAAAGTAATGAAAAGCAGATAAATGCACGTGAAGCTATTGTCACCCCACCAGATGCAGGCTGACATTTGTTTGTGCAAAACACCCACCCCTGGCAGCGGGCTCTCAAGCTGCCAGAAAGAAGCAAGGTCTGTTGAGGAGGGTATCTTATGGATCCAGTTTCACATTAGGAGGCAGCTGAGTTTGGAGAGGTGGCAAGTTATGTAAGGTGTTTGGTAGTGGCAAATGCCACAAAAATCTTCATTACTAAATACTTGGTTAAGGAAGGCATGAGACAAGAGCAGAATGAGTTTGCAAGTTTGGTGGTTCTGTGTTACAGGAGTGGACTGGGGTTTTACATCCTGTGTGCTGCTGTTGTTTCAGTTTTAGTTTATATTCAAAAGAATACAGCTTTCTATTTTTATCATACTCTTTTTTTTCCCCTCAGGAGCAAGACAGCTTCAGATAAAAATCTAAGAAATTAACACAAGTGCCTTTTACACCATAGTGCCGCCATGTGACCACTTCGCTATCACCTAGTTGTGGGTTTTTTCAGAACATGAAGTTAGCCACAAAGCAGCACTTACCTGGATTCATCAGGACCCTTCAGCCTACCAGTAACACTGGTGCCTTCTATATCTTGTTATCCATGGGGCAGTAGGATATGTGCTTGTAAATAAAATATGAAATAATTTATCAAAATTATGACAATCAGCATAACTGAAGGACAAACTCACATGTATTTACTGTGAAACAGTAACCAGAATCTCCTTGCAGAGAATGAAACTGAAATGAAGCAAAGTGCCAGGAAAGAAGGGAACTAAGAGATATCCTGAAAAGGTCACTTATTGGTTTTTAATATTCCAATCACTGATGTCCCAATTTGTGTTTTGCCATCATGTGAGGGGAGAAAGACTTTTTGAGAATGTTTCAATTTTTTCTCAAGTTTGGAATCATTAACATTGAAATTCAGTCCAAAATTCCACTTTTAAACATGAGAATCTCTTTAGAAAACCTGACAGTGCAGTTAAACACAGCCAAAATACATTAGTTCTGGTTTAGCTGATGTTCATCATGCACATCTCTCTTGCAAGACAGAGATATTCTGAAAAAGTGTCCTTCTGGGTTTTATTTTTAGCTTTGCCTATGAAACCAAGGGCAAATTGGATCCTTTTTGCTAAATAAATATATGTTTATGGCACCAAAGACTTGCGTGTGGTCACTGTGTGTGCCGGTGACTTGTTTTTGAGGTTAGTAGTCCACCTGTTTTTGTTGTTTGAACCCCACAGATTTCTGCTTTGTAGTCCTAAGGCATTTTGTGGCCATTAGAGAATGCAGCCTTGCAGCCTTATGACACAGGCTGCAGTTTTGCTTGCAATGTAGCACACTGGTGGTCAGCACAGCTCCCTGAAACACATTTGCCTTGTGAACGGTTTGGGTATGGTTCCCATGCTGGGCTTATGCTGTAGGAAAAGCACTTGGGCTCTCCTCACATGAAACTTTAGTGGAAAATCAAATTTATGGCAAGATGAGAAAGAAAACTGGGAAAGACTGCTGGGATCAACAGTGTTGGCATCTTGGATACATCCTGCACATTCAGCTGGGCTGTGGAGAAGCAGGGTTCCTGGGGAGCCATCCTTACTGTTCTCCTCTGGGGTTTTTTTTCCTTTTCTTCCTCTCCCTTTTCTCCTCTGAGATATGTGTGTGAATTTGCTGTAGGGTTTGCTGCAGGTTTGCTGTAGTTTTGCTGGTCTTTTTGAAATTGGCCATTTCCTAGAAGAGTGAGTATTTTACTCGTGTTTCTTAATTAGCAAATTTATGTTCCCTTACTCTTTCTGAGTGCTTTTTCATGGGGCCCAAAATTCCATTTCTGAAGGCATAACATTAATAAATACAGTAGTTAAGGATGACAGCAGAATGGAATTCTTGTGCTTGATGATTAGAACCTGAAAAGCCCTTCTAGACTTTACATTATGAGTCTGTAATTTTATTTAACTTGCTTTCAATCTGTAGTGAAGTTACAGTGTAAAGAGCTGAGGATTTTTGGTTCCATCCTGCTGGTCTCTTTTTTTTTTTTTGGAAACCTGGCTGATGTGCTGTAGCCTAAAACCAGTGTTTGTGCTAACGTATGAGTCTACACTGATGCTAAGGAAGTTCAGGTCTAACTGCATGCTGGCCTAGCACAAAAGATTAGTGTGGACCACAGCCTGAGAGATTCTCTTCCACTAAACCTTGTCATCACTCCCATTTTAGTGCCTCTTTGCAGGCACGAGAAAAATGCTGAGGGGTGTTGGTATTAATGGCAATAAACCTCTTCAACGCCAAGGAGGTAATTCTGCAAAGCTACCATCATCTATTCCTGAGTTTTGAACTAAGAACTAAAGAATACTTGGTAAATGGCTTCTCTTTTCCAGAGCAAGCTGGGCACTATGTAACTCTAATGGCTGCTGGGAAAATGCTTTCCAAGGAATTTTTGTCATAAAAAAAAAGAACCCATAGTGGACTGTAACATGTAAGGCAGCAAGTAAGTAATTTCCTTTCTAAATTTTTCTACATAAACAATGTGGGCTGTAATAAAAAGAAAGGATTTGTCTATGTGAACATTTGACTTTCTCATGAAAGATTTGTCTGAACTGGGCCCTCATGCTGGTTCATGTCCACATAACTCATCCTTTACAGTCACAGACTGATGTGACACAGGGTAATAGAAAGTGATGCATTGCCTGAATTTAAAGGAACACGGACTATTTCAGGATCGGCTGTGCAGTATGAGATCTGTATCAGATTTGAAACAAAGCTAACCAAGCAGACAGAGCAGTAAGATATCTATAGCATTCATTAATCAGTATATACTATGCTGTTGCTGTTTTCTTTTTTCGTTTTGGCTTTTCTCTGTGTGTTCACCATCCAACACTTTTTGCTCGATGACTTTTTAAAAAGAAGACAAATATACAGGGTTACTTGGGAAACCATTTACAAATCCTTCCTCCTCCCTGTTCTTTAATTTCAGTGCAAGAAATCATTCTTTTTTACCCACAAATACCACACCAGAGTATCATCTGTATGTCTACATAAGCTTATAGTTGTCAAAATACAAAGAAGTCAGCGTTTGTTGTTGTTGGATTGTGTTGTTCAGGTGTTCTTTCTGTTTGTGTGTACCTGCACTTTCATGCCTTTATATTTGACAGGATATAATGATGACAGTGCCCACATGAGAACATTCCTCCATAACCTTCCTTGTCCTTAGTTAGATAAAACAGCGACATTTGTTGAAATTTCCTTTCATATTAGTAAAATCAAGTTCTCAGAGAAGCAACATAGCTCTGCATCGTTGAATGGCCAATGCACTTTGCTGTGATGTGTATTTAGATGAGATCTTAAGAACTGAGTTTCTTTATAATCTTTATGCTTCTGAGCAGCTAAAGCCACACTTTATATTAGGAAAATGTTTTGTACTATTGTCCTCAGTTTTTCCCTCTGGAACCTACTTGAGAAAATGGACAGAAACTCCAGGCGCTCCTTATTTGTCTTCTGAAAGAACAGCCATCAGTGTTGGTGCTCTGCTCTCTTCCGTCCAAAAGCCAAAAGCTTACTTTGTCTTTGCATCAATCTGTCCTTTACCTCTGTTTTATCCAAGTTCAGTTGTACTATATCCAGATATTAGAAATCTCAGTGGAAAGGCTGTCTTCAGCTATGACAGCCTTGGTGCAGAATACTTCAGTAGACTGCTTGTAGTAACAAGTCTGGTATTTAAAGAAAAATTAGTAGAACTAGCTTTCTACTTTTAATTTGGTTAACTCGTAAGCCCTGTGTTAGAAATACCACAGAGGAGAAAGCATTTTTCTGATGCATTAGAAAAAGCGTTATGAAACATATATATACTTTAAAATATTTTTGTCATATAGTATGCCTTCCTTCCATTTAGAAATTTCGCGCTGTGCCTCCTCACTTTTCTGTTACCTTCTATCACCCCTCTCTTTGTATGCTGTATGTTTTGAAATATTTTTCTAGGCAAGTTCTTATTAGGAACACCCTAAAAACGTTAATCTTTCCATGTTGCTTCTGCCAAAGGACTACTCAGGTTGCCCAAATATGAACCAGAATAATATGAACCAGATAATCATCAGGACAGTTTGTTTAAAAGAGCAGAACTTTTTTTTGAAGTTGTTACATGTTGTGCATCAGAGATTTTGCATGTTAAGACCGTTTCTGCTGGGACTGTTGTAGTAGAGAGAGCACAATCCTTACACTTAGCACAAATTATACATTTATCAAACAAGCAAAGAGGTTGTGTGCCTTTAAAAAGTTTTCTCTTAGCAGTGTATTTCATATTTCCTTAAAAAAATTACTGCTACTTTTTCCACAGTATTGCTGTGACATTGTGCACTATAAAGTTTTAAAGCCAGACACCTTCTAGCGATAAGAACTTCAGAAGCAAAGCCTGCTGAAACCATCTGAACTGCTTCAAAAAGAGCATCTTCCTCTCAGGGATCAGCTATTTTTCCCAAGTTTGAAATTCTAACCTGGTAAATAGCATCAACAGGGGACTTTTCTCCCAACTCTTTTGGAGAACCCCACAGATATGAATATCTTCAAAGGAGGATCTGTTAAAAAATGTAACAGTCTTCAAAGGGGAAACACCACCCTCAGCAATCTGAAGTTCTTTAAAGTGGGAGCCCACCAGCACTATGAATCCTCAGAGGGCTAACTCCCAGAGCACTGTGGAAATTTGTAAGAGAACAAGCCCTCTCTCCCAAATACCCAGTAGGCTATTATTTTCCTTTAAAAGGACTCTTACATGTGTACATTTATAATTACAGAAAGGGTCTTATTTAACCAGAGCCCTGTAGAACTCTCTTACTTTTAAAAACAAATATTGATTAAAAGAAAAGAATGACAGAGGAAAACAATTTGACTTTGCTATTTTCCTTTTTCTTCTTTTATTTATAACTGATCTCAATATAATACACCAATAACACTTGGCTCGTGTAGCTCTTTTGATCTCTGTAACTCAAAAGTATTCCTTGAGAGTTGTGAAGAAATATTCTCTGAGCACAGTTATCCACTTACACTGCTGGTTAACTGGGAGTCCAAATACTCTGTCAGGAAGAACATTTATCACCTCTCTAGCATTGCTGGGTATGTCCTTTCAAGAGGTACTTTCTCAAATAAATATTCAAGGGTTTGGGGTTCTCGCCCCTGCCCTCCCTTTCTGAGTGAGAATTTTATTAGGTAGCGGTAGCAGATGTAGACATTAAAGCCCTTATCAATTGCCAGATTGATTACTTTCCAGGCATGCCAAGAATGTCCAGATAAGTTGGGCAATGAGGTCAGCTGCCTCCGAGAGAGGAGGGATGCTGAGGTGGCTTGGACTACTCACAAGTGTCCTTGGGGACCTTTCTAGATATGGATGCAAGCATGTCCTTCAAGCAGAAGGGAATTTATCATGGGTTGTTGGGAGGAAGAAGAGCCCTATTTTGTTGAGATGGAGAATGGCTTGACTGACATAAAGTGCCTGTATCAAAACCAACATCTGAAGTCAGTTCTCCTGAGTCCCAAATCAGAAGAACGTCTGGGTGTTTTCTGCATGTTTTTGCATCATCAGTCAATAATACAATCGCATAGAAAAGAATTTTTCCTGACCCTCAGGGTCTCTGAGTATATAACCCAAACACTGAGATTTACTAGTAAAATTTCTGACTTGTTGAAGAAGTGATAGGAATAACTAAATTTTACCTGTAGAAGCAAAAACATCATGCTCCATTCATATATTTATTAGCTTCTTCTCTTTCACAATGCTGTATGATTTATGGCTTCTAATGTAACTGTAAAATCTGAACCTCTCATATCTTATGTTTAGTGATGTTTGATGGTTTGATTTCCTGCTGTTAAGCTGATCCAAAAATGTGTGCCAAGAATATGATGCCTGATAGTAACCTCATCTTCCACTATACGGAGGGGAAAAATCTTTTGTAGTATATGATAAAAATCTTTACACTTCTTTGATGATAGAATAGTATGATATTTGTCACTTTTTTTTTTTTCTTACTGAAAATAGCATTTTCTGTTTGGAAGTTACTTAGATATATCTGGTGGGTGATGTTTGGGTCTGATACCAAAAAACACATTTATCCCATCAGAAGACTAGCTGTGTTTTGCTGTGGAACACTGATAGTTGCAGCAGTGTGTATATCCAGCAGCATCATTGGCTAAATCTAGTTGACATACGGGAGGGAAAGAAGTGACCAGACAAGTCAAAGGATCCTTTGGTAACTCTGTTTAGGCTGCAGTGAGTCTTCAATTAGTTAGAGGAACTTCCTTCCATTAGGACAATTAGTTCCACCATCCAGACATGACGATCTTTTCTAACTTTTTCTTTTGCTAGCATTTATGCCAGGTGGGAGAGTTTGATAAAAGAGAGATAACTATGTTCAGAGCAAGCTTTCCATTAGTGAAAAGCTCTTATGGAGACCAGATGTCAGAAACATGAATGTAGACACTGATGTAACTGAGGCTTCTGCTCCATAAATCCTGTGTTTGGATATGAAACCTAAGAAAAAGGACAAAATTACTGGAAGTTTAAACTATTTTCTGAGAACATTTGCTCTCTGGATTCTGCTGAAGCAAACTATCCCAAAATACAGAACACAAGTCCTAACAAGCCATAATTTAAATGTATAGTATGAAACGCTGTATTCATTCTTGCTGGAATTATGTTGCACTCAGTGGAGTTACATCCAAGACAAATAAAATATGGTTATTCACAGGAGCTGGGAATAATGTTTTTTTCCAGTGAATCTTACTTAGTCTTCATAATGCAAATTTTACAAAGCTACTGACAGAGGAGAAAAGTACAGAAAATGGCTGTCGTACCTGTATTTTCCTGCTCTTATGTTAACTGCTAATAGCTTAGAAACATTAAACAATAGTTTTGAACTGCAGAGCATTTGTCAGTTAAAAACAAAAAGCCACCATGTTTAAAAACTGAAATATTTGAGGCACACTATAATGTTCAAGCCCAAAAGGAAAATAAGAAGACTCTAAGTTTCCTGAATCCTGTCCCAATTATATTTCATTTAATAACACTCAGTGAAATATCTGGTGGCAGGGGAAATGAAACTACATGATTTTATGGGATCATTCATCAAGAACTAATTGAAGCTTTCATACAGTTTAGTGCTGATAAAACACTGTAACAATAAACAATAACAAAATTCACCAGAGAAGGATTTGTTTTGCTGTGAGGAAAATGGTTCGGTTTCATCCTGGGGATTCCTGGTTAAAAGAGTCTCCAATTTAAAAAGGGATAAGCACAGGCTCCTGTGCATAATGACAGAGTGGGAGCTGTGGCAAATGTATTAGTATTGCTCCAGTGGAGCTATTCTCATTGTAAGTATTTGCTATTGTGTGTGGCTGAGGCAGGATGCAGAACGACCAATAGGATTTTTTAAAGTTTGATTTTTTTTAAGCAGTTCCCATGTAGTTTTATGAAAAGTAAATTACAGCTCCAGCACAAGCAACTGAATTTCTGATTTCAAAATTACTAACTAATCTTAGTTTTACTGACTGCAGAAAAATTGTTCTATCCTATATTTCTTCACAGAATCAGGTTAGTCTCATAGTGATAGTTCTTTCTAACACATGCTAGAGTGATATCTTGTCAATACTTAAATTGTTGAGATAAAACACATTGGCTCTTTATTTCTGATCTATTTTCTCTGACCAGAACAATTTGGCAGTCCAGAAACACAATAAGGATGATCAAGAATGTATTAATTTTGATTTCAAAAATGCAATAATGAATGTTCCATCTATCTGCATCAGGAACCCAGGGAGGTTCTTAGGAAGGTGTTACTGTAGTTCAGGGATTCCATACCTTGCAAGGCCAACTCAAGCAAATAACTTCAGTTCTTCTCTTCTTATCCTCCTTCTGCCCCCTTAAAGTGCAAATCCTTCTGGTATCAAGAAGTTTTATGCCACCTGTTTGTAGAACAGTGAGCCTCTCTTGTCAGCTAGAACTTCTGACAATAAAGTACAATGAAACAAAAGTACAATAAAAGTATGATAAGTACAATTTTAAAAAAGTATACTAAAGTAAAATAAAAACAAAACTATAATAAATAACAGTAATGAGGTAAAATATTAGAGAAATTCTATCAGATTTTATCCTAGATCATACAGCTGGGAACATCATGCTTTATGACATTCCAATTAATTGATCTTTCTGGATGATTGTATCAGAGAAGGGCAGGAGAAGCAACCATATTTTGAGAAATAAGTCTACTTTGGTATTTTGCTTATTGGAATTAAAATTTTTATAAATATCCCTAGAAATACCCTCCTGAAATTTTAATGGTTGATTTTTTTTTTTTTTATTTTTTTTTTTTTTTAGGAAAATAGAAGACTTAAAATCACATCAAATTATATTTGGCATCTACCTTCACTGTGTTTAGTACTCACAATAACAGAATCAATAGGGTGTATTTTTCCTCTGAGATACACATGTACAGACCCATCACCTTAAAACAGTCACTGCTGTCATGCCCTATGCTATCATGTTGGCCTTTAGCACCCCTGCATTTCTGTTGTAGCTGTAAAAGAAATAAAAGGGGGCTCAATCAGACTGGTGATCCCCAGGTATGGTGCTTTATACCTGGTGGTGGGTAATTTGCATGGACCTTCAACACTCAGGCTGGTTGGGACTGCAATTGTAGAAAAGTAAAGGTAAAATAATGTTCAAATTTTGGTCAGTCAAAGACAGGAATGAATTGAATCTACTTCCATATCCCAGAAGATGTCAGTATCCCCAGAGTTGAGAAATATTTAATCTGAACTTAAACCTGAGATGATATATAAATGAAGTGAACACATGAAGACACAATACAGCTATGGCTGATTGATCTTTGTTTAATGCTAGATGCCTTTAAATCACTGGTATGCAGAGCTTGGAAAAACCCAAAATTTTTGGAGTGTGATAAGTTATCAAATATTACTTTTCTCTATAAGTTGAACTGATATGTATCAGACTATGCTTACATTTTCTGCATTTCATTTGCCCCAATAAAGTTTATTAAAAATAATATGATAATTTACATTGTAGTCAAATAAAGACATTGTAATGTATGGATATAGCTGTTTTCTCTGGATATATAATTAAGCAAAAGGTTGATTTCAGCAGCCAGCCAAAAACTAGATAACTTTAGGATTGTCTTTTACAGTATTTTGAGGCTTCTCAATAGTCACACATTCTAAGCATTTGGCACTTCTATTGTTTCATTAAAGTTTCCTTTTTCTCTTAACCTTTCAGAGCCTTTCTTAACCTTCTTCCTGTAATTTCTGTATAATTAGTTCCATTTTGGCCAGCACGGGCCCAAAACCATAAAACAGAGGGCAGATGCTCAAGGGGGAAGATGCACCAAATCCAGGCACCATCACAGAGATGGGCACAGAGATGTTGCAGCCTTTGGCATTGTCTCTGGGGACCATTTGTGCTCTAATTGACTGAGCTATAACACCTACCTCTTCCATTATTCATACCTAAAAAAAAGTAGGAATGGGATGAGCAGCTGTGGCAGCCATCACTACCCCTGTCCTTTCCTGCTCTGCGGTACTGTAGTGCCCATTTCTGAGCACAAGATTCAAAGCAAGGGTTACAAATTCCTGTGCTGATCTGCCACAGGAACTCTGGCTGACAACTTTCCTGTAGATTTTGTTGCTTTGTCAAATCTTCTGGAGGAAAATTTTGTGTATCTTTGTGATACATTATTCTTATGTGTAGTGAGCAGACCTTTCTCTTGATTTCAAAGGAAATATTTCTAACATCTCTATGATTCCCACAGACCATCCATTCTTTATTAAAAGAGCCATCCAGGTTTTTCAAAATCTGAGTGCTGCATCTTTCTCAATCAGTATGTGTCTGACATTTTTACTTTTAAATTCTGCATGGCTAACTATATTTATTGAACTATCATCTAATTTTGTTTTAGTGCAAGAAGTTAACCTTTGTCTTTTGATAATTTTCAGTGTTTTCACTGAGTTTTAGGCTGCTTTTCAATTTGCCCAGAAATGTCTGTGATCTGTGATCACAATTAAAGCAATGTTAGCAGTTTCCACCTTGTATTATTTTCATAGTCTTGTTGTTGTTGTTGTTGTTGTTGTTGTTGTTGTTGTTGTTGTTGTTGTTGTTGTTGTTGTTGTTGTTGTTGTTGTTGTTGTTGTTGTTGTTGTGTGTTTGTTTATTAACTCAAATTAGGAAATGCATTAAAAACCAATGAAAAGCTCTGGGAACTCCTGCAAGCAACATAAATAGTTTCTATCCAATGGCCATTACTGAGGCTGCCACTGAATTTTCACTTGTATCCTTACTAGTATTTCACCGAGTATCCTTAAATTTAAACTTTGATTCAGAAGAAACATGTGGGCATATCATTAATTCCCACTGATGTAGACAGGTGCCTAATTTGCAGGATATATTAGGAGTACCCAATTGCTCTAAATTGAACACGGACTTAAATGCCTTGCTGAATAAACCCTTACCATTGAAATCGAACCATGGAAACAATTCAGCTGCACTGGAATCAGCCACACTTATCCATTATATAATGAATGGAAAGCTATCTGAAGGGTAGCAGTTGTGGCACTGATAATATAGGTGCTTGAGGAATGGAAACGATTGCATCAAGATGTGCATGTATGTGCATCCTTTTATGGGAAAAATAGGTGTAAAATTATACATAATGAGTAAAAATAGGGTGCATTTTTGTGTAAACTCCTCTCACGTACAAAAATGAAACAGAGAGAAATCATTCTTTGTTACTTCTTGTCTATAGTTATTCCAGTACTTCTAGGCTGGGAAATCAATAGGAAAGGAATGTGAAAAATTTATCAAGTGCTTTATCTTTCTATATTATTAATAAATACAAGTAGTCTGTAGTGCCTTTTAAGCACTTTGAGTCATATGTACTTGAAGTTTTGCATATGTTATGTGAACATAGACTTTTAGTTGTTCCTAGCATGTGCTGTGCACTGACAGAACTGGAGGAGAAATTTCAAGATGCTGTTTACTATTTACTAGTGCCCAGCTTCAGCTTGGCAAGTTTAAATTGTTCTAACTTCTGCTGAGTGACTTTTTCAAGTGATTGATATTTCACAAGGAAAGAACAGTACTCTGTAAATATTTTTATTCTTCAGGTCGTATTTCTTAGGACAAGGAAAGTTGTAAAGAGCCTCACAGAAGTGCAAATATAATGTTTGGCGATCCTCCCATCCTTACAAGATCCCTACATGGCTAGAAGTCAGCTTTACTATTTATTTTCCACATCAGATTGTATAAACTAGAAAAACAAGGAACATGAGCATTAAGCATAGTGTGTTATAGTGATAGCTCCTAAAATGGTCAGTAGTGGAATTTAGAATTAAAGGTACCTAATCTAACTTTCAATGCCTGCAGTGGCAATGTCTATATCCAAGTTCATCACCCCAGATTCCTTCTTTAGTGGAATGGCACTTCCATGTCACTAGTGCCCTGATTTATATTTAGACATATATTTTTAGGTATAACTAACATCGTATTATAAATGTCTATATTTAGTCAGATAATACCTATCTCTGGTACCTTAATTACATACTTTCATCACAGACTGTGTTTACTGGAAGAGCTGTCTCTGGGCAAGTACTGATGCTTCTCTTACAGTGTTTCAGCTTCTGTTTTGTGTGGCAGAAATAACAGTAATATTTGAGGTGGTAGAATAGTAAGAAAATCAAATAAAGAAGAGCCCTGGCCTAGTCTATGTTTAGAGTCTCCTGTTCATTTCTCTGGGCTTCTTTCACAGAGGCCATATCTGACTGTGCTGTTTCTCTTTCAAAGATAAACCAGAATGCTTAAAGACAGGAATGGGAAAAAAAAGAAAAAAAGACATTAATAAAAGACAGAAATAAAATACTCTGTGTTCAACAGCAGACAACATAAATAGAAAAACAAGACCAAATGCACTCACTTTCATTCTTTCATTTCAGCAATTTTATCACAGCTAGAGGAAACTAAAGTATGTATCTGGTTCAGGAAAGTCTATGGTGTAATCCGCCACATAAAGAAAAATTCCCAGTTCCCTAAAAATTGCTTACAACATGCTAAAATGCAAAAAACCCCCCCATAACCAGCATATGCCAGAGGAAGAGAGAAGGTCAAACATATCACCAAATTCCTAAGTGCTGAGGTGGTATATTAAAGAAAATGAAGATGTTACAAAGCAAACGGAAAAGCAAAATACCTCCAACAGTAACTATGAGTGACCTGGGGAAAGCAATTCCTGCAGACATAAAATCTGACAAAAGGTTTAACCTTGAGAAAGAGAGCAGGACCCAAAACACAAGCCCAGCTCATCTCATTGTTTTATAGGAGGAATCCACCCTGCTGTCTGCCTTGGATCAATGCCACTTTCCAGGCCCTGGGAAAGTTTTAAAGACTCACAAATCATAGCTACTCCATACCTTGAAGGCTCTTCCTGCACATTTTTGCTGCCTACAAAACCCATCAGGAGGACTAATAACACCTAAAAAGTGTTATGAAATAACAGATACAGCTTCATTTCAAATCGTTGTAGAGACGCAGTGGCATCAAGCGCCCCAGACCTCCCAAGTCTCACTCCTTTCTGCCTCAGCTGAGTGCTGTGTCTGTGCTACAAATTACCAGAGACAAGGACAGTACAGTGGAAATACTGTTACATGCACCCCTCTTTTTCTGTTTGTAACACAGCCCCTTCCCTGTTTCCAGTCTTAATTTTAACACGTTCCTTGACTCGTTAATCTGTTTGCGAGGCTACTCCAGCGTTTTACCAGATAACTAAAAAACAATCTCAGATGGAATAGTTTTAATTTCCAGTCTGAATTTATTTGTGACCAATTTGTAACCATCTAATTGTGTGCCTGCACTAAATGGGAGTTTTCCCATTGAGTGTAATTGGATCAGGCCCCAAACCGCAAAGACAGCTGCTCTTATTACAGCGTGGAAAACAGGCAGGGTCTGGGTGTTACTGCATAATGACAGCAGTAAATTATATTCCAAGGGCAAGATCAGAAGCTGGTGTAAATCAATACAACTCAACTGGCTTTTAAAAAGTTATATCAGTGTGTGCAAGCTGCTAGTTTGGCCCAAACATTTTCTCAGTAGATTTTAAAGCTCATCCTGCTGCATAATGCATGCTAGGGAATTACTTCCAGCAGCTCCTGCACCAAACCTAAAGCATCTGACTGAACCCAACCTTGTATTTCAGAAAGTCATCCAAACTTGATTTAGAGAGTGTATATCATGGAGAATCTACCCCACTCCCAGAGACACTTTTCAAACATTTTTTCTCTTTGTTCTTAAAGAAATCACTTTATTTTCTTCCTCACTAAGATGTCAGGTTCTAGCTAGATTTCCTAGCTCTTTTTTTTCCTAATACATGTAATAACATTTTCACTCAAATTTCCTCTTCTTGTATTTGTAGTTCTGCAAAATTGTTGTTTCACCCTTTAGTCTCCATGCTCGGGAGATGAGTTGATTAAACCTTTATTTTATTTGGTCATTATTTCACAGTTTTCCAGTTCGAGTGTTTTCTAAGGCCTTTCTAATTGTCCAAACTCACCACACTGGTTGCTTTACAGGATGAGTAGGTAGCATCTGATGCAAAAATTTACAGTCTACAGTCTATGTTTAATTAGAATTATATATATATAAAAAAAAATTGTAAGTTTCCTGGGAGAGAAAATGAAAAATAGCAAACAACAGATACATTAATTTGACTATGGTTTAGTGTGCTTATAAGGAATGATTTATGTAATGGAATTACTCTGTGGAATAGTCTCTGTTATCCTCTTTGAATATATAGAAACAATTCTCTGATTTCTCCAAATCAGGTGAGATTTTGATAGGCATACAACCACACTCCTTGAAGCTAATTCTGAAAGTGTAATCAATTTTGATTTACCTGAAGATAATAGTAAAACTCACTAGTTTCAAATTAGGGTAAATAAAAAGGAAGTTTTCCTGAAGAGAAAAATACTGACTATGTTATTGTATGTGTTTTGTGAGGACTTAAAGAAAGCAGTCACATGTCTCAAAACACTCTCCCCATAAGCTAAGCCAGCACAACAGAACTTGAGATAAGCACAGACAGCAACAACAGGAAGATGCTCATTCCAGGCCTGGTGAGGCAGATCTGGGTAATGCATCCAGACAAAAATTCCCACCATGGCAAACTGTGGGAAAGGCAGCAAGTGCTTATGCACAGGCCATCTCAAGTTATGGGAACAGCATCCACACCCTGTGACTACCCAGGATCCAGACGGTATGGAAGTGCTACATCCAGAAGAGCTGTTTGGGGACATCCCCCACTAAAGGCCAGGGCAAAGAAGGACAGGTGGGACACTGCAGGAATCCACATGGGGTGATACCTATTACTTCTCTCTCACTCTCTCTTCCTCCCACCCCATTTCTTTCTATATCTCTAGCTCACATTTACTATTAAATAAAATCTCTAGTATTGACTTTGGCATTTGGTCTGGTTTGCACCCTAATTCAGGCAGAGGCATCCACTTCTTAACATATTTTCATAAAAATAAAACTTTTTCTGACTCTGTAACTAACTTTCATGCTTGATATGTCTTTGAGTATGTTTTAAAGTTGACCAGGCAGACAGTTCTCCAGCCTAATTCTGTCTTGGTCTTCAACAGTAATGCTGAGGAGTGATAGGAAGACAGTGCAGTAACAGTTTTAGCATTTGCCTTTTCTTTCATAAGGAAATTTGGCTAAAAAGGCTTTACTGGCCTAAGAGTAAAAGGAACTTCTACTCAGAGTACAGCTAAGATGATAACTGTAATCCAGGTGCGTTCATTTTCACAAGGTTTTCAACACTAGGAACTATTTTGGAATATCTAAGAGGGATAAAAGACATGAGGACTAGTAACAAATAAATATATTTACAGATTAGAAATGGGAGAAAGAGTTAAAAAACGGTCGAATTTGAAGAAAAACAATTAAACCAAAACGTGTTCAACTGGTTCATTAAAGCATAATAAGCAATTAAAAAGCTTGTATTTATTTAGTGCTGTGAGAATAATTTGAGTATAAGCCTTGTTAACTTCAGTTGTCCAAATCAAGGAGGATCTGTCAAGGAGGTTCTCATCAATCTTGTATAATGACTACAGAAGCATTTAGCTGATCTGAGGGGCACAGCTGGATTTTCATCCAACCCTTTCATTTGGAAACTCTAATTTAACACTTAGAGGAAAACTCCTGTGTTGCTCTGTCAAACTTTGTCTGGATAAACATTTTTTTTTAAGAAGAATTCTCTTGGTAAATAAAATTTCAAAGTAAAAAGTATTACTAAAGGTATATCTGTGCAAGTTGCATTAATTTTTCAGTAGTGAGGGATGCACCCCACAGAGATGGTTTCACCAGACCACCCGGATAACTCAGCCTTGCAAGGATATGGAATGAGACTGAGATTAGACTATATCTCATGAAAAAAGAGTAAGGATATTAAGTTTACTCCCAAGATTGACAGAAGAGTAACAAAAGGCTACAGAAAAAATGTGAAAAATACTGAGAAAGATCCTGAGAACAGAAAGCATTGGGCTTTAGTTCACAGTATGAACTAAAGAAGGGTGGAAGACAGAGATACAGATTTTAAATGTCTGCATACAAATTATAAGTGCAAGATATATAGGAGATATAAAGTAAAATTAAAATGGATACCATGGAATAATTTCCATAATTAGAGTAAAAATGTAATCTGGTTCAGGAAATATAAGAAATCAGGAAAATAAGAAATTTAGAAAATATTAGGAAGAAATAAGGGAGAACAGTACCTTTGTAGTAATGTGTAGGGTATAGATACATTTAAAGTCC
>VZRN01005523.1:632747-650247 GCA_013397935.1 Dasyornis broadbenti
GAAGAAGAAGAAGAAGAAGAAGAAGAAGAAGAAGAAGAAGATTTTGGTTTTGGTTTTAAGTTTGATTTGGTTTTGGGTTTTTTTTTGTATGAAAAAAATCCCCAAATTTTAGTTACAACTTTCATGGAATTTGTAGCTCACTGGAAATTTGAGCAGCCTCAGTATATGTTGAGAAGGGAATGCAGTAGGACCCTGACTGTGAGGTAACTTGTATTGATGAACATATTTTGATAGAGGAAGTACAGAAAACAACAAGAAAGGAGGACTTTTAAATTCAGTTCTAAGGAGTTAGTTCAGGAGTATATAGAGAAGTCTGGAAACAGCTAACTAGGCAGCAGTTCTGCAGAAGGGTTTGAGAATTATAAAAGGAGTCAGAGGTTGAACATGTGTTAATAACAAATTGTCCTTCAAGAAAAAATTCATTACTGTCTTGCAGTGCGTGCCTGCTAATACACTTACCCACAAAGCAAGGGAAGGAATTGCCTCTTCCTCTCTGCATTGGGCAGACTCTTCCATTCTTGGCACTGGGAAGTCTTCAGCTCCTGTGTGCTCATTGTGGACCCTGTACTTCAAGGAAATGTGGAACAATTGAGACCAAGAAGGATAATCAGATGTCCAGACTACTTGACAGAAGAAGAAATACCTATTGAATTAACATAGTTTAGGTCCAAAAAGAAATAGGGAGGGCACGGAAGAAAGATGATACCTATCTTTGATTACATGAGATGTTTCATGATTAAAAAAAAAAAAAAAAGTTAAATAATTTTCCATGTCAGAGAGGCTAGCACAGGAAATAACAGGACAGAATTGTGGAAATCAGGTCTGGCATTAATTAAACCGTCCTGCTGATAACGATCATCAACAATGGGGAGAAGAGGATCTAAAAGGGTGACTGAGTTCCCATTATTTGAAGATATTTTAGAATAGGCTAGCCATATACCTACCAAGGATAACAGATATATAATATTTGAGAAGAGATCAAATAACTGATATCCTGAGGTTCTCTCTGGTTCTGACTCTAGAGTTGCTTATTCCTAACTTTGAAGGTAGTAATTTCCAGGAAATTAGGTTGATAAAAACAGGAAGAAAGGTGTTCTACATAAAAATCAATAGAGAAACATGGTCCAGAGAAACTGCTTATTTACTTAGCTGCAATGAAATATATTCTTCTAGTTAACTAAACTTTCAACAATATTTCTAATGATTCCAAGGTTAGCCTGTTCATACCTATGCAAAAGAAATGCTTCACATTTAGTGCAATATCTCCCTTGAGATTTGTAGCATCTTATATTTTCCATTAATTTAATTTGCACACTTCTTTCAATGGGTTTTCCCCTTCCAGAGCCTAGTGGGCAGTCTCCATTTTTGTTCCGGGTACTCATTTAATATCTGTAAAATTATTAGTGAGATGTAAAAAATGTTCATCTTGATATCATATAATAAAATTAGGGAACATTTGTTAATTGTATTTTTCTTTACCCAAAGAAGACTTTGGTTCATTTAATTATACCACATTTGACATCATCTGTATTTACCATCGTCAAACATGGGTGCTAGAGGAGAGGTTATGGAGGCTAATATTTGTTTAGGTTAGGACAGACTAGGACATAATCCTTATATTCAGCAAAATATTTTAAACATTTCCAAAATGTCCTATTCCTTGTCAGCCTAAGTCTTCTTGTATTTCTTTGAATTTTTAATCTGTTCTTCCCCTTGTAAAAACATGCTTTCATCAGAAGAGAGTGATGGAAGATGGTTCACTAGACATACAGAATATACAGATGCAGGTCCCTGCATACCTGCTCTTTGCTTCCTACCTGTGTCCTGATCAAACGTTATCCAGCTATCCAGAAGTGATTTCTTTCCTCAATCTTTTTTTTTGGGAGGAGATGTCAAGTAATTATTTTCAAAATCATAAAAAATTAATTATAAATAGTTTATAACAATTTGATATATCAGCAGACAATGCAGGAGACATCATTCCAACAGTGCATCTATGTTTATGTCAAAAGTAAGAATACAGATCATGCTCAGTCAAAATGTGAAAGGAGTAAGGTCAGGATAAGTATTTTCCTTGTAGCTGTCTCTGTTGGCTTTTAAAAAATTTTATTTAGCTACATCAAGATTTGGCTGTTTATAGCTGTTGCATATTTATAAGTTCTGGCTAGAATGTACAAAGTGTAAATTCTCAGATAGGTCATCCAAGGAATAGCACATTTTTCTCTCTCTGTTTTTTCACATCACAAAAGTAAAATTCAAACTACAGTATTTAAAAACAAATCTGAATTGCCAGAACAAAATGATAGTTTTGGTACTGCAAGGAAAACTTAACAAAGCAAAAAACAACATAATCAAATCCATACCTTTCCTTCTTAATTTTTGGGTCTTCATTATAATAGCACATATATCCACACCATTTTCACAATACATTCTCTGACCTGTTGTCTTGTCTCTTGTCATTTTGGACCTTCCAGTGACTTTTCCAGTGACAGTTGAAATACACAGGCTTAGGTTTCTTCCAGGAGAGCTGTATTGTTATAATTTTGTATGGCTGACATAAATGTTTTTGATGGAATGAGTTATAGGAGTAACAGGCATTGCAATTTCTTACTGAAGTACATAAAACATGCAAGTTAAAATACTGCCAAGTTTTCTGGCCTCTTCTGCCTATACACAGGCACTGAAAAGGCATCTGCCAAGGAGCATCACATCCTTGGTTAGTAGCAAATATTTTTATTGGTATGTAAGTCATGTTAGAACTTCTGCTTTTATACTTTATGATGAGGCGATGCATAACTACAGCAGCACATATTCAGTGTGAGAGGAGCTCGTTCTGGACAGCAGTGTTCTCCAGAAGGTTTTAAACATTGTGGTAGCAAATGGAGCACAGCACAGAGCAATTTAGATAGATGACATTTCATACCAATGCTCTGTTTAATATGAAACATAATAGTGTCCCAGGACATTATAAGGTTTTGGTACTTTTTACCAAACTTTCAGGTTAAGAGACTCTGCTGCTATACCTTCTTTGTATAGACTACAAAATTAATGGATGGGATAGGAGTTCTGCTAAAATTTAGTTTAAAAGTAGTGGGACCCCAGGCTGGGTGATCCTATATTTGGATTCCTTGGATTTGAGTTCCTTGACCTCAGTAGCTTACAGAAGTATTTTCTGTGAAGCCCACATTCCCAGCAGAAATCTCTTGCACAAAGGACTGAAGAAAAAATCTCAAAGGAATAAGCTGCTGTCCTCTTCATCTCTTATTTTCAAGGGAAGGAATGTGATCTAATTGTAAAATATATTTTTAAAGCAAATATTTTGCAATGTCACAATGCATTTTGTATTTTCAAATTGAGAATGTTTCAAGGTTCCTGCACACAAGAATGTTACCTGAGTGATAGATTTCCTATACTGAATGGTTTTTTCATGTAAATTGCTCGGTAATTACATTTCAAAACTCAATTGATTTCTTATATGTCAATACTTATTAGAGATTAAATGTCCAGTGCCTGTCAGGTAGGTGAGCATTTAAAGTTGGAGCCCTTCTGAGAGATTGTTTTCTCAGTAAGGCTTGGTTTTGGGATACTTTCTATTTCTTTTAAAAAACTCTTTTAATCTTATATCTCCTTTTGGCTAGTGGATCTCTTTTCTCTTCATTTTCACTCCTCCACAGTGCTTTTTAGAAATGATTCAGTGAAGCAGCACTGGGCCCCTTGTACAAAATTCCCAATGTACATTGAGAATTTATCTTACTTCTGCTATGTGTTATAATTACAAGTTCCAATCAAAGTACATCTTTTGAGTTACAAGTTTGTGTCATTGCTTTAGTAGAAATGCAAATGTTATGTATTTAACATGCAAATGAAGTGAAATAAATATAATGCATGAAGTCTGTATTCCATCTCAGAAGTAATTGTAATGTGTAATAAGGGTTCGGCAGCCAGGTTTGACAAGAGAGAAGGCACAACAATTTTTATTTACTGCAAGAGCACTCATCTCTGTCTGACCTCTCCTGGTTCTGGTGACATTTAATGTAAATTTGGCACTCTGATTTCTATATGTGATGGCAGGCATAGCTGTATTGCTTTTGCTTTATTTCACTGGCTTAGTCACAAGCATTTTTACAACTTGATGCCTCTGCATATAGTAGTGAGTGTCTGTGTTTATGAACTACAGAATGGTTATAAGTCAGAACAAATGTGTACTGTCTACCAGATGATACTTTGCGAAAGTGCTAGAAATAGGATACTACCAAAACAATTCTTTATTTGGTATGTGTCTGAGCTTCTGGCACATTAGATATTAGCTAAGGGTTCAACTGGGATGACTGTGTTCAAGAAGTACCAAAGGAGCTGTTCTCCAGGACTGACTATTGAAACTCACTTTGACTGCTGGCCTCCAAAATACACTGTGGCAGTGGTTCCTGTAATTTGCCTTGTGTGCTGGAAAACAGATTTTCCTTTTCTTCATTTTATACCTGATGTGAGAAATTTTATTGCTGAATGATTGTCCCTCATTCACCTTTTTAAAGACAGTTTTTCAAAATTATTTTTACAGAATTTTGTCAAAACCTTCTTTACCTTCTTTTCCCTTTTTATTGTTTTTATTATTTTTTTTCTAAATGTCAGAGTCCAAGTTTGTTTTGTGTGATAAAGTATTCCAACCTTCTCATCATCCTTTCAAGATTTCTGCATCAAAAGGTGGGGTGAGCATAAATTCACACATTATTTAAACGCGAAATTACCTTGAATGCACACCAGCATGATTATATTAATTTGATGCAACCTCTGCAATCTACGTGACTTGTGATGTAGTACAACTGAGCTTATTAATTACTGACTACTTAAATATTGCAGGGAGCTTTTTGTAAGCAAATGAAATAAAGCATTGCCACTGTGCTTGCACACAGGTTTCTTCAAGGTTTCATTTGTAAATGAACCTAGGAACTGCATTACTTGTTTGGGTTTTTTGGTAACTATAGTCTGTCCTTTACTGTAAGCTTAAGGTTTGAATCAATCTGAAAACTAAGTGAAAATAATCTTAAATTCTAACCAGATGTGCTTTAAATTTTGTTTTAAATGTTTTGGGTTTTTTTTTCAATTTTTTTGTGTTGTTCTATTTCAGCCTTGCTCTGTTAGAACCCTTTTTCAGGATAATTGAAACTCACTACCTCTGCCGACTTAGTTGAAAAGGTTCTGTTGCCTAATCAAAGCAAAGTTTCACTGTCTAATATCAGGGACTATGGACATATATATGAACATATATGTTTCTTTGGTACCCAATATATTTTAAAATAAATAACCAGGATCGGGGAGAAGAAATAGGTCATAAAAATTGAGAAAGTAATGCCTATCTAATTAAGAGTCTGTGAAATCTAGGTTATATGTGTTACAAATTTTTGGAACAACAACAAAAAAGAATAGCTGAAATTTCCTTAATCAAAAGACAGTCAGAATAAAGAGAATGGTCATTTTAAAATAGTGTGAGCAATAAATGGCCTATTGTGTATATTTATTTCTTAGGAGTAAACTCTTAAAAGCAATCTGCCGTTTCACAGGAGGCAAGTGAAACTATTTCATTATTGCAGTAGTGTAATTAGAAATCTCATAAGCAATCAAGCAGCCAAATTTTGCACCAGCTGTAAGCAACTGAAACAAAAAGTGACAAGTGGACCAGCAAGTAATGAATTACAATAACCCAGATGAGACATAAAAGACAAACTTATGAGTGTCTTGGCATCCCCAGGAGAAGTAATGTCTATAGGCTGGAAATGATCCTGAGACAGTAATAAAATTGCTTTGTAACATGGTTAATATAAAAAACAAAATCACACCTTGGAATAAAACCTCATTTTTTGTGAGAGCTGAGACTTTTGGGGAGTATATGGGTGTCAGAGAGCAAAATCTAGAATCTGGAAATGAAGTATATAATCTCCGTGGTTTGTAAACCTGATGAGTAGGGTTTTTTGCTTCTCCCTACATGTAGAGTAAGAAAGTGGAATGATATCCAAACCTCCGTATGACAGTTCTTTTTGTAAAACATGGAGTTACCAGTTCAGGGCCCCTAACCTCGGCTATATGCAATGTGGGCTGGATTGCAGTGTGTAGCTTGATGGAAGCAGATACCAAATTTGGGATGATTGAAACTAAATGGGATAAAGCTCACACAAAGAATCTTAGAGAGCAAGTAATAAATTTGTGTACTACTTTGGCATATCAGAAGCTGAAGCTAATCAGTCCAACAACAAAATAAAAGTGAACGATCTGCATATGAGAGTAAGAGAATAGTAATTTCTGAAAACATAATTTGTTTAAAATATTGCTTTTGTACATGAAATTGGTCCTGCAGGGCAATTATGACAGACTGTCCCAAATATGGGTGGATGAGTACCACTATCTGATTATTTTTTTAATTAAAATATCTGTCAACAGCCACTCTTGGCAAACATATTTAGGAAATTTCCATTTTCCTTTGACTTCATAGGTCAAGTCCTGACCCTCCTGTGGGAAAAAAATTTGTACAGCCATACAAAGCTTGAATGATATTAGTGTTTCAGTTTTAAAAGGAATTCAGGAGACTAAAAGAGCAAATTCATCAAACTGCAAGCCCTGAAAATGCAAAAGGAGCCTGAGTTTCTGAGCATCTTTGAGCATATCTCTTGAGCTGTTGTAATGCAGATAAGGAGCCCGGTGTGAGATGTGCAACAATAACTCTGCATTGCTCAATTTTCCTGAATGTCTGACGAGTGTGTGTGGCTCTGTCTATACATTTATGTGCATGCATCTGCAAAGCTTGGTCTAACATACTGTAATTGTTAATGGATAAAGAAAAATACACTAACTGTAGCAGCTGCTTTGTTGATTTGTTAATACAGATCATAAGGAACAGCATCTGTAATGGGGAAAAACAAAAATACAAACACATATAGATTGGGAGGTGGGAGACCAATAAAACTGACTCAAAAAGCGCCCTGGGCAACATGAAGCTCAGGAAGTACTAAATACTTAATCAAGCTTTAATGTATATGTCCTCTGATTCAGCCTTCCAATGTTGCTCCTTTGGCTTAAGCTCAAATTTCTTTTTTTTTTTTTTTTTTTTTTTTTTTTTCTGGTTTTNGACTAAAATTTTTTTTTTTTTTTTTTTTTTTTTTTTTTTTCCTGGTTGTAGCACATATTGGTTTGGAACTGGTAGGCTTTCAAAAGAGCCTTCATTTTCTAGGGTATAATCTTAGTCTCAAGGAGATAAATATTGTGGTGAGTTGTTAAGAATAAGTGTCATTTGGAAGGGATAAAAATGTTACAGGGAGGACATTTTTCAAGAATGGAAATGATTCAAACGACATCACTTTGACATCCTCTAGCAAGAGAGGAACAACAGTGCTGGGGTGACATTCAAAAGCAAGTAAGCCACATCTTAAAGAGCCAGGCGTTTTAGAAGGGAAACTTCTTCCTTTTGTAAAAGTGCTGGGCTCCTTCCTTGACTTCAGGCTTGTCACCCTCTCTTATAGAGGTGGGAAATAGCATAAATAGATTTTTCTGTTACTGTATTGCCACAAAGGTTAGTTTTAGTCTTCCATTTAATTCACAGTGACTGAAATTCATTCTTTTAGGGACAGGAAGCATAGACTTGCATTGCTTAAAACCTTGATATGAGGGTGATTTGCACTCAGGCTCCTGATCAAAGGGAGATGTCCACATGTTGTTAATACATAATGACAGAGTTCTTAATGATGTATATTTTCTATGGTTCATCCAGGATTTCCTCCATGAATCCAAATCTCAACATGCACTCTTCTCTTCAAATTCTGCCATCCAGTAGTCCCAACAGGATGAATATGTTAATCTAAGCCTCTAAATATTTTTCATTCTTGAAAATGTCTGACCTATATACTATGTGCTTTATTTGTATTTAAGTGAAGATGATAGTATATGTGTATGTATATGTATATGTATATCTATGTGTTGTGTCTGTCCATATATTTTTTGGCCCTACTTAAAATGTTGATTTATATATACCATTTTGAGTTGACCTATGTCGTATTCATGCCAACTGATTCCATGCCGTTGCACCAGCAGAAACCTGGTCTAAAGCTTTGGTTTGCAACTCCCCTGGCTGATGGTGGTTACATAATGCGGATAAAATAATTTTGAAGTTACTGATTTTGACCTGTTTTGTCATTCATGTCTTTAAATGTCTCGCTAACTTCCCAAGGATAAACTTGTTATATAACATATTTTAATAAGTCACTTAAGTAACTGTAGTTGCAGCTCTGACTATAGCTCTGGGCTGTAGTTCAAAGCAGCTGTTTTGCAAGTCCTGTTTGAGAGACAAAACCAGAAACTATGTAGAGGGGAACCTGTCATCTATAATGTATATTTAAAAAAATTAATAAATTCAATTAAAACAAGGTGATATCAGATCTGTTTAATCTCAGGAATTCTTGACTTGTTTAAAAGCTTAAGACACACATACTAAATGTTCTTTTAAAAGGTGTGTCATTACTGTATGATTTTTGTTTTCTGACGTTAATTGATCCAGACTAACTGCCTTCTGCCAAATTTCAGTTTGAGAGATAGTGCCTTGTTTACTTATTAATTTACTACAAAACATCAAAAATGCCCAGTGGGTTACTGAAAGCAATGATCAATCACATCTAATCCTAGATTATGAAGTTGATTTTATTTCCCTTCCTTCCTCCTCTCAGATACTTTTATTTAATTTCTTGAATGAGCCACAGTGTGGGGACTGCCTGGAACTTCTCTATATGAACAGACATAAAGCATTCCCACCTTTCCGTGCAGTCTCTGATCTCAGCTACCGAGCCAGACATGTTTCAGATATACCCAGGACAGCATTTTAGGAAACAAAGGGCAGAATATTACTGCCATATATGCCATTTTGCTTTAATACCTCAATTTTAAGAAGACAAAAACCTCATCAGTTCATCTTCAAAGCTAAAAGTCTACTTATCACATTCCCCCCCAAAAGTTTTTTAATCTATTTTTTAAGACCTTAAGGTAGAGGATTATTTCAAAACTGCTGATAAAGAGGTAGTGAACACTATGACATAATATGAAGATTTTTATTGGTTTACGTGGTATCTACAAATCACCTCCTAGATCTCCCAGACTACTTATAGCAGATGAATGAAAAGTGGAGAAATTAAAGGGTTAAAATAAGATGACTGTGACAGATTTTCAGTCATGCATCCATCTCACTAGTTAATGATAATCCAAGTCACTGAATTGAATTCTCACTGTTAAATTTTTGAATATTCTAAGTGATGATACAATTGACTGATAATAGAATAAGTCATATAGAAAAGCAGAAGAAAGCCTTTATATCAGGATTTAGCTTGATTGGGACAGGATACTTCATCTTTCTGGATCTATCACTGAAAAATTGTGAATCATGCTTCTTATTAATACGGAATCCATACCTATATACAGTTCAAATATGCATGAAATGACTTATTTAAACAGATAAAGATAAGAAGAAGAGATGAAAATGATGAAAAAGAGGGAAAAGGTTTTCATGGTTTACAGATAAATAACCAATAGAGCATTTAAGTGCTAAAGGTAGCTGTTTTAGAAAAACTGTATCATAAAGTACAAGTTTCATAATTGAATTTTGAACACGATAAAAGTCTTAATACATGATTATTAGATGATCCACAGCAGGAATGTGTATAGAAAAATTTCTTATGTCAATGAATCTTGTCTTCTTTTACTGCAAGAATAATATACTCCTTAATTTAGGCTGATCATGAATCTTTTTTAAGGTGGCTAGTTTTTCGCCTTGTCCCCTTGAAAGGCTGTTTCAAGATCTTGCTCCTTTGATAATTAAAATTTTCCTTCCAATGTTGTCTGTTGGAAGAAAATGTAAAAAGAAAAGGAACCTTCAGAACTGGATAGAAGTGTAGATTAAACTAGAATATAGCAATACTTATTTTCTTGGGTGAAATAGGAAAAAAGTCTTCAAAATATTTCTCTGATGCAAAGACTTTCAGATGTAGTAGCACAAAATGAACCCATTGAACAGAATATGATGTGGTCAAACCTGAAAAAGTAATAAGTCAATTCAACATTCTGATCTGTGAAGCTAAATGGAATTAGGGTGGGTGAACTTCAGTGGCAAGGTGCTGGATGTGACTGCTTGAATGAATTATTCCATGACTATCTAATGTAAAAGAAAAATCTAAACATCCGTAAATGTTTTGTAGAGATCAATAAATTCAGTATCCTATGCTGCACAACTCATATACATTTCATCTCTGAGCCTCTGACTGACTAAGAAGAACATTAACAGCCTACAAAGCCAAGTATTAGCATGTCTTATTCTTATCTGTATTTGCAATAAGTTTTATTTTAAAAATACCTTCTATTCCAAAACAATGACATAACACTTTATAGAGGAAAAGCTATGACATGAATATCACTCCACACCTATCTGTGGCTGTGACCCTGGGGTTTTTCAGGCATGTGCACAGGTTTATTACAGTATAGGTCTTATTTTTAGCTCTTATTGCGAATTTTCTATCAGTACTCTTTTTAGACAAAGAAATGCTTTCAAAAAAACTATTTTTGATGAAAGATATCTATTTTGTACAGAAAAACCCACAATCTTTTTATGCCAGAAATTCAAATACACAAACCCATCACTTTGTTCATGTGATATAATTGCAGCAATTTTTCAAAGACTTTATTCATGCTTCGGACCTCCACATCTCCACAACTCTGATAATACACCCACCTGATGCAGATGTCATTTACTCATTTCAGTAACCTATTAAGGAAAAAAAATCCTGATCCATCACTGCAGCAATAATGTTACTAGGAAGTTTCAGTAGTGGATGGTAAGCAGGATAAGACACCCAAAACTCTACCTCAAGGGCAAGAAGCAGCATTTCTGATTTCAGGATAGTTTTGTATTTAGATGAAAAATTCCTCTTCCCATGCCTTTTTCTTTTGTTTTCTTTTTTTCTTTTTCTTTTTCTTTTTTTTTTTCTGTAACTGAGAATGAAAATGATCCATTTGTGCAGTTAAAAGGATAGAAAAGCGAATAATTTCTTAAATATACTCATTAAAATTTTACTGCTCATCTGAGTTAAAAAACCTGGTTTTGTATAGTCTAAGACAAAATTTATTAGCCCAAAGACTATGACAGACTATGCTTTATTTCCGCAGATCTAGCGATATCTTTGAATAATGATGATAACCTATTTCTCCAAAAGTTTCACAGAGCAATGAGGAATTGTTTCTGCCTGCATTTTTTGTTAGCACAAATTTTTCTTGGTTTTGGTTCAGCATTGGTCTTGCATCGAGGCAAGCAGTGACTGTGCAGATTGCTAGCGAAGAACAGAAAATAGCTGCATTGCTGACACCAGCATCCTCCTTCAAGAAGGACCTTTTAGGAGTGAGACCAATGGCTTTAAAACATAAAGCTTTGGACCTTTAGAGAACAAGTGAGTAAGTTTAAGTGCTCTTCACGTGTAAGTCAGGGTATGAAATGGAACACCAACAATGGTGACTGCATTTTTCTGTCTTAATTATGGTTTTTAAATGCATTCTCTTTCACAGCTTATTTTTTACAAATTTTTAAATTTGTAAGAATTGATAAGTTATCAGCCTTTAGCAAACCACCAATGCATTCATGTCTCTCTCAGTTATACATAAATTTTTTCTTGCTAAATCCCCTGTGTTTTATTTGAGAGTTGCCTTATTTATTGTGAGCCAATAATGCATTGAATTGTGTGTGCACTGGCATATTATCTTGTTGAACCATCCAATTAAATATGATAATGTTGAACATACTGACATAGTTAAACACTCAGGTGAATGAGCAATTCACTGTGAAGTGCAGAAATATTTAAAGTCATCTGTGTGCCTTCAAGCAATCTGTTTTACGTAAAAGAACACTCCAGGAGTTGGAGAATGATATAGGTCTGAAAAGAAAATAATATTGAAACTTCCAAAGCACAGACCTCGTGGCTGACAAGGGTGGCTTTTTTGAAGACTGAAACCCCAAATAAAGTACAGAAGTGAAGCACATTACTTTATTGGGTGAGTAACAGACACAAAAGTAAGGCATTACATTCTGCTCAAAATCATAACGTAGAACAGCAGCATTTTTTTAGCCTACAGATATTTTCATTCTGTAATGAAGTTACACTATGTCTGCCTGACATGAACCTACATTTCTAGGAATACCCCACTGCAGAGGTTTTCTGTGACACTATGTAAAATCAATATGTCCCGAGGTGAAAGTTTTGCATCTAAACCAATATAATTGTCTATTGAAGTATCTACCAGTGAAACTTAGTGAGAAACCAGTGTTACATGCTCAGTACATGGAGTTTCAAAAGCCTGTAACTAAATCACATCAAAACCAATTTTCTCCAGAACGCTCAAAAGCACTTCTCCTTAGTGCTGATTTCCTGCCAGATTTAAACTTTCATCCCCTAGCTGTTTTGGCTGTAGAGTGATTATAAAAAAGCATCATGGTAATTGTTTACTGTCAAGAGTGTCTTTTCTCAATTTTTACATGCTCGAAAAGCCTAAACTTTTTTCTCTTTAAAACTTCAGAAAAGAATTGAAGAAAACTACAGGCAAAATCAAACAAATTACAAAAAAAATCCTGAAAAAACCCCAGTGCATATTGGCCAAAAGTAGAAGTTTAAAAACTTCAGCCTGAGTTGAAAGGTTCAAGAATTACTGAATACTGATGTCATCAGGTTAGAATACCAGCCATTATTCAATTTGATACTCAGCTATTACTTCTATTGCTATTGATTGTTTTACTACTGGAGGAGTGCTGGATAGAATTCAATTGACAGATGGTCACTAGGCATTCCAGGTGGAATGAAACCAAAACTACTGGCTTCTCCTTTTTTTTTTTTTTTAACAAATTGTAAGATATCCCAAAGCGCTTAAAAAACCCCAAAACAAGTAAAAATGGGATATAGGTTTCACTTTCACTTAAAACTATGGGAAAAAAGGTCCCATTTAACTCTCAAAAAGGATTTACTTAATGGTGCAAGGTCAATGATTATTTTCTGACTTCTCTGAGAAGCAAAAGAAATCAGTAGTTTTAAAAATAAAATATGAAAGGAAACAATGTTTATAACCACGTTGTTGAAATACTTTATCCAAGTCTCATATTCAAAATGAAACCTCCAGTGAGGTAGGAGCTTATACAAACAACATCAGCCAAGATGAAAGCATTGAGTTATTATTTGTCGGTTTGCCATATCATGTCACTTTTTCTCTAGAGGACATTATCCAGCACCACACATATGGGGCAAGAGATCTTCATGTTCATCCAGCATTTCAAGGCAAACTCAAAAAAAGAGAAACAATTTCATCTTAGCACACAGTTTCCAAGACTCTAGAAGCAGATCAATTTATTTTCCTAATCTGTGTGTGTAATGGAAAACAACTTTTCTACTACTATAACACAGTCAATTTTTTGACCATCTGGCCATATATTAACATTCCTCTAACACTGAACACCTTTCTCCACTCCTTATTCAACAGTTCTTCTTGTACGATCTTTTTTAGTAGTGTAAAACCTGGAAGGAACTTGGTGCTAAGCATCTGCATATGCTTCAGTCTGAAGGTTGTACTCGTCTCCAGGAATATGCAGACATCATTCACTTCAGATATAACCCCTGCATAAGTATGATGGGAAAAGGTTTCATATAAATACAGGCTAGAAACAGAAAACAAGTTTTCAAACAATCTTGGGAAAAGGATGCTTTCTGGAGGTGTTGACAGGGGGAGAAAAAAACAAGTATACCGAAATACTGCATAACTAATTGATTTGTACAATAGAGATCATGTCAACAAACACTGTGCGTGTAAAATTAAAAGCTATTTCAATTCATGTTCACTTAACTAAGATTATGCAAAATGTAGCATTAAAGCCCTTTGTATTGTGGTTTGTAATTTATAATACCATAATGCCCAGGAGTCCTAGTCACATAGTAAAACACCATTGGGCATTGTGTTGTGTAGCCAGGGAAAGAAACTGTGTTTTAACACTGCCTCTGATAAGTGTATGTTCTTGAAGCATGGATTGATTTCAACCAATTAAAGCACTCAAACTTTTAGAAGCAATGTGTTAAGCAATCCCCTCTCACAGGAACCTAGGAATTATTATATTCAACCAAACCAAGAGTACACTAGTTTGTTTCAGCACTACATGCCCTAAAAAATGGTATAAGAAGAGAAAATGAAATCCCTCCTAATTTAAGAAATTAATAGCTATGCATCTTTCCTTTATAATGATATTATTTCCATATTTACTTCATCTGACATCCTGCCAATACCTTGACATTAGCACATTCAGTGCTGTTATTATACCTATTGTTGCTTTCTTTTTTTTTAAAATTTATTTACATCTGTAACAATCAAGCCTAACGTCTTTGGCTTCAGTTCTTGCTACCCCTCAGACTGACCGCATATCCTAGGAAGGGGTTGAACCGGCTATGTAGATGAATTAACAAGAGCCACAGAGAGAAATTTAATTGATGGGCCTTAACTTCATCAGTTTACCACTGAAAGAAGGGCATAATATGCTACAACTAATGGCAATATGCCAGATATTGGTGTGGAGTCCAGTGCCAAATTGGAAATTTCTACCTTGGTAGATCTGTGATCAGTCTCTGTGAGCTACCCCTTTAGCTTTCAGTTTAAATTTGCATTCTTGTGCCAACTTCTCATAGAAGAGAGCTACCATGGAAGGATTCCAGATCTTCTTTTTTCCATGCCACTTCAGGCCAGCCAGCAGTAATAGAGAAGAAATTTTTTCTGATCCCTAAATTAATGTTTGGGTAGAATTACAGCATGACATAAGACTGAAAGAACGAGACAGAAATTCTACTGTGGCTTTTTTTTCAAAATTTCATAATCCCAAAATTTATATAACCACTTAAAAATACTTCAGCCATTTAGAGTGGCATGAGCAGTTTTGGGCCCCACGCACAGGAAAGACGCCAAAGTTCTGGAGCACTTGCCCCATGGAAAATGTCTAATGGAGCTTGATTTGTCCAGCGTGAGGAATAGGTGACTTCAGGAGCCTGACCAGCAGCTCCTGGTGTACCCATGGAGTGGTAATCAGGAAGAGTGAGCCAGGTCCTTCACAGCAGCACACCGGTTGGAAGATAAGAGGCAAGGGCCTAAACAAATAAAAGAGGAGATAAGGAAAAGCATTTTCATCATGGACAGTAAAGTAATCAAATAGGCTGCCTGGAGAGCAGCCTCCAAGCTCCATCCTTGGAGGTTTTCATGATGTGGTGAGACACAGCCAGCCTTAAGCCACCAGGTTTGACATCAGAGCTGACCCTGCTGTGAGCTAAAGGTTGGGTTAGAAGTCTCCTGAACTCTCTTCCAAAGTTAGTTTTCCTGTGGTGCTATGACCCTAAATGAGGATGCTTTTGAAGCATGTACCCATGCTAACTATCCCACTGAAAACTGACACAATACAGATCTTGAAAAATCTTGAACCTACAGAGCCAAACAGCATAGGATAATAATAAAAAGTAGATAATACAGGCTAAGTCTTATTATACTGCATTTATAATTTTATTTTTTAAATAATGACACTTCTTCAGAAAGGAATTGTGCTAAGGATAGGGGGAGGATAGGCAGACACATCTATGTTGTATTCCTTCAGAGCACTTAACTGTGCTTGCAGATACAGAAGCCTCTGTAGAGCTAGTTCCTCTGTCTTTGACACAGTGCTTTGATGCATTGGTTCGTAAAGGTGCATGTGAAAAACGGGAGATTTTTGAAGATATAAATGTCTATTAGTCACCTAGTGTTCTTTGAATTTCAAGGAACAAAGTACACAAAAAACTGCATTTTGACCCTCTGAGAAACTAAGATATATGGTCTTATGCTTCCAAGGCATTTAGACTGTCATGAGAAAAATACCATTAGACATTCAGATAAAAAGTTCCTATAGTATATTTAAATTAAGCATACTGCATTACGAGTTAAGCAAATATGATGATAATGGAGTACATATATTAATTCATAAATAATAATAATAATATACTGGTTTATTTTTAATTTAAAATTAATGAAAGCATTGTTGTTTGGTTTTACTGCCGGTAACTTATTTTTGGTGCTGTGAAATATTGTACGAAATGTGTTTTCAAGAATTCGTTATTTGGACTTGATCTTCCTCATTGGAACTTCAAAAAGGACCGTCTTCCTGCCTGATGATGGTTAGCACAGATTACAGTTTGTTGCTTGATGAGGAGCCATTATTGCACCTTTACAGACTGTTTGTCAGTCTGTTGCAAGCAGCTATTCCCTATCAAAAAAACAAGGCAGATGAAACATAGAAGAACCCAGAACTAATTCCAAGAGATACGCAAATATACTTTGATAGGAAACAGTTTCCAGCTTCTTTTGTCTTGCTTTTCACTTCTCTTTATTTCTTTACTCCATGCTGCAGTGTTGCCTCATGGATAGCTAGATGCAAAATGAGACTGACATGTTGGACACATGGATATCAAGGATGTGGTTTCCTTAGCAACAGTAACCACATAAAAGGTCTCCGAACTTACTCATGGGACATTTCAGTTTTTCATATAAAATGAATACTGGTGGTGAATGTGATTGGTTCAGTAGTACAGCAAAAGTATCACAGAACCGCAACGTAATAAAGTATTAGACTCTTTTCTGAAACCAGATACCTCACAAGAATATTGTCCTTATACCACGGAGAAGAGAATCTTGAGAATGAGAGGCATTAAATCCAGGAGAATTCTGCTGTTTTGAAAAGTTTGTAATTATTTAGCACAAGTTTTAGCTAAAATTAAGAATATATGGTCCAAGTCAGCAAAAAGTGAAACAGCATCAAAATCTACTTGCAATCAGATTGACTCAGATTAAAGCACAGCACGTAAACAACATATATATCAAAATTTTCATCTAGAATTATTTCAGTATTTTGCAGCATTTAGCTTTATTCATCTATAAATACAGCAAACAGATTTGCTAAAGACAAAGCTGCTGATAGAACAGTCATGTAGTAGGGATAAAGAACAGGAGCACACTTCTGGATTGAGATCTGGCATTGTGAGGAAAATTTGGAAGAAAAGGTATTTTAATTATGTGATGTAACCCTGAATAAATTTGCAAAGCTCATTGAGAAATTTTAGGACCACATTGAAGAAAGGCAAAAGGACATCTGATAAGTAGTTTTTTTTTTTTTTTTTCTGGTCCACCACTATGCCCCTTCAGTAGCCTGGATTGTCCCATCCAACACAGTGCCTAATGTGCATCTCAGGAAGATACTGTGACTTCCAGGAAGTCTGAAGAGGGAAGTCAAAAAGAGCAGAATTCTTTCTATGTGTTCTTTGACCTTTGATTTTATTTGTGTGGCAGCAGAACAGACTGAAGAGGAATACGACTAAAATGTTGCCCTTGTTCTGAACAGAGACTTGAATTATCTTCTCTTTGCATTTTCTAAGATCAAGGAGGATGT
>VZRN01005523.1:655247-711328 GCA_013397935.1 Dasyornis broadbenti
GGCTTTACAGTGTCTATAAGCTACAGCTCCCCTTATTTTCACTGATGTCAGAGAATTCAGCGCTTCTGAAATCAGATATTTGTAAGTTTTAGTTATAAAGTCTGTATTCTGAGGCTCAGAAGAAGCCATTACTTGCTAAAAGACTTTCAAACTTCTGTTGACTACTGCTACCAAACTCTTCTTCAAATATATATGAAGGGATTGCTGAGCAGTTTATTCTCAGGTAACAGTTTGAGCAGCAAGGGCTCAAACAAGTTGAAAGTGAGGCTCTTGCTGTGTCAAATACTTTCTTTTATGTAGATGGAGCACCGACAGGGCACACAGAGGAAATCATTAGCTGCCTGGGCTACTGAGCAAAGTCCTGATGCTAGGATGCAGCTAGGAAATGAAGCAGGGGACTGAGAGAGAGAGGATCCACAAAAATATGGTTGGCTGACAAATGAATGGCCTTGCCTACCAAAAGCATGCCTAAACACATTTGGAGCTTGGGACTGCAAATTCTATTTTTTTTTTTTTTTCAATGTGTTTAAAGAAGGCTTTGAATAATTAATGTAAACATGTGAGCAATAATCAATATCTACATATTTGTATAACAGAAAGTTATTTGCTCAAATCCAGCCCCTATCTACTAGGCTGAAATACTTTGGACGCTGGGAATGAATAAACAGGAATAAAAATCTGGATAAGAAAAGAAATGCAAGTATTAAGTGCCATACCCCCATCAGTTGCCTTGACTTCTTTGCATAGCACCACACCCTCATGCAGCATTGAACAACGGGTGAATTTGTCGAACAAGATGGAGCTTCTGCCCCGGAGAGATTACATTTGTAGCAGTCAAACACTCTGAGGCAGAACAAGCACCTAGAGAGGTTTATAGCTTTTTATTGTAACACAGGTGGCTGCATTGCCAGATGTACGATACAGAATTACTCTTCTTATTATTCTTACTTTGTTTAGAATAGAAAACATATTGTTGTAACAATCTCTCAATTTTAAATGGAACAAGGTATTGTTCAAAATTAATGTTAACCTCAGAGATGCCGAGCATGCTGAGTTTCATGAGGCTTCCTTTAATATTCTCCCTTCTCTGCATGAGTTTTAAATTTGACCGCAAAGAGCTATTTTAAAAAGAGAAGGACTATACTATCTTTAAATTTTCTAGAGTCTGGATTTCACTAATCCTGACTTCAGACATCAAAGAGCAAGGATATATTAGATTCCCCAAGGAACTCATTTAATTGTGTGAGTATCTATAACATATAGCTTTTCTTTCTGTTATTGTTTTGTTTTCTTTTTATTTTCAGCTCAGAACTTTTCTATTCTGGTTTTTTTTTTTTTTAATGAATTTTTTAGGATTCTACTCACTTAAAAAATACAGTGTTAGAAATCAAAGAATCTCTTCAGTTTGCCTCAGACAAAAACACAGAAATGCTTTCTGAATGGAATCAAAATTTCTGCAACACAGCTGAAGACAGCTGGTATGCTACAAGGAACTCTCCACCCATCTACAGTGCTTTCAGTATGCATCCACCTTCCTCAAACAATCTTTTCTTTTGAATACCTCAACTTTTTCCCGAATTCTTTCAAGTGGACAGCTTGAAAATCTGAACACATCCTTGCAATCTGGACAGCATTTTTGCACACAGGAAAATCTAAATACCAAATGATTCTGGCACGTAATCTAGTAGTTCAAAGGGAAATTCCAACACCTCTTTTATAGAAGCATGGCCTTTAATTAAGGAACACTGATTTGAGCAAATTTTCAAGGCAATTCTTCCCATTTTCACAAGGTTTTCTTCATCTTCTATCAAACATTCACTTTTGAAGAAGACAAAATTAAATGGATGTTCCAGCAGTAAAGAGGTCCTTATACATTTTCAGACACCTCCTGGTTTGTGTCAGAAATGAATGGTTAGTTTGCAGCTTCATAAATTAGTTACATTGAACAATTTCCACCCCTGCAACTTGTGCTGTGAGGAATGCAGTGACAGATAGATTCTGTGCTGTGTTTGCCTATGAGATGATTTTCTTGAAGTCTCATAATGAGTTGTATTTGGCAGGATTAATGAGTATTATAATGGCAAATGGATGTTCGCAGCTCAGTTGTGTTCCATCACATAGTAACATGGGGTTTCTGGTCCCTTGGAGGCCATAATTGGTGGCATTAATGCAGTTTTTAATTATGCTTCTTGAAAAAATGAATTGAGACCAAAACAAAAGCTAAGTGTTCATCTCTCTATAGTGCCGTGTGGTGTAAACACAAGACCATTGCTGTCTCTGATATCTGTGTTTGGAATTAGGCTGATGGGAGAGGAATTGTACAGGATATTTGGCTGAAACTTGATTTGGGAATATTTGTATTTTTACACTGTTAAATAGCTTTTTAATTATAAGATGCAGGGGGTATTTTTCCCCAGAGAGACTGATCAAAATAGCATGTTGTACATTGAACTGTTTGCATAGTAGATTACATTATTTCAAATGCAGCTTCGTAGCCACAGAGTGTCCTTAGGTTTTCATTTATTTAACAAGAGAGGGCGTGAATCTGCCTCACTTTCCCAGTATGACCATGCATGAAAGCATTTTGGAGAGTGATGAGTCTGTGCCTATAACCCTGTACCACATGACAGGTTGGATTTATCTGCAGGATCTAGTGGCCAACATTTTTCTTAATGCAATAGCTTTAACACCTTCCACAAGCAAGACTCCCAGACTCCCAACATCAAAGACACAACTGTCTATGTAAGAGTGGGGAAAAAAATAAAATGAATAAATGGATTCCTAGGGAAATTATGTCAAAAATAATAAAATGTAAAAGCTATTCAAAGGCATATTTCATTTAAGAAAGTTTAGAAAAGTTCTAATTTCTTTACTGCCATTACTGTGATATCTGGTGGTTCTTATAAGAGTGACATCACCACTGTTTTGTTCTCATGGAACTATGGATAAATTAAAAGGTAAACCAGCGAGGCTTAATTAAACGGTTAATTAAATAGTTACAGAATATTTATTTAATGGTCTATCTGATTTCCTGCCGTGCTCTTTAACATTTTCCTCCAGCCTGCTGCAGTGTTATAGAAGAGACAATGTAACTAGAATTGCCATTTCTTATGTGGTACATTAAATTGGGATTAACTCCTAATCCAGGCATCTCTTTTTGATATCAGCTTTGGTGAATGTAACTGACTTTTGATCCTGGTAGTTTTCCACGAAATTCACGATATATCAATAGTGATATCTATATCTCATTTGTTTGGGATCCTATAACTATATGTTGTTCCCAAAGCACTAGAATGCATTAGGCAAAAGTCTGCATGAAGGTGGGACGTCCAGATATTCATTTATTGACTGTGATAAGACCTTTCAGTCTTACTCTGTTGATAAGGGAGCTGTGGGATCAACCCCAGGTACATCTATGTATTCCTTTGTGATAAAGTGGTCATAGCAGGAAAATGAGTCTTTCTTTTCTTCTTTTTATTTATTTTTAATTTTTTTTTTTACTTTCTACTTTGTTTTTATTCTTGAAGTAGTATATGTCATTGCACTTACACAGATTGTAAAGAAACCAGATGACAATATATTCCAGATGACAGACAGCGTCTGGGAGAACTTCAAATGCTTTTCTTCTGTCAAATGGATTTTCTAGTTCTCCATTGCCAGTATAATGGGAACTCACACTTGCAAAAACTTACAGGTAAATACCTAAATTTAAATTTCTTAATCTCTAACACATTCTAAGTGAAATTTACTTACCAACATCTGTCTGCAAAACCACCAGTTTCTTGACTGATGGATAGATTGAGAGCAATCTGAATTCCTATTACTGTTATCTTTGTTTGTATAATCACAAGTGGAAATCCTCATCTTTGTGCTGTGCAAGGTTCAAGTAAGAAATAAAGCATAACATGAGGAATATGAGATGCATAATAAGACAATGACAAAATAGTGAAATAACATCGCGCTCCAAGATCACATGAAGGTAAACAACCTGCTCTGGGTTTAATAAGAATGTTTGAGGCATTGGACAAATAAATTGTGCTTGGAAAATCCACTACAGCACTTTGGGGTTTGCTGAGGTGTTCCCCCATTCTTTTGTTCTTCACAGGAGGGTCCCTAACCTGTGTGGGCGGGAAGATTTTTGTTCTCTGAAACCAGCAAGGGACCACAACAGTCACCATGTTTGTTGCTGAGGTTTGAAAGGAGGTGGTTTTAAAAAACAAATATTTTGGGAGATGGGTCCTTATTACCCTTCTGTTTCTGAGTCCCATCTGAATACTCCAGATATATCATCTCCACATTAAAGTTCCTGTTTCTTCTTTAATGCATCATTTCTTCTTAAATTCAAACACACTCAATGGAAAAACATATGGACTCCATGCTATGAGATTAAAAGCAAAGTCACAAAGTGTTAATATAAAATTAAATATAATTTTAGAGACCTGAAGGCTCCAGCAAGTGGGAGAAAAACTGCTGGTAGACTCTGTGCCCTGCTCCCACAGCAACCCTTCTGCCCTGCTTGGGTCTCAGGGAAGGGTATGTCCTCCTTTCATCCTCTCCTTCTTCCTCTCATTTCAGAACCTCTTCCTGTCCCTTATCCAGTAGCAATGCAGCTTTGCTGGCCTGTACTTCTGTCATGGCAAATCTATTTTTTCACACGTTTCAACACAGTGTGAATTCTTATCAAATTCCTCTGCCCTTTGGAGTGGTTTCAGCAACAAATGCAATTGCAGTAGATGAACCCTTTTCCTGCTAAACCAAAGCCATCAGTCTTTAAAATGATGGTTGTAGTATTATAACAGCCACTGGATTTCCTTGATTGCCAAAAACTCTGACTCCTGAGGAATGTCTCAAGCTTCCTCAGCCAGGGTTATGTCTCTTTTCCCCAGAAAAATACACTAAAGTGGCTGATGCTGAATTGATCTTTGCAGATTTCCTTGCAGATTTCTGCATAGAGTACAATGTTTGTGTTTTGTGAAATATTGAGGAGAAAACACAGTTCCACCTTTTCTCTTTCCCCTTCTTATCCCTCATTATCTTTCAGCTTTTGTGTGGGACCATTAGACTATGGGGGCTGCCACCTGCTGCCTACTGCTCCATGAGCAGAGAACACTGCAGTTACAAAGTTAAGCCAGCCACTTTTTCTGCTTTTTCAAATTGCTGAATTAAAATAACTAAATGTAGAATATGCTATGCCTTATCACAAATATTAAGTATAAGCTAATTAATATTCATAAAGCAGTAAAGTCTAAAAAGCAGCACTAACCTTCAGCATCCTGTATTATAAACTCTGGCTCTTACTTCCAAGAGTTTGAAGCCTAAAAGACTCCTAAGGTTTGGTGTGAATTTTGGCCCAAGGAATGAGAGCAAACAGGTACCTCTTTGAATATTATCTCCACATCCAAATGCACCTAGCCTTTTCTCAAAGGTCTTCCTAGACCCCAATTCTGTCTAGTAACCCAGAAGGCTATTTTCACTTCCATTATTGCCAGGGTGGGCCTAATGAGCCATACCAGCTGTGTAAGTCAACACAATACCGCTATCAGCTCTTTTTTCTGGATGTGCTAACTCCTTATACAAAAATAGGCTGGCAGAAGAAACTCACTCTCCTCTTACAGTTAATGATACTGTAAAATGGTGAAAGAAGATAAGGTGTCCTGGGTTATAAAAGTGATCAATAGTAAGCAATCAGGAGGCCAAAGCTCTTAATGTTTATTTTAGAGGGTAAGAAGTTATAGGGAATGCTAGCTAGCTGGATAAAAGCACAATCTAGCTGTCGGGGTGTTATGCAGCAGTTAATTCATCCTAGAACTGGATTAACTTTGAAAATGAAAAAGTTGCTTCTCTAGTCATGGAGGATGGTTTGTAGACCCCCATAAATCAGGCAGAAAGCTGCTGAGGGTGGAGAGGCTTATGTATATGAAGTGTCAACCTCATGAGGCTTGTACCTGCTTATCAGAAAAAGAAAAAAAATCTGAAGGTGAATAAGTCAGCTACATGCAGAAACAAAATATATGATCTTATGCACTGCGGATAAACAAAATCTCTGGGAAAGAAGAAGTGTTCAATACACGGTAAAAAATACACATCAAAATGAAAAATATTATCTGACATTGGAAAGGAGACTGCAGCAGGATTTCTTTTAAGCATAATATAACATTAGGTCTTTGGCAAAAAGACCTAACTTTAATTATCAATGCCCTAGTCGGTCTGTTCAGGCTCTGCTTTACTGTGCATAATGCAGTCAAATCTCTACACATCTTTTTTTCGGTGAGTTGGTTCCATTGTGTATATTTGAGCAAAATCATCTGCACATTTTTTACAGTGGGATGGATCTGTGTGGTCTTTACTCTCTCATCAGGAAATAAATCTCACATAATATCAGTAGAGCAGGCTACGGTAGAACCAGTCACCTCCCATTTGCATTAACATTGCTTGTTTATTTTATCCAATGCCTTTTGCACATTTAGCATATTTTAAAGTGTATGTCAGCCATATTATAATGCTTTCCCTCTACACAAGTACCACAGATATAAATCCTTTATATGCTTTCTCCGAACTCACTTACAAATGCCCATTGAAAATGTCCATTTAAATGATGGTAATGATAGTGGAGTCTAATATGCGGGAAGATTTTCTTATTATCTTATTTTGAGAGTATTTTATTAATAACATATTGATATAAAAGATAAGAACATTTTACCTCCATAAATTTGTATGTGCAATTTGTTCTTTTCACTGCACAAACGTATTTAGGATGCCACTCAGTAGCACTGATTGAATATTTATTTAAACAAATATCAGTATTACCCAACTAGCTGGAAAATCCATGAGTTTGGTTTTGATAGCAGAGCATTTCTCAAAAATTTATGTGTGCATGCAAATGTTGGTGCTTTGGATATAGGCTAAAGTATTTGCTTTATATGTATTATTTTGTTTGAATACAAGGAAGCTGGTTTGATTTGTATGTTTCCCCCTTATAGAATTGTTCCAAGGCTCTGTCAGAGATCACGTAGAGTAATTTTTCCCATCAATCTTTGCTGTGCAGCCATGCACGAATGCAGTAGGAAAAAGGGGGCAGAAATCAAATCACTTAATTGCAGCATTTTTCATCTACATCTTTTGTTTTATGGTGGTAAAGGCCCCGAAGTAGCCTACCATGATTCATGGCTGTCACTGCTGCCGTTAGCAGTTCAATCTTTCATTCTAGGCATTTTGGTACTGAAAGTACCTACACAATTACTTTGATGAATATGACTTGTTTGTTTTTTTCCCCATTTTTAGCAGAGAGAGGTTGTGCTTAATACAGACATTTAAATAAGATGGTATTCATGCCTGCTGCATCTGCACTGTTTCCAAAGTTGTGTATGCAGTCTATGAATATGAGCATTTTTCCAAAGGAATTTAAGTATGCTGAAGTTACTGATTTTATTAACCCCTCCTGTTAATAAGTTTAAATCATAAAAAAAATAATGAATGCTCCTTCCATAAAAAAACGAATAATCACCTCAGATCTGACACTGAAAACTTCCTTTAAATCTTAATATTTTATTTTTTTGGGAGAGGATTTTATGACAAAGGCAGTGAAGCAGGGCACATATTACTGCTCATAAAAGTGATTTTTCTTTTGTGGTTTACACATGTGTCATAGAAAGATATTAATAATCTATATATACTAGGAGAAGCCTTAGTAATGGTATCAAATATTCTGGACTATCCAAAAGAACAAAGATTTTGTAAAAGTTATTTTTTTTAAGTCTGCACTCTTCGTATTACATACACTCTTTTTTAGAGACAGGAAGGAGGCATGCTTTTGGGGTTTTATTATCTCATTCTAAATCAAATTCCTAGCATATATTTTGGCATGGGAATCTACTGAGATGACAAATGCCTATCTTTTAGTCTAGGATATAATACTTTTTGGTATGAAAACAATTATTTGTATGGATCCTCAAAGAAAAGGAATCTATCCTTCATCAAAAACGGTCATTTCAATTCAATAGAAGGGGCTCTGTTCCCTGTCTTATATTTGAAACTCGGAGCTCTATTGTATTTTTGTTCCTATTAATTTATTTTAGTGTGCTGTTTTCTTCAAATTACCAGTACAAAGTTATTTACATCTGATATCCACACAGTCAGCCAGAAGGTGGGGGATGCCTGCATTGTTCAGTGGTAATTCTGGTCAATGTACTCAGGACTACAGTGTTGCTTTCATGTGGAATTCTCTTTTTGAAAGGCCAATATTAGACCCAGGCTCAAAAGCATCTTAGACTTAAATGTAAAGCACTCTTATAAAGAAATAAAAACCCCATAAAACATGAATATAAATCTTGCAGCTAAAACTCAAAAAGGGAATTGAAGCAAATTTCATAGAATCATGACCGTGATCCAAAATGTGCTATATAATCTGCCAGCCCCAGACTTGTGGAGGGAAAACAGCTTGACAGAGGTGTACTAGAGGCTGCTGCTTTCAAGATGACTTTCAGTAGGGACTGTTCAGTTTCACCAACTCTGTTACAGAGGCATAATTACACCAGGGTGAGCAGATTACTGGGGGACTTATTGCAACAGTAAAACTGAGCAACTGCAGAAGTGCTTATGGGAGAAACTTGAATATTAACTACTGAAGATGTGAATGTCAGTTAAGAAGCTTGTGATTTCCTGCTGAAAAAGCAGGGGATAAAAATAGTAGATGAGTGCAAATCTCTGAGAATCACAATTCTGGGGTATGGAAATAACAAGATGGTCACCTCATATTACACCGGGCACTATCCCTCAAAACTACCAAAACATCATTCTGAATTGGTGCCTTGGAGGGTATCTCCTCCTCTGGAGCTGATTTCGCTTTCTACTTACTGATGTCACTGATTAATAAGCAACTGTGCAGACAGTGAAATAAAACCGTGGTAGAGAACTGAAATGAATGGTTAGTCATTCATCATAACATGGTTGGTGTTTGCCTTCTCATTGCTGTTTGGTTCACAGACTATTGCTGGATTTAAGGAAGCAGCAGCCATCCCATCTGTGTGAACATCACTGTGTGTAGACTACTGTCAAAGTGTCAGTGTAAATGGATGTAGGAGTATATGACATTAAAGGAAAAAAGGCAATTATTTCATATTTTCTTTATTAAACACAGATTTTTAATGGAGACTTAACAGTACTTCTGTGGTACGAAAAATAAACTCTATCCTGATCCTTCAGAATCTTGCAAAATGCTCTTCCATGTGAACAGACTTCAAATCTTGGTGGCGCTGAGGTACATGCAGGGATTGTTAGTTGCAGCTGGATCTCACTGGGGCAGCAGTTCAGAACTAAAAGGTAATGAGATGCTCCTCAGGCAGAAACACTTGCCTCTGCAGATCATACCAAAAGTCAGGAAAAAATGGCATTCATGCATTGGGTTCCCCACTTAAGGCACGAAACTGTTACCAGTATCACTACTGTGGGCAAAGCATCAACAGTCTAATCCCAGCTGGACTAGTTCTGAGTTAGTTGAATTAATTGTTTATGTCTTTATACTTTTATACTTGGTGATCTTTGATTTCAGAACTGCAGTCCAGGTCTGCAACTTAGTATTACACCCCAGACAGGAGCACAGTGGAGTCTACATTGCTCTGAGGAAAAACCAAACAAACAACTACTAAACTCCACAATAAATCTAATTATTAGGATCCTTTGCAAAAGTCTCAGAAGTCTTTAAGTTCCTAGTGGTGAGAGAGGTACCTAGAAAAATTTTCAGTAGTCATTAGGGAGCTAATCTCTGTTAATTTTAATTGGAATTAGGAATTTAGCGTGCTTTTGACAGTCCCACTAGGTAGCTCTCTCCTGATACTACTTTATAAATACATTCTGCCTTAGATGCTACTTTAAAAATATGGTCCTTTGAAAAAAACACGGTGACTTCAAAAATATATAATCTCTCATGTTTTTGTAATACTGTATGCACATCCAAGTATTAAAATAACACATGGAAATACACATGAATAGGCAGAATTGTGTAAATAAATCCATACTGAGTTATCAGTTTGCATTTTTGAGAGCAGAAGAATTTTCTCTTGTGACTCTCTCTAAAGTTAATAACCAATCATTATTTCACCATAAGTTACTTCAAATTTGTTTTAAAGAAAACAGTTAAATACAGTAATGTGACAAAAGAAATTGAAAATGCTTCTTTCCATGAATAATACCTCTAAATGTTACCTATGGGATGTATCTTCCCAGTTCTCAGGCAAAGAAGGACATACTATTCTTATAATTTTCTTGAACTCGATGGACTGATCATTGCACACAATAACAAAGCACAAAGCACCTTGGGAGTGGAAGAGACCATTGGATGAATGTGTTGGCAAACACAGCAAACGGTGAAAATTACAGGCTGATTGGAAGTCAGCTAAAATAAAATAAATATATTTTTTCATGGAGGAAACAAAGGGTGGGTTGGCCTGCAGGGAGGTCAACAACACAGGTACATCTGTCTGCAGCAGCTTCTTATTGATGAGGGAATTAGGATGAGTTGTAGGACCAGCGCTGAAACCCAGCAGCTGCCAGATGGGTACCTAGTCTCCCCTTCAGAAATTCCTTGCCAAAAACCCGAGTTCAACACTCTCCTCCTCATAGCCAGCCTGGGTTCTGCCTGTTTTTACTTGAGATGGAAGAGGCAGGTGGGAGGGTCCAGAGGAAATGTACTTTGATGTTTCCCTCCCAAGTACCATCAGGTGTGTGCTACACCTCCACGTCACATGCAAGGGTTCTTTTTATCTTTTGGATCCCTGTGTGGTTACTAAATGGGGAGTAGTGTCCAGGTTGGAGATGAGAAGAATATGGTATTAAGCTGTGAAGCAGTGAGGTGATAAAGCCAGCATTACTGATCAGGTTTAAATTCCATGCTGTAGTGATAATTAGGTGACCATCCAGGGAGAGTACCACATTTGATGAAATAGCACAGAAAGGCTTAGATCTAAAAGCAAACTCACATTGTACTCAAATATGAGAGTAAGTCAAAGCATGTGGACTGCTTTGTGAAGCAGATGGATAAAAATGTGGTTAAGAGAGGAAGATGATTTGGATGTTGGAGAGAGGGCTGGCAGGCTGCCTATGTTAGTAATGCTAAGGAGTGCTGGAACACTTGATAATTTCAGAGCAAGTTAGTTTGCCACAGCTTACAACCTGCTCAGCACTGAGGAGAGCTTGTTCTGTCTTCTCATCAGTATGTGATATGGAATAATCACAGTGGTTACCTAACAGTGATGAAAAGCTGCAACAGCTAAGGGAAGGAGACTGCAAATCTGATTGAATGTGGGCATTTCAGGTTTGGAAATATGTGCTACCTACTAAAATGAGCTATCGACTAATTCTGAAAGAAGTGTTATATGGGCTTAATGTTCATCTTCATCCACACTATAATGAGAAGGATTAGACTGGCTTCCATATGTGGAATATTTATTTCAGCAATACGGGAAAATGTATTTCCCTAATATTTTTTCTGTATGCACAAGGCCTTAAATTTTACAGATGTGATTAATGTTTTAATTTGCTGTTCTAGTGGGATACAAGTTTACCATACAATATAAATTACTTACAAAGAAATTTGCTTATATGGAGTTTAATTCATATGCTATTTAGCCACCATGTGTGGCATAGCTTTGCCTTCTCTATGGGACCAAGCAGTTGTGCAATTGATTTGCAAAATAAAAAACAGTCAGGTTGCACAAAGCATTTCTTAACAGCCTAAACCAGAGCATTTGTGAGGCAAAGTTGTGCCACAATTAGTGTTTATTTTAACATGAATTGTTAAACAGGAAATTAATTGCAAGTTGTGAATTGGATTCCTGACACAAATCATTCTGATTAGCCAATATTTAAAAACAAAATTTCTTGTCTATTATGTACATTTTTGTAGATGTTATTTACACAGCAAAAAAAAAAAAAAAAAAAAAAAAAAAAAAAAAAACAAATTAAATACATGCCCTAAATAGCGTAAATCAACATAGTTCTTAGGTTAATTGTTTCAGGGTCCCTAGAATATGAATCCAGCCACTGACTGTGAAAATAATTAAAAAAAAAACAAACCATCTCAGAATGTGTTTTATTTTTATTTACTTTTCAACGAAGCTGAAAATAACACAACCTTGGAATGCTATAAACTGACACATGCTTTCTGGTCTACCAGAGGTGAAGATAAAGTCCTTGACTGTTCGTGGGGCACCAAAGATATCTTGACTCTGCAAGACTAGGCAGAGTAACTATAGACAGCATATGAGGTGAGAACAGTGACTTGAAGCCTGTATCATTTGGACACAGTGGTTTTGATGTACTAAATATTTTGCTAGCTCTAATGTGAATAAACTGTCTGTCCAGGGATCCAAAGGCTTTTGCTAATGGGCTTGCACCTTCAGAAAGTATTGAAAGGTTTATTCTCTGGAGAAGTATCCCCCAGTAAGGGCCCTTTTCCAGAACCTTATTTTGTAATCTAATATAATTTTTCTAAGAACTTTTCATATCAAATACATCAGCAATGTTCAGATGTTATGGGAAATTAAATGGAAATCTCCCTGGCCTGAAATGTTGCAGGCATTTCCGACCTCCTTTACAAAAATGGAAAGACAAAATATCAGTAGTATTTAGGGCCAAATGCTATTTTCATTGAAGTCCAGGGGAATCTTACTACTCATTTCAGCAGACAAAGGATGTATCCTTTTGTTAGGAGTCTTAGATCTAAGAGAGATGGAATTTTTCATGGGGAAGACAGGTGGATCAAAATTGAGGTATATCTCCTTAGGTTGAGATGCTGGTCTACCAGCTAGAGAACTAGCTAGAGAACTGTGCACTTGGAGACAATGAACTCTGTTTACACTTGTAACAATTTTTCAAAAGCCGAAATCTGAAGTAATAGAGATTTTCACTTAAATATTGAGAAAGATCAACTTACACTAAGCGTTAGAAGAAAAATTTCTCCTGTATTGACCCACAAAGAGTACCATTGCTCTGGTAAACCATATGATGACCCTCCACCTTTCTCCTTTCAAACAGGGTGTGAACACCAGTGTATTCATCTGTGCTACAGCCAAGGTAATCCGATTTTATCTATTCACCACATGTACAGCTGTTATGTGTACAGAGTAATTAACAAAGCAAATATGGCCATAGAAAATACAAAACAGAAACCCTTTCGTTTCTGTAACTACTTCAGTGGGAGAGTGGAACTTGTTTTCAAGCCTTGTCCTATCTAATGCAATGTAAATACAGTATTCAGCATTTTTGTCCATTTCATTAAGCACTGCTCATTTCAATATAAGCCTTATTAGCTAATTAAACTATTTAATTAGTTATACTTGAGTTGCATTAAATTGCAATCACTTGCATCTGTTTTAATAGAGGATGTATTTTATATGTGTCCACAAATGCTGGCATAAAATATTATTCCAGCTAGCATCCGGTGTAACTGGACAGCTTTCCTGAACATTTCAGCAAGTAATCCTAATTCTTTCTAAATAGCTGCATGCTAATAATCACATTGCAGAAACATGAATAATAAAATCACATGAATAATGACATTAAAGACTAAGTTAATGGCGAGGATATGGGCTAACATGGACAGGACTTGGGTTAAAATGGATTTTACTTCACACATTTCAGGGTACATTATATATAGGGATATGTGTCTTTATACAGTAAAATTTATCTCTACTTAAACTCTAGCTTTCCTATCCTCTAATACTCTACATATTTTACTTGGCAAAAAAAAAATCCAGACTCTTACTTGGCCTGATGTCATGTGACACAAGGGAATTTCACAAGGGATATAGGACAGTTCACCAGTCTGGCTTTGTGTAAACTGACTAAAACACTGCCATGGTGTTCATTCCATTTAAGTACTCTGATAATCTTGGAAAGAGCAGAGTAGGACAGCAGGATACACTCATCACTTCAGAGATATGCGTTGAGATTTCAGTCCAGTTGCATGAATGCAGGCATTAAAGGTCGTTGGAGATCTTTAATGGTCATCCACCTGGCCTCCAGCTGCCAGGCTAGAGGGCTGGTCAGCTTCATAGATTCTGTATATTGCAGGCCAGCTCCATATGCAGCTTTATAAAGTCCATAATCAAAGTGCATGAAATATTAGAACTTTCCCATCATACCATAAGTAACTGAAAAAGACTCATTTGTACTCTTGTTTAGGATCAAAGGCCACAACATGAATGTTCACCCCATTTAGGTCTTAGAAATGAACAAATACCTTGTTCATTCTATAACTTTGCCATTACTCTTTCCTTTATTAAGGACACTCAGACGAATTTCCATCTTTGAATCAAAGACATTATTACATTCAGCATAAAAGACTATTACATATGGAATAAGAGATGCCTGAGATTTATTTCCAGATTATAGTGTCAGAATCTTAAAATCTGTGCACTGATCAGGGGAAGGGGGTTGTAATTAGATGATTTTTAACGTCCCTTTCAACCCAAACTATCGTATGAGTCTATGGTCGAGTAGACATAATTTTTAGTCAGGCCTTGAGAATTTTGGACCATACCAATCTCTTTGCTGTGGGCATGACTGTCTAATCATTCCTGTAAGTCTGAGTTTTTGTTTATTTTTTTCCCAGTACAGAACCCAAGTTCAGATTTAAAACCGCAGAATTTTAGGGTGATTTTTGTCTTCCCATTACTGTTGGATTAGTTTTGCTCTGGGGTTTTCATCATCAGTGGTGCCTGGGAAGGCAAAGTGAAACTCAGTCAGTTTTCTCCCTCCTCATCTTTGCAAGGATAGGTAGGTGAAGGACCACTAAGGTAGGCAAAGGACTATCTGGGGCATTGCCTAGGGCAAACCAGCCAAGACCAGATATTACAACTACCTTTCTAAAGGAAAAAAAAAAAGAAGGATAATCATTGCAGGCCACTCAATTCTGATAGGAATATGCTAACAGGATCCGTGAAGGCAGGAGGCAAAGGGAAGTCTCCTGCCTCCATGGGGCCAAGGTAAGGGACATTACAAGGTTACTTCCTGATCTGGTACAGCCCTCTGATCATTATCCCCTATTAGTTCCCCAGGATGGTAGTGATACGGTTGAAGGAAGAAGTCCCAAGATAGTTAAAAAGGATTTCAGGGTATTGGGGCATTTGGCCAAAGGAATAGGTACACAGACTGTGCTCTCAATTCTTTCAGTACCAGGGATGAATATAGTAATGAATAGGAAAACTAGCCTGATTAATACATGGCTTAGAGGCTGGTGACATAGCTGGAAATCTGGGGGGTTTTAGCTGTGAGGCAATTTACAGGGCACAAGGTCTGCTGATGAAAAATTGGGTCCATCACTCTCAGAAAAGTAAGAGGGTTATGGTCCATGAGCTGGTGGGGCTGATTGATGATGACAAGGTTGGATGCCTGTGGGTAAAGAGCACGGGGAAGGTCAGCGGGCTGGATGTCCTGGTAGGAATCTGTTACAGACTACTTAACCAGGGTGACCAGGCAGATGGTGCATTCTACAGCAGAGACGAGGCACTCTAGGAGGCACTCTAGGCACTCACCCTTGAGTGTGTGGAAGGTAACTGCCTGACACAGCCAGTGAGTGAGTCTACCAGGGGAGGTGCCCTGCTAGACCTGTTGTTGTGAAGAGAAGACTTGTGGGAGATGTTGGAGGCTGTCTTGGGCACATTGATCACAAAATGATTGAGTTTTCAATACTAGGTGAAGTTAGAAGGGGCACCAGCAGGACTGCCACCTTGGACTTCCAGCAAGCAGACTTTGGCCTGTTCAGGAGATTGATTGACAAGAGTCCCTTGGGAGTCAGTCCTGGAAAGCAAAGGAGTCCAGGAAATCTGCATGTGACATAAAAAGGAAATCTTAAAGATACAGGAGCAGGCTGTCCCCATCTGTCACAAGACAAGCCAGCAGGGTAAAAGAATGGCCTAGTTAAACAGACAACAGGCTGGAACTCAGGGAGGGGAAAAAAAAAAAAAAAGACTGTATCACTTCTGGAAGGAGGGGCAAGTAGCCTGGGGGAACTACAGGGATGTTGTAAGGTTAAGCAGGGAGAAAATCAGAAGGGCCAACCTAGAACTTGATTTGGCAGCTACAATTAAAGACAAAAAAGAAGTTTCTGGAAATACATTGGCAACAAAAGAAGGGCTATGAAAAGCCTTCATCCTTTGCTGGATGCAGAGGGTAGCATAGTTTCAGGGGATGAGGAAATGGCTGAGGAGTTTAATGCCTTCATTGCACCCATCTTTAATACCAGAACCAGTTGTCCTCAAGATATCCAGCTCCCAGAGCTGGAAGTTAGTGTCAGGGAGCTGAGTGAAGCCCCCACAACCCCAGAGGAAGTGGTTAGAGACCAGCTATGCCAATTAAACACCCACAACTCTATGGACCCAGATGGGATGCACCCAAGAGTAAATGAGGAAGCTGGTGAAAGAGCTTGCTGAGCCAGTTTCATTTACCAGCAGTTGTGGTTAAGCAGAGAAGTCCCAGCTGCGCCCCCTTTCAAAGACAAAGGCAGGACTGCAAATTGCCCAGCTGTATGCTTTGTATCTTTTGTAAGGTTGTAATGCAACGTTTCTTGAGACTAGCAGGGATTTTTGTTCAAGGATGTGGGGGCAATCATCACAACTTCTTCCTGACTGTGCATCTTGTGCATGATACTACCATTAGCTAACCCCTCATGCAGAGGTAAGCACTCTCATATATTCTCTCAGTAGACATGGTGCTCTGAAATCACGTTTTCCCTTAAGGTTGTTTTTTTTTTCTTCAAAGAGCAAATTAGATATATTCTGGATGAAAGTCTGTTCTTTAGCATCCTATTCTAGAAAGTCAGGAAGAATAAGCTTTATTCATTTGTGACATTCTAACTAACCTAAACTCTCTTTCGTAGATTTGAATTCCAAATATTTAAAGCACCCTACATGCTTTAATTGATGGTGTGTAAAAGTAATACATCTGGATATCTAGGTTTTACTTTCATCATACTATTTTTTAAAACCAAAATTGTCTTGGCTACACATTGCAAAACAAATTTTTTAAAGACCCCCTGTTTTGGCATTATCGAGAACAAAGGCTTATCCAGACAGTAAATGGGAGAACCAAAACGCTGGAGACCCACACCATTCACTGTAATCACCCTGATGCTTCAAATTTGGGGAGCCAAAAGCTAAATAGTAATTTTAGTCTAAGGATGAAGGAGAGGTTTATTTGCACACTGAATTATTAGTTTTTCTTTTAGGCTCAGTCCAGTTCAAGTCATGTTAGTTGAGGTTTGCGTACCATGTGGGCTCGCTTTTTGGTTACGGGAAGAACATTGGTGAAAAAAGCTTGGATTTTCAGAAGCCTATGTAACAACCACTCATGTTCTCAGCACCATTTGGGTCCTGGATGTGTGGGTAATTTAGGTGTCTAGGGCAAACAATGTCTATGGCAAAAGTTACTTACTTCTGAAAATGGAATTCCCAAAAATTGGAGATTATAGACAGATTGAGTGTAATTTGTGTGCCAAATCTTTTAACAAAAAGAAAATAAAAAATGAAAATATTGTTGCAGTCTTTGATATAGAGCTGTAAGTCAATTATATAAAGGAGGATTCATGTTAACTGTGGTAGAACTGGTATATTTAGTATGTATTGTCTTGCTCTATAAGTTTCAGAAGGTCCAAGAAACTTTAGGAGGGTGGTTATGGTTTTGGTTACTTTTAAATTCTCTATTATAAAGAGTGCAGTATATACAAAACCTGACACATATCAAGAAATTAAGAAAAAAAAAATGGCAAAAATACATGTTAGGAGCTAGTAGACTGTGTACAGCAAGCCAAGAGCAAAATATTATCAGAAGTCTGATGATGACATCCAGGAGCAGTAAAATATGTTGACGTCTGCTTAAAAAATGACAAAACTCTTCTCTGAAAAACCAATTATAAATGTAAAGGTGAAAAAGAGCACTCATTCACCAGGTAATTTTGTTTCCTCTGAAACTCCACAAAAATAACAAATCTATATATCTGATTTCAGTAAATATGCTATAATAAATAACCGTAACTTCTATTTCTTCATGATCGTGCACTCCCTTTCTGAAGTATTTTTTTCTTTATATGTCATGGTGGGTACACCAGTGAGAGAGAAGGTAGGGATCATCAGAATCCTAAGCACTGCCTTGAAGACTGCAATTCATTTTTGTCTGGCTAATTTGCAAATATGCTGACAATTTGTGTCAGTATAGAAGTGACAGAACTACTGTTGTATAAATGTTACAAGAATTGGAGGATTTTAGAATGTATGAACATCTTATTTTACAAATGAAATCATCCAAGTTGGAAAAAAAGAGACCTAGGCAGTTACGTACATATGTAGGAAATATAATCTTAATGTGTAAATTCCGTCCTGAGGATTTTATCTATACAAAAATGTGATACAGCCCATAATGTATTTCTAGTATTTTATCTTCCTTCTTATCAATTTATTTATATCAGAAACTGTTAACAAGTTCTTCTTGTTTTGCTATAACATAATTGAGTCACCAAAATAACCCCCAGTGACTGTGACGAGCAGTTAAAATATAATCTCAGAAGTTAACAAGGCTTGCTTGTTAAAGAAAATGAACTTTTGTGAATAAGTGTTTTTGAGAAGGAGATAATAATAAGAAATCTTTTTGCTATCTCAAGGAACTGAAAAATAAGTTTTGTGTTTCTTAATTTCAGTAGTTTTGTGCTTTACAAGAACTCAGAAATTCTGTATATAGAACTACCATCAATATATAACTATGCTAAATATATGGAAGCAAAAGGTGGATGAAGCAGAATAATTATTACTTGTATATGAATTTTTCAAGAGGAAAAAAAATTATGGAAGTCCTTAGTTTTATAAAATCCATGACTATATCCAAATTTGCTGTGATTCAATCATATTTTCTCCAAAGCTATTGTTACAAAAATCATGTCCGCAAGTATAAGAATTTATGCTACCCAAAGAATAAATCTACAAAAAATAAGAAAACAATCACAACAAATACAATTTCACAACAAAAATAAAGCCTCCTTTTCCTCATCCTTTCTCCTTGTCCTGTGTTTCTGCTTCCTTTATAATAGATACAGCGATATAGGTTAATACAGTGGTTGTAAGGGAAGAATAACCAATAACATAATCAGATGAACAGAAGAAAGTGAGTAGAATGGTAAAAGGACTGTGCACATATACACTACATTTTGCCTTCAATATACTTTAACTGTGTACTAGACCTCTTGTGTATTTAACCCTGGTCTCTGATAGTCTCTGATCTGGACTGAACCACTGACCTACGTGAAAAGCTGAGGGGTCCGCTGGCAATCTAACTTGGAAATTCAGACATCAGTAAGATGTGGAAGATAATATGGCCTTCTTTAGCACCATGGGGTCAAAAGTAGTCTAACCAATGTCTCTATTTTAGAAAGCAATTCCATTTTGAGTGTAGTACTGCTTAAAAGACAAAATTAAGTGCTTCTTTATAATTATTATATGCTGTCTTCTTTAAGAATTGAGGGGCAAATATGTTTAATTACTAGCATTTATAGAAAAGCATTTTTTCTCTCCTTTCTAAATGGATTTGATCCAGAAAGCACAGTTATACCCAAGAGATCACACTGCTTTGATTTATGGCTCCTTTTATATAGCAGGCAATCGTCCCATTCAGGAGAAACCATTGTGATTTTTATGATTTACAGTATAATGAAGAAAAACTGAACAGTACATAGGCAACATGCAAACTTTATCTTCACGCCTTACTTCCTCCCCCTAGCCCTGATATGTGCTAGAAAAGGGACTTTTTCTTTTCCCACCACCTATGTCCCTGTGAAAACTATAGCTTCATTAATTAATCACTGTTTTAGGGACGAGGGGAACAGCAGAGTCTACTGCTTAGTGCCCGTCAGTGATAAATACTCCAGCTTTTCGTTTATTGCATTTGTGTTCTGGTAACCTTTGGTTTTACTATATATATATAAAGAGCAATAGGGCTGCATATGCCTTTCCTCAAAAATGTTGTCTGGTAGAATCACTGCTGCTGGAGGATTGTGGTAATATTGCACAGAGATTACATAGTTACTTAATAATTTCCCAGGCATAGAAGCAGAACCAGGAATACTTAAATGCAAACTTGTGTTGCAATGCACTTCTTAATCTATTCTTTTGAGTAGGACTCCAGAAAATTTAAGCAGCACCTGGAGTGTTAAATACTTTGATCTACTCCAGGGAAGGTTAAAAATGAGGAACGATGTGAAAGTCTAAACATTAATATAATAAAGGCCAGTCCTCAAGACATATCAAAATTAATACAATGCCAAACAAACCCAAATTGTTCAGGCAAGGTTGCAGCTGGGATGTATATGCTTGCATTTGCATACAGTGCTCAAGAGCTCTGATTCCAAAGATTCCAAAGGATTGGAGTAAGTGCATACTTTATATAACATACAAAAAGACTAATTATTTTTTATATAAGACACTATTTAAAGCTCAGAACTGGAGAAGAGGAGACTGAGGGGAGACCTCCTCACAGCCTACAGCTTCCTCACAAGGGGAAGAGGCAGGGCAGATACTGATCTCTTCTCTGTGGTGACCAGTGACAGGACACAAGGAAATGGCCTGCATTTGTGTTAGAGGAGGTTTAGGTTGGGTATTAGGAGAAGTTCTTTACCCAGAGGGTGCCTGGGCACTGGAACAGTTTCCCTAGGGAAGTGGTCACAGCACCAAGTCTGACATTGTCCAAGAAGTGTTTGGACAATGCCCTTGGGCACATGGTATAACTCATGGGGTACCTTTGCAGGGCCAGGAGTTGGACTCAATGTTCCTCATGGGTCCCTTTCAAGTCAGAAAATTCTGTGATTCTGTCACTCAAATGCTGCTGCCAACACCACCCTTTACTGTGCCCAACAGCCCAGGCAGCTGAAGGTTATATCCTGCAATGGCCTTTACCCTATGTGCAGGTCCCTCCGATGTCTGAACAATGAACAAGCACAGGGTCTCCTGGCAAGACCCAAGTGAAGGGTGAAACATTCAATTCAATGAATTGTTGTGTGTGCAGGAGCACTTGAGCTTTCTCATGAACTTTTAATATTACATCCAGACAATGTGCACTTCTGAGTCCAGGTTTATAGCATGCTTCCCTCCAACCACCCAAGTTTTCCAGAACACTTTTAGAACCATTTAGGTTGGAAAAGACCTTGAGAATCATCAGGTCCAATAGTCAACTACTAAACCTTGTCCCTAAATGTCTTGTCCACCCGTCTTTTAAATACCTCCAGAGACGATGACTCCACCACTTCCCTGGCCAGCCTGTTCAAAGCTTGGCAACTCTTTCGGTAGAAGAAATATTTCCCAATAACCAGTCTAAACCTCCTCTGTTGCAACTTGAGGCCATTTCCTCTTGTATTGTTACTTGGGAGAAGAGACCACCCCCCACCTCATCTCAACCTCCTTTCAGAATAAGATTCCCCTCTGAATCTCATTTTCTCCAGGCTAAACAACCTCAGCTCCCTCAGCTGCTCCTCATAACACTTGTTCTCTAGATCCTTCACCAGCTTTGTTTCTTGTAGGACACACATTGATCTTATTTAGTCTGCCCCAGCAAAATTTGTCTCTGGACTGAGAAAGTGAGATTGCTGCTGCAACCAAACCAGATCTGGAAGGCAGCTCTCCAGCTTTGAAGATAAAGGTCCAGGCATTTGGGGACAAGGTATCTTAAAGGCTTTTGACTCACTTTTTGAATTGGGGTGGGAGATAAGGACAAGTATCTTCAAGCCCTGTTTGCTAGTCATACACTGTAAGAAAAGTAATTGCCACCACTCTCTCTCTCTCAGGCTGTTGTAAATTGTGTTCTCCAACTTTTCATTCAGCAGACCAGAAGTGACACAAGCTGTGGGAGAAAGAGCTCAGGCAGTTTTGCACCAACTAAATCCCTGTTATTGCAACAGTGTTTAAGGTTTTATTAATCTCAACCCCCTTCAGCCTCAGGACATGCTATTTAAAGTTGATTTTTTTTTTTTCTCCCTTTGAAAACTCTAAGAAGACTTCTCAGCCTCTCAGCTGGGTGATTTAAAAAGAAATAGCTTCTTAATATATGGACATTTCTAGTCATTGGAAAGCTTCATATATGATAAGGTCCCAATGCTAATTTATGTTCCTTGATCTCACACTGAGAAGAGACCAAGAACTTCAGCTCTGCTACTTCAGGGAATGTCCATGTGATGATGAGCAGTACTTGAATGACCAGTCCTCAGAAGAAGCCACATAATTATGCCAATGACAGTTCTTTGTTGCTGATAAGGATGGCTGTTCCCTTCAGAACCTCTTTGAATGCTTTACAAGAGCTGGTAGAGCAAGTAGGATAGATGTATGTCCGAGCATTTCTTTGAAGATGAACAAACTTTAAAAGCTTGTGATCCAACCAACTATTACAGGTAGGTCTCGTGTATGTCTGAGGAAAGAAAAGCTGAATGAAAGAGCAGAGTAAAACTGTCTGTGAAGCCTAAAAGAAGAAATATAAATGCATTTGATGTGAATGTCTGGAATGAATAATCAAAGTTAATTGGAGCGGAATTTTTTATAAGTAAGATTATGAGAGATTTTTGATTTTTATTCTTTGTAGGTCACCTCAGAGTTAAGGATGAACACAGTCTTTACACCACAATTTAATCTAAGACACAACAAAAACAAGACCATCTAAGGAAAGGGAGAATTCTTGCTGAATTCTCAATCGGTAAGATGGATTTTGCCTTTCACCTAGGCTGTTTATATCTACTATGGCTCAAAGCAATGTTTTTGTTCTTTTGAGGCTCCATTTCTTTTGCTGACTTTCAGCCTCAAAACACATATTTAGTTCGATCTCTAACATGCAAAATTTCTTGCCTTCATCAGGTCTGACTTTGAGACACTGTTAAGGAAACAGTCTTCTTTCTAGTCAAAGAGGAAAAATGAACTTTCCTAATTACATTGACAGTACTGCAAAGATTGTAATTTTAAATACTAGCAGTACTAGTACAGCAATGAAAGTTATCCTACATGTGTAACTCATCTCTGAAGAATTTAAAGGGACAAATCATGAATAGGCTTTCTGACTGCAGACAGGCATGAGGTGAATATGTTTACTGGCTTTTGTTATAATATTTACTTGGCTTACATTTCTTTTTCTTGCTCTTAAATATAGAAAAGGTCTTCTCTTTTAGCTTTGTTTGTTGGACAAATTATTTTGAGGCTTTTAAGTAGCAAACTCAAAGATTTAGGCAAATCTGATGTTCCTTTTTGGAATAGTCTTTAAAAGAAGATTGTTTGAAGTGAGAAATCCTATGGTTTGCCTTAAGCTTTTCAAGTTAGTTTTAACATAAAGCTATGCCTACACTGAAGAAACAAGTAGCCTGGAATATACAGAGTGGATCTATTTATTCATTCTCCTATAAACAAAAATGTCTATTTCTCTATAGCACAAAATATATCCTATCAGGGTAATCTTTCTTGAGTGGAAATCCTCTTTATTGATTTTTCTTCCACATGTTTGCTGAAGTTTTTGCAATTTTGCTCTCTGATCACAGAAGGAGCATAATTTTTCAAAGCTGTACCCTAAGTGTCATGAGTTTTGTAGGTGAGTGAATCCTACCTGTGATTAGATTTAAAGATGACATGTATAATAAGGTCTGTTGTTAGAATAGTAATGATGAGGAGTTAAATGTGTGAACAGGATTAAAAGAATCATAGAATGATTTCGGTCAGAAAACACCCGAAAGATCTATCCTAGTTCCAACACCCTCTGCCAAGGGCAGGGACATTTTCTACCAGACCAAGTTGCTCAAATTCCCATTCAACCTGACATTAAACACTTCCAGGGATGGAGTATCCACAACTCCTCTTGGCAACCTCTTCTGGTGCCTAACCACCCTCATAGTGAAGAATTTCTTCCTTATGTCTAATCTAAACCTGCGCTCTTCCAATTTGATTCCATTCCCCGCCCTTGTTTTGTCACTACACACCCTTGTAAAACTCCCTCTGCAGCTTTCTTGCAGGTTCCTTCAGCTATGGCAAAGCTGCAGTTAGGGCACCCCAAAGCCTCCTTTTTTTCAGTCTGAACAGGCTCAGCTCTCACAGCCTGTCTTCATAGGAGAGGTTCTCCAGCCCTGTGATCATATTTGTGGCCCTGCTCTGGACTCTCTCAAACAGGTCCAAGTCTTTCCTGTGCTGGAGACCCCAGAGCTGGACACAGTTACTGCAGGTGGGGTCTCAGCAGAGTAGAGGAGCAGAATCCCATTCCTCTCCCTGCTGGCCCCATTGCTTTAGGTGCAGCCCAGGATACAATTGGCTTTCTGGGCTCGAAGCACGTATTTATTATGCTTCCTCAACTTGAAAACTACAAAGCTATTACATTTGCAATGCACATTACAAATAAAATAATCATTTTCACATGAATGTCTATCTTTTCTAATCTTATTTTAACATGAAGGGAAGTCGTGTAGAGCCTTTAATAAGCTATCATTTTTGTCACAATCATCCATATTCACCTACTGTATATTATTTTTTAGAAACACAAGGTTTTTTTCTGAAGCATAAAGCTGAAAGTAGCATTTTTTTTTAAAAAGGGTTTTTTCAAGGGCTCTTTTGACACTGAGTTACTAAACACTTATGTATCAAGTCATGCAAGACCTACACTTTTCTGTATGCTTCAGTTTTGAAAACTATCCCCCCATGAAATTTCGTTGAATTCTCATCTGGCTTTTAGAAAATCAGGAGGGCACTCTTGGTAGAGGTGGTTGCTGGTAGGACTGGGACATTACATTCATTGTTATATTCCTTCACATCTGGGTTCGTGAAGGGTTAAACAGGTAATACAAAAGGGAAGTAGTCCTCTTAAAAAGGTTAAACTTCCCACTCTCAACAACCTGATATGTCTAATGTACGAGGTATCCTCTTTTAAAAGGTTGTTAAACATGAGTTTTGTTTACATATAATGTCATGCAGTTATCAGCATAATCAAAAACTTATTTAATCCTTTTCTAATTCTAAAGTGATTAGCAAGGGCTGAGAAATCACCTTATCTCACTAAAACACAGGTACGAACACAGAGTAAATATTTTGGTAAACAATTATTCTGCCTTGCATATTCAGCAGTGTGCTAAATTATGCATAATCTTGCATAAGTAATAAGTGAAGGTAGCTTAAATTCAGGGTTTTTTTACCTGACCTATTTCTTTCAGTGCTGTTAGCTTCTTAAATCATGTATGAGCTTTCCGTAAGGCTTCAATGAGTAGTTCTAGTGGAGAGACTTCAGTAATAAATTTCAGGAGAAGACAAGTTTTTTGACAGGCATAATGCAACACATACAGAGTTTGGAACTCACACTCTGGGAATTTAGAGCAATCCTTGCAAAGCAGCTTTTCCCTGTTACATTAATAGAGAAAATGAAGTATGAAAGTCCTCAGGAATTACTGCTAGGTGTAATTTAAATAATTTACCAGAAGACAGTTCAGCACATGCATAGAACAGGGGCATACAGAGTTTGCCATAAGCAGTTTATAAATAAACTATATTCTGCTGAAGTAAGTCAGGCATAAATTATAACTATTCCTTTTGTGGCTATACTCTGTTCCTCATTGTAATAGTTATTTAAAAAAAAAATCTGGGTTATGACCTTCTACTAGAAATCATAGGCTGTGCCTGCCTTGTACCTTGCTTATGAGCATGCTTACATTTAATAGTTTGGCTGCTATGAGATCAAAGTAAAATTACTATTGCTGTGGGAGAAAAAAAAAAAAAGAGAAAGTGCATTACATTTCTATAAACAGAATCTAGGTAGAATTTTGTAGTTCAGTGGAAAAAGGAGTGTTCTGTGCCAAAGACCATTAACTAGCATCTGACCATTTCATGAAACACTTATGCATTTTGTTAATGTATTATTCTATTCCTAGCCTCAAGTGCTGAAAGTTAAAATGACAGAACAACTTGAAAGTACCAATAGAAAATATGAAATTAAGATACTAGGGAGTATGGAGAGGGCAAAGAATGTTTTAAACACCCTTCTAGAAACTGGATGGCTCCTACTTCTCTACAGGACTGCAACCCTAATTGTCAGGGTTATTAAGAACCATTACCATTTACCAACCAGAAGTGTTTTAATTTACTTTGCCAGTCTTCAGAAATAAGAATCCAAGGTGAGAGGTCGATGATCCAGAGAGGTTCATTGATTTTTGTATGCCAAATTAAAAATATATCTAATATATTTTATTCTGACACCTGTAAGTACCGCATAAAGGAATGGAAAACGTGGAAATGATTTAATATTGTTTTCCTCTTTTTATATTATAAAAATTTAGTGATCTCCGATTCCTGTAGAGCACACATTAACACAAATATTCTGTCTCTGGTGTTAAGTGGTTTACCTTCTTGTTTTTTAATGATATGTAATTTTCTTAATTTAATTAAGGAATGAACTCCTTATTAACTCTCCTTGTCCACCTAATTAAGAGCAAAACATCACTGTTTTGCTGGAGCTCATAAACAGTCACAAGTCAGAGAGATGGGCTTGCAGATTGATTGTAATTTTGAGCAAAAAACCAACATACTTAACTAAAAAAAATTATTAAAGATATTTTCCTACAAAAAAAAGGTAAGTTTCTGTCAGAATTTGGTATTTATCTGAATGAGATTTACTAACTTGTGTTTCATGAAGTCATGTGTAAAAATAGAATTTTTAAAATATTTTTGTTGATATATATTGGCTAAAATTATATATTTTCATTGCTTATGTCATAATGTTAATACACGCATAATAATACAAGTATATTTAACCCATTTTTATATGTACATTATCACATCAGTAATTGCCTTGATGAAATATATATAGGTATTAATACAGCTACACAATGTATAATGTCTGTATAAATAATTCAAGCTTTCTTAACCTAACATTTGTCAGCGCACCCAAAACTCATGCTAGCGTAAGAGTGAACATGGGGAATAGCTTAAAAATGCCTTTGCTTTTGCTTCTGTACTCTAAAAATATTTATGTAGAGGTTGTAGGGGAATCTGCATGCTGTGAGAAATCCTAGCTGCCCATCTCAGGCTGCCTGGGGAGGTGAAGGGCTGTCTCTGCTTCACCCCTCTTTATCCACGTCACAGTGGATAATTTTGCAAGTCCTCATTCTCAACAGCCCTGCTTCTGCAACATTTTAGGCTGGGTTGTGTGACTTCCCACGAGTGGCACTGAAATGTGCTCCCACCTAGGTGGGCAAAGCTTTACATGAGGGCAGTCGAGTGCCAAACCAAACCTCATCTCTCAGGTTCTGCTGGGCACACTGGTCATATTCTTGAGATAAGACACCACTTTAACTGTTTCCTTCATAATTTTGTACTTATTAGTTGCTTATTATGACTTAATATGGAGCATGGACAGGGTTTATGACAGATGTTGTTTGGGGTGGAAAATCCTCAGTTGTGTTCTTGATAAATGGAAAAGTATTTTCCATGTCCAGAACTGGTATGCATATGTGAAAATTCCAAATTCTTAGATATTTCCCTTAACTATTCTTTGAATGTGCTGTAAATTTCATTTTGTTTTCTGAGGAAAAGTTGACTCATTAGCATTCTGGTTGAAGCGGTTGTCTTTCCTAGCGTAGAGCTTTTTCCATTATTAAACGGATCCGTTAGAAAATTAAGTAATGTTAACAAGAAATTTCTCCTTAATATGCAATAAATATAGGTTGTTGGAATGATAAAAACAGTTTAGTTCAAACAATTTAATTAACATCCTTACAAGGATCACTGAAAATAAAGTGCAAAATAAAATAAAATCACTGTCATGATCCTGACCCTGCTTTGCAAATTAAAAACACAGTTAAGTGTCAGAAATTTCAGCAGCTCAATTTGGGTTCACTTAACAGAATTATGACAAAAGCAAATGTTTTGTCACTTTCAGACTGTTGCCAGGAAAAATTTAGTGCATAATTAATGATAATCTACTCTTTAATTTGTATATATAAATGCACAGGAAGTTGCCACTGATAGCACAGAAATAATGTAATTTTCAGTGTTAATGCAGTAGAGTTGTTTCATCTAACACAACGAATCAGAGGAAGGATAATGGGAGGTGTCAGAGGCACAATAAATAAGATTAGAGTGGACAGGAAGTGAAAAGTATTAACTGTATTGAAACTTCCAGTTAGAAAGGCAAAGCAAATCCTTTATGAATCATCCCCTCCACCTTGTTTCAAATCTTTTTGAATAAATGCAGTTGAATTGCCTGAATACTAGTCAGTACAAAATCAAGCTATTTCAAAGAAATGAATTATGGTTTTATGTTGTAATTCTGGACACTTCAGTAATTTTTAAGAACAAAGCTAGGCTTCAAGATCTTGAACACCTGTGCTTGAATAGGCTAGTCATAATTGGCTGGTCACCTTCCTAAGCAGAGCTGAAATATCAGAACATCAGTGAAGCAATGGCAAAATACATTATGCGCTGGATACCCTGACTCACGCTGCTTTCCGTTTCCTTATATGTATGGTGTTTCTGGGTAATGCATCCTGCCAAACATGAGGACTACAGAAAAGCCAACATCAGGTGAATGATTAGATGTAGGCAGTTTTCATCAGTTCACTTCTGATATACTCGTAACATGAATTGACATTGAATTTTCTCAGTAATGAAGGTTTATCCACATGAGCCTTCTAATTTTGTCCTTCTTTTACTTGCTTAGGAAATGTGACAATTGTTTCTTCTACCCAAGGACAATTTCATCTGTTCAGACATGAAGGCAGACTCAGCAGGCATTAGGGACCGTGATTTTTAAAGCCATTGTGTAGCAGAAGGTGTTAGGGATCCAACCACCGTTTGAGTGGTTCTATGCGAGCAAAAAGGATACCCTCCTCAGTGTTTTACTACTAAAACTACAGTCACTCTCTAGTTAGATCTCTTACAATTATATGTGCAGATTAGCTCTGGAGTGGCACAGGTACCAGTAAGTGAGCTTTATACCTTCCAAGTAAAAGTTTTGAGTTTTTTCCTTTTTTAAAATTTTTAATTTTTATAGTTACTATTAATGTTTTGTAGTTTTGAAAATAGCTGCCTATTGCAGTGTGAAACACATAGGAGTCCTGAGGTGGTGAAATTCCAAGTCCTTAACAAGAGTTATTTAGGGATATCTCTAATATAGCTAATCAATGTGCATGCCACACTATTTCCAACAACTGCAAAAGTTTTTCAGACTGTTCTCTTTGTTAGAGTCTTTTTTGTCTTTAGTGAATCCTCTGCTGTTTCTCAGATTCCCAGGATCCTACACAGAGTACATGAAATGCTGCTGAAGTTATTATCCCATACATACTAAGTAATATCCAGAAAACTTTCTCTTCCAGCTGTGAAGAACTGATGTGTTAAACTGATTATTCACAATACCTGCTTTCCTGTAATAAACCTTAAAAAAACAGACTGAAATAAGCACGCTTTCTAAATACAATACTTAAGTGTAGATGGAATTTCAGAGTAATATTTCATGCCTCTTGTCAACACATAAGGATAAAATGCTGTGCCAAAGACTCAGCATGGTAGGGAGATGAAAGTAAGAGGCAGTCTAGAATTCATTGGTTACAAGGGCACTATGACTACATCTGTGCTAATGAACTCAGTGTGTAAATGCTGCTGCTATCTGCCACAATAGGTTGACTGCCAGCTATGGCCATTGGAAAGCCCAGATTCTGCATGGCACCCATAAAGTCCTTCAGAAAGCACTGGTTGACATGAGTCATTTTCATAGGTTAGAGAGCTATGAGTCTTTTTTCAACAGTATTCCAGAGACTGTTTAATTTACTGGCACAGATTAGCAACCTGTAGGGCTACTTCCTCCATTTTAATCTTTGAAATGTATTCTAACATAGAAGGAATCAAATGAAAGTCATAACTCTGGTCTACTCCTACTCCAAACCTCACTCCTGCGCCATGATCTTCCCCAAGTTGGTAATAAGGATGATGTGAGGAGGAACATCTTCAAAATTTCCCTTCAGCCCCAGGGGTAGATTTTACCTACTGAATCCCTTCTGCCCTTTATGTGTTGCCATCTTTAACAGTACACCCCTTCAGAGTCACAAGCAGCTGGCTCCTTTGTGTACCATGCTTATGCTCTCCAGTGTTTATTTTCTTCCCAGCTGAACCCATGTGTGAGTTGAGAGTTGACATCCACCTTTGACAGACAGATTCCACCATCCCTAAATGGATCCTCAGCATATCTGCTACACTTGCACATAAGCACCGTATCACTGGTATTCAAATGTGAACCGTTCTTATCCCAAAGAGATCAGATCCATTGTTAATTTTCTTTTATCTGAGATTAATATAAAATTCTTATCTATTTCATATTAGGTAACTGAGGTATTGAACAGTCTGGCCAACCCCTTCCCTGCTTACTGTCCATTCCGAATTTTTGAAAGGAGAGAACAATGTTAAGAAACTTGAAGACAAATAGCCTTCAAAACTGACATCTAATATGTTAAAACCTTTTAAGTGTATAGGAAGAAATAAAATGCGAATTTCATAACTATCTTAGTGCATTCCTTCCCAAGGCCACTTCTACTTCTATGAGAAATTTTAGGTGGAATGGGGAATGCTTAACCAACCAAAAGTAAGGATCAATATTTTAATTTAAATAGGACATTTACATGGTGGGTGAGATAAATGGCTGGATATTTCCCTTTTCCTCTCACAGGAACCAACTCAAAGAGGTTGGAGTGGAGGCAATTAGTTTTAGTGTCACAGGTAATCTTAAAACATTCTAACAATTTTAACTGTTACCTGTGCAGTCTTTTATCCTCAGCTATTCATCCCAAAATTTTAACTAATTTTGATTTAGTTTTTCATACATGAAACCACTTTTACATCATGTGATTCTAACCAGCTCCCAATACATGATGTTTTTGTCAATATATTTTAGTAACTCTATCAAATGTTTCTAATTTTGTAGGACACAGGGCTTGTTCCAATGCAATTTATTCTTCTCACAGCTTCTGTGAAATTGTGCAGGTCTTACGACGTTTCCTCATCATGCTTAAAGATGCAGGCACTGTGTTTCCTCAGTGAGTCTGATATTTGTGCTTGTCAAGGCAACAGAAATAAATTCAGGCTACTAATGATAAAAATTTCCATCAAAAATCCACCTTAGTGACTGGTCTCCGCTATTGATGACTGAGTATAATAAGCACATGCAATAGCATTTGGTTAGAATTACTAGCATTTGGCCCGAGTTTCTCCAAAGGAAGGTTACCCTAAATGTGAACTCCTAAGTCTCAAGTACCATATGTCTCCCCATGCACTTTTGATATGACATCTGTATTTTTTGGAATATCAGTCTTTTTTTAAATTTTTCTGTAGAAGTCCAAAATATGTAGAGTAATTTCTGGATTTATTCCTCTTTCTGAGTTTGCAAGCCACATTCACTTTCCAGATTTCCTGGAGAAACACATATCTCAGTATAAAAGTCCTCTGATTTTACGGGTGTCGTTTATGTTATTATTAAAAATCATATCCCTGGGCATTTCTCAGTAAAGAGTAATAGGTTGCACACTAATGCATCCTTGTACAACTGCTCTGCCCTCTCCAGCAGACCACGGAGGAACTGTCTGTCCAGCACTGGTTTCAAACATTGCAGTCTGGCATCACTTTGGGGGGAGTGCTGCCCACCCTCGCCTTGCACTACCCTCTATCCCTCCTTAGCACATCAAGAAGGTCTTGACTGAAATTTTGTACCACTTCAGTGTGAGCCTTCTGAAAACCAGGCAGCAGATAGTTCAAGTCCACTATCTCCAGCAAACTCTCCAGCACAGCTTGCAAGATGCTTGAGCCCTGAAAGGTCCCTGGGGAAGAAAGGAGAAGGTGATCTCCTCCCCCAGATGCACCCCCAGGAACTAAACAGCTCACTGCAGACTTGGTAAAGGTTTCTTCATGTCTCTGCATGCCAGCTGGTGCTGAATTGCTGAGCTATGCAGTAGGACCTGCTTATGTACAATGAACTGGCTGCAGGAGTCATCTGATCAAAACTGAAGTCATAAGGAAGGAGGGAAACAAGGGGAGAATGGAAAGAAGAGAAAAACACATTGATAAATATTCCATAATACTTTGATAAGCCCAACTGAGGAATGTATTCTGTGATCAGTGTGCTAATGAAACTCAGCGTCAAAGAAGACAGCTGACGGCCACTATACATTCACTCATCAATTTGTACTATGGAGAACTGTGAAGCTATGGGGTAGAAATGGCTAGTGTATAAAAATTTAAAAAGTGAGAGTAACTTGAAAATATAAAGAGGTTCAAACATTATTTTTCTTGTGCTCCATCCAAGAGAAAATGTATGTAGGGTTTTCTTTTTATTTCTTACCTATGTGTGTGCATGTGTTTGCACATTTGGATGTATGTAACAGCTTTTATCTTTCTAAAGTAAAAACCACTTTCTTATTTTTTTTAGAAATAGTGATATTACAGGTAATGATTTTACTTCTCCTACTTTCAAATGGTACTGACTTTTTGAAGTACATTTTAAAACATAATGTGGACGGAAAAATAATTTCATGCCACTAATCCATACATGTATAGGCATTTGGAATCAGGAGACTCCATGTATTCCAGCTGTCGTATAGCACCTTGAATAGCAAAGGTCCAAAAAAGAGTTTGCAATGTCATGGTTTGTTTTTTGGGTTTTCAGGCGTTCATGACTTTTGCCCCTCTCCACAGTCTTTTGTATTAAGCAATAGAATATGATGTTTGATAGAAGGAAAATTATTAAAAATAACAATTATTTTTCCACAGCTCCTTCCCACCTGACCTGCAAAATTTGGGGATACAGGGCAGAATCCTGAGAAATGCTCATCTGTTTGAGCTGGACTTTGTGCTTTGGGAAAGGGTGTATATGGTCAGCTCATTTCATGACTGAAAGATTTTCTCTTGAGTGGGGAAGCGGGCAAAAAGGACTCGGCCACTTTGAATACTCCTATTTCCCTGAGCTCTGTTGAGAATGAGTCTCCTAACAGTGCTGGTGTAATTGTGATCACAGTGATAGGGGAAAATGAGCTCTTCAGTGTTGCATTAACTTAGTTCCTCCCCAGTCAGCCTGCTGGTTCTTTGCAGACGTCGCCTCATGCCTCAGAGAAGCACTGGATTTGCAAATTTTGCGCCCGAGTTTATCCCTGGAATTTAATTGAACCTTTCACTTTCATCATAACAAAGATATTTGCTATACCTTAATCCAAAATCCATATGCTAAAGACTCAGTAAACTACCCTTTTTCCTTGGATATTCAGAAGGATTTTATTTCTTTCTGTGAATAATATCTCTCTGCAAAGTGGCTAATAGTTTCATCTGCTTTTATATTAGCAGTAATAGTAGTGTTGCAAAAGACACCATTTTTTGGCAATACAGTTGAGAGTTTTACAGCAGTCATAGCTTTTAAGATGCCTATTTAACACAGCATTTAAGCACATATTTACAGGAAATGATCTGAAGCAGGAAAGCTGGGGCAAAAGTGCTGCTGGGCTTTTTAAACAGGGAGCCACATACCTTTTTGGAGGACATCCACTGTTTTAAAATTGTTAAGATACTGTTCTGGAATAATTTGTTCTACAGAACTCTTTTTTGGGGTCAGCCTTATGCTATGATGGTTTGACCAACACAAGGGTAGCCAGCTATGGATTACAGCCCTGAAGGAAATTGCACACAGACCTATACACGTCTCTCTGCGGTTTATTTCAAAGGCCACACTACAGAGCTTGCTGCCCACCACCACGCAGTTTTGCCTCACAAGAAAAAAGGCAGTATTATTCAACAAAACAGAGCATTTAAAATGGAATCTTGTGTCATCTCCATGCTCTTTCTCTGTGACTTCACCATCCCTTCTGCCCCAGTTCTTCAATTGGACTATGTTTCAAACCTCAGGATGTTCTGTACCTACCTTCACTATGGGATGTACCAGATCAAAGGTCCAATAAATAACTTGATCTTTCTGGCAATACACTGAATGTTAAAGCAAAATATTGTATATCTGTCAAGACAGACAGAGCTGGTAAGAAACCAAGTCTGTGTACATGCTCAAATATATATATGAAAAAAAATCATAATGTAGCTAAAGATTGAAGAGCCTGGAGAGTGAAGAGTAAGTGGAAAGTGATTAAATGGTAAGTGATATCTTAAAAGCATATGAAAGATTTTAAAAGGATCCATGCAGAAAACAAAGAGCTATTAGTTAAAAAAGGTAAATTGCAGATAGCACCACTCTAATATCAGTCCCACAATAGCCATCAGAGATGAACCAGTAATGTAATTTCTTTTAAATGGATGCTATTCTAGTCACACTTATCATCTGCAGAGAAATATTTCTAATATCTATATCAGATGATAAAACTATTTTCATTTATTATTGTACTAGATTTTTTCCCAAGATTCCTACCACATTTTCTTCTTTCTGCATGTCATTTTTTTGCTTCTATAACAAATACTGAATTTGCAAAGTTGCCTCATTTTGGGTTTTTTATATATAAAATTCAAATGTTGATAAAAATTTTAGAAATAGGAAATATTTTTTCTTCACAAATGAGATAAGCCTTTCTGAATTTCAGCCTACACGTAAACACAGATATATGACATATATTTATAATGTATAATTTATATATATCTAAAGTAATTAGTTTTTAGTAATTTCTGCAGTAGTCATTATTCCTTACAACATTTTAGCAGGACTATCTGGTTTACTTATTTCTAAGTGAAAAATAAAACCCAAATAATTTTCAGAAATGGATCTTTGCTGAGTTAATGAGTGATGGATCATGGTGAAATAATGCAATAAGTACATGCTGTTGCCTTTGGGGAATAAGGCAGAAGGGTTTTTTCCATTTTGTACATTAGAACCACTTTGTAGCTCAGACTTCATCTCCGTTCACAGTGGCGTTTAACCCCGCTGTCTGGTTATTATGCCTCTGATCTAAATACACCAAATGTTAGCAGCATTGGAGAAGACATAAATGAAACCCAACCATATTACTGTGGCAGAGTCTGTGCAAAGTTTGCTGCGTAGCCAGCTAAGAGGAGTAATTTCTGTTTTCCAGTCAGTAATTGGAGAGTAAGATGCACTGTGTTTCAAGGCCTTGAAAGCTTGTTTTATAATGAGACTAACAAGCTAAAATCATCTATTTTATCTGACTGAAGGTAGGGATGATTTGACTGTGATCTATGACTACCTGTGTAAGGAAGATATTTCTGCTCATAGAAGGTTCCGTAATCCAGTAGAATAAAGTGTAATGAGATTCCATGTTTGAAAACTCAGAGCTATGCACATTCAGACAAATATTACAAGAGAAAAGTCAATTTACATTGGAATAACTAAGCTAGAGATCTCTTGGATTCTTTATCACTGTGTAGGATACATGCTTTGCACTGAAAAAAAATGATAACAGCGCTTGCTTCCCGAGGGGTTTATTTTATGGTCTTGTGCCTATCTTCACAAAACAAGCCTTCCCCGTCTTACAGTGAAGCACTTGGGCTCATTGAGGCAGAAGAACAATATAGGCAACCAGAGTTTTCACCAAAGAGATTTGGTATTTGTGTGTTTATTTGAAAGATGAATGCTGGCAAGAAATTATTTTCCCTTAACAAGGTCTTTCCTGCTACTTAATGTAGGATAACTTGTATGGTAGAATCAACTAGAAAATTCTTTGGTACACTGATATTCCTACTTCATTGTTAATTTTAATATCTGTGCTTGTTAATATGAGTTACTGCTCTTATTTAAATCAACTACAAACCTTAATATTTGAGATCTTTTTGTGTAGGATGCAAAAGAGATGCCAATTTCTGATTTAGTGACTGCTCTTAAGGAAAATAAATTTAACAAATTTAATTCTGTATTTTAAAAATGTATAAAATCCTGCTTTTGTGAATACATGTGTATCCAAAAAAGGGGGAAAAATGACCTTTAGTCATGAAAATGTGTGTATTTCATTGCCATAAGTAATCTCAAAATGTTTTCTCTTCTTACCTTCCTTTTAAATTTAGGGTCTATATTGTTTAATTAGTCTTGTAAAACTTTTCAAGAGATAGGCATAAAGCTTTCTATATCAGGTAAACTATAAAGAGAAAGCAAATTAAACAAATATTGAAAAAAAATAGACATCAATCAGTAGTGCAAAGTGGAATATTTTTTTCAATCAACTGTAGTTGAAGTGTTCCATTTTTAGACGCAAACAACTATTTTGAGGTAATTTTTAAAATATATTGAGGTAAGATGCTTTTCTTTGTAAAACTGGTATTATTACATTTTAGCTGAAGCATACCAATTAATTCTACAAGTCATTAGATTTTTTTTCAAATTAGTTATGGTAAATTCATTTTTATTCCTTCAAAATCAAAGCGTATCCTATCCCATCTCCCTTGAGCTTTTTATCTTTAACAAAGTCCCAATCATATCCCACAAAAATAACTCTAGTGTTTCAACTTTCAGTAATTGGATGGATAGAATAAATAAGTCCTTGGCTAGATAGCAGTATTTGCTTTAGATTTGCAATATTTTTCTACAGTTTAGAGTACCATGAAACCATCTGATCTGAAAGTAGGAGTTATTTTATAGTGTTTAAAATATACCACATATCAGGTTCTGAGAGTTTACATTGATCTAATGCATTGAAAATGTAGAAGATTTTGTGCTGGAAGACCATTTAAGAGATTTGACTGTTTTAGCACTTCTGCTAACAGACTGTACCGTTATCACATGCCTGAAAAACGGATATCTGTAAAACACCTTCTAAAACATAACTTAAATTTTCCATTAATAAAGCATTAAAAACTTTGAGTGTCTGCTAAGAAGTTGTAAGGAACGTGACTGTACCTTCTAATAAAATGCAGCTTTCTCCTGATTCCCAAACCGGAATTTGCTTACAATGCCATTTGAAAAAATCTTACAGCCTTGAGAAATTATGAACACTGTTTCTCAGGCAGGTCTACCAGTGTAGGTTGCAGAGCATGCTGAACAATAGCATCATAAAATATGTGAATTATTTACAAAATCAGAGAAGGACTGTGCTCCCAGATTTGCAGGACGAGAACTGGAGGTGTTCAGCTGGGACGATGGGAGGGAAGGAGAGAAGGGAGGCTGCTCCCACACAGCCCTTTCTCCCTGAGTGGGTCAGACACAGACTACAGACCTTTAGGACACTCCGGGAGAAACAACCCCCTTTTTTGTTTTCATTTACTGAGTAATCTCCATTCTCTTTCATTCTGTGTAAGATTGTGAGTACAGAAAAGTATTGTACTCGGGTAGCACAGCTCCACTGACACGTCTATAAGTTGCATCCTCGTAAACATTCTCAGTAAATGTTTATATACACCACATGTACTCACAAACACAAATACAGGCTGCCATTGAGACCTAGTCAAGCAGCCTTTCCATCATTTATTCAAGTCACATTTTCAGAGTCACTCTGTCTTTTGAGTCCCATTTAAGCCCGCTTCTGAGCATCGTTCTTAAAAATTTGGGTAGTTTGAGATACCTTGTTGAAAAGCCACATAAGCTGCAAACATGTCTGAATATCAAAGAATCATGTGCATTTTTGTGGGGAGTTAAAAGTCTTTGGTCACAGTGACCTGTCATATTCCAGCTGAGTAAGTTCTTTCTGCTTATTCATTTTTATACTATATTCTCAATAGTAAATTTTGCATGTATTAATACATTACATCTTTACACCTCTGTTGTGACTCTGCTCCCATAGCAGAATGGGAAAAAGTAATTTTTGCTTTTCTTTTATTAAAAAAACCACAAAGCAGAAATCCTGTGGAATGTTTAATGCTTTTTGTCGGCTAAATACGCATGAGCACCAATTGATTTATTTGTCTCTGTTTCTGAACACTGATCACTCATAGAGTGCTGTAGAAATAATTAATAAAAAAGAAGTGATGTGTTCCCAGTTTTTGCTTTTGCTAATAACGTTTTGTTTAATGGGTGTGTCAGATGTTTTTACAACAAAATGAAATATTGAAAGAGAGATATTGAAAAATATATCTGTCTGCCTGATGGTTATTTGTTTTGAACAGTTACACATATTAATTTTTCTGCAGCCCAGGCAATGAACTAAGATAAAGGAAAAATTCTTTTCTATTCACTTGATGTTGGTGTGACCCAGCACAACAGTATTGCTACCTGACTGGTGAGGCAAAATGCCTATTAACATGACTCAATGCAAGTTCAGACGGAAAATATGAAGTAACTCCAGAGGGGTCTAAGCTTTCAGAAGTTCCAGATGGAATGCTCTGACTCTATGACAGTAGGACTTACAGCACAGGTAATCATTTAACTCTTGAAAACACCTAAGGCTCGCAAGCTTACAATCAATCTGTCTTTGCCACACAGCCTTCGCACCAGGCTGCACGTCTGACAGAAGATGTGGCAGTTTTATTCTGACAATACACCTTCCCCAGCAGAAATTTAATTAGTGAATTAGAGACAGAATTTGTCCCATTTGCACTCTTTATAAAAAATAAAATGTAGAATTTGGAATGCTGGTCATGGGATCGTCGTTTACTTTTCTCCCTCCTGCATTTGACTGTACACAGAAAGCATCATGTTTTCCTTTTCACATATTAGGCATGTTTGTATTCCATCCAGAACTGCTGGGTTCTTATTAGGCAACACCCAGTTTTTGTACTATTAGAATGTAGTGTAACCCTGAGAAGTGTATTAAGTTATGAGGTATAATGGGAATTCGTCTTTGTAAGCCCCTATAGTTTGTCTTGGGGCTGACTGAAGATTGGGGAAGATTTTTGTTAATACTTACAAAAGTATTTATTAGTAAAATTTCAGCCTTCAGTTTTTCCATGTCTTGGTTTCAGTATGTGTATATGTTATCAGATATTCACTGTTACTAAAGGGTAGCACACACATATTCTTCTTTCTTACCGATCTCTTGGATGTGCTTTCACAAGGAAGAGACTGTCCACTGGAGACAGTCTGTGCCCATATACTGATGTTGAGTTTTTCCAGAGAGCATTCCTCGACCCCGTGTGTTATTGCCTGTACTTGTACCCAGCTGCAGCGCAGGTTGTCACATTGGTCCCAACCACGGAGAGGTAAATTGTTAGGATTTTATTGTCATATGTATTACCTTGCTATAAAGGGTGTAATTTACCTATTCAATTAACATGAGCCATGGTTGTAAGGGCTGCCGTTTGATTTTCTGAACTGCATGGGCATTCCATAATCAACTTGTAAAAACTGGGCCATGATGCATTAGGAACTATTAAGCCATCATTTACAAACACTTTGAAATAACGCTGAGTTCCTTTATGCTTAAAAGAGGAAATAACTGATGTATTTCAGTTTGGTTGCATTTGATAAATTCATGCATGGAAAGCCTAAAAGCACTGTTAATTAATCAAAATCAAACTAATGGAGCAAACGCATTTGTGAATCAAGGGGGAGGGGAGATTTTTAATAGAGCTCAGGGGAGTCAGAGTCCCAACTTCTGCTGAATTTAAATGGGAATTTGCTGCCTAGATGCCTTGAGTGTTTCTAAAAACCTCAGCAACTGTTTGTGTCCCTTCCCATCCTCATTTAGAAGAAGCTGTTGATGAAGTAGCAGCTAACATTTAATGGTGTGTATTGTGTATATGCATTTAGCATACTGTGTGTGTCATGTGAGCATTAAAAGCAAACGATTCCACTTTTCCCTACAGTTCCTTCAAAATAAAGAGATTTTTGGACATTCTTTTAGTTGTTCAAATAGAGTCAAACTTTTCAAATCTTTCAGTATGAAGTTTACATGAAAATTGAAAAGGGCACGGAGCAAAGTCATGGACAATAATGTAGGGAACCATAAAGAATTCAGTGTTTCCTGTGGAACCTTAAAAGAATACTTCCACTCATAATAAATATAAATTAACTTAATCTTACAAGGACTTTATTTTGCTAAAATCTATAACTGACATTATTATTGGAAAATATATTTTGAACTAAAAACCCCTTAGTGAATCTATATCTATGACATCTAAAGTTTCATCAGAAATAGAAGCCATCCTAAAATGTTGATTTTTACAAATATGCAAGCATGATACCCACTTAGTGCTGCCTTATTGATTTTTATTTTAAAAAACTTTTTTGGACAGATTTTTTTTTTATGCAATAATATCTGTTATGAATACTATGTTAATTTTTTATTTAAAAATGTTGTTTTCCATGTTTTGAAAAACACAGCAAAACATACCACAAAACTGAAAAGTTCGTGGCTACCAGTATTATGGCCGAAAACACAACTATTTCTTTTCTGCTTGTAAATGCCATTGTGGTGCTTGGCAGGGCATGCAGGGGTCATGCCAGACTTGCGGAGTGGCAGAGCACTCACATTGCCCAGGCTACAACTGACTGAACTCCCTGTGCTTGCTCCTCTGCTCACTCAGCAGCCCCGGCACACACGGAAAGGGGTACACGCTTCCGAAATGCAGCTACCTGGAGATACGGCAGCACTTCTAAATTAACAAAAAGTTATTGCATCTTGTGAGATCTTTGAAACAAAAAACTTCTGAACTGTTCACCGGGGGTTTTTTGTGTACAACTGGAATAGCGTGGGACTGGCATTTTTCTGTTTCCCTTAAAAGCAATGGAAGTAGTTTACTTGAGGCTCAGTCGGCTGAGGACTCCAGTTTTGTAGTGTGTGTTCCATGAAGTGCCTCACCCTTGGTTTCAGACAAATTTCACTATGTGATACAATTATGTTGTGCAACAGACCAAAAAAATATTGGCAGACCACTTTTTTTTTTTTTAAGTGGTTATTAATTTTTTAATTTTATATAGGAAAGATTTGCCCAGTAGATAAATTTAAATGATGAAACATCCTGAACAGTACCTGAGCATATTTTCAGAGTCATCACCACAGGGCAAAATATATTCCATTTATAGGCATCTGAAATGAAAGAAGATTTTGGAAGTCAAGGGCTATATGACTTTGCTAGGTATCTTCCCTGATTCAAGTTCCTATCAAAGCCATGAAGGAGTCACTCATTTTAGATAATACATGTTGCAGTAAGTACTTCTTAGGACACATTTGAAACTCATTTTTAAAAACCTCAAGTGATGCACAGGAGAAATTTTACAGAGGTCAAGACAGGCTAAGACATCGATAAGTAAGGCTGATTTTAATGAATTAGGACGCATTGGGTTTACTTACTGACCATTTTAAAGATGATCAGAATGTGACAAACACAGGAACAGTGATACAGCTTATTTCCAGGACACTTGTCCTTAGTTGTGCTTTATGAATAGACCACCTTATTTTTTTTTCAGACAGTAGCTTCCACTAAAGTCTTTAGAAATGTTTTCCTAAGCTATTATGCATGTGTATTTAGATTATGCTAATATAATACTGTTTGTTTGTCAGGACATGGAATATGACAAGCTTTCCTCTTTGTATTTTACATTTTACATACACCCACTACAGTCTAAAACTAAAGGTTACACAAAAGAGCTGCCAGAACTTTCTAAGAGCTGTACACAAAAGTTGGAGAGTCGCTTGTTTTGGATGAAAGGTACTAGCTAAAAGGTTTTTAAGACATTTGAAACTAATTTTTGAGAGCTGTAGGTGGTGTCCTTTAGGATATCACGGAACAAACAAGAAATATGCTAGATCATGTGCATAATATGCCCCAAAGTTATATATGTACTGTGTTGTCGTGCCTGCTGCAATGAAAATTTGTCTCTGAATCTCTGAACATTTGTGTTTGAAAATCTGAGTCCTGATAAATAAATTGTTCTTACTGGAATACCAACTGCAGCTTTTCTCAGGCTAAATTGTAAACAAGTGTTTGGTAGTCAACTGAACTGTATCTGCAATTCTTTTCAGGAATGCTAAGCAAGGGAACTTGGGATTGTTCATGAAACTGGCATTGTTTTTATATTTTTATATAGTGTATTAAAAAAAAGTAACCACATTCATACTGTTCTCACTGGCTAATTTTGTTTTGGATGTAGGTCTGTACAGTCCCAAGTAGATCAATGGGTGTTGAGTATCTGAACAGTTAAAGACAAAGGACAACTGGGCATTCCCAACAGTGCCCTGCACCAAGTGATTTCAAGATCCAGGACTCAGAGCTGTGTTTCTATCTAACTTATAATGGATAAGAACCATCTGCGCATAACACAAGGACAGTGAGACAAGAGAAAAATGATAGTTTAAGAAGTTCTCTCAGCCTTCTCACTTCTGTTCAATGTCAGAGGAAACTCAGATAAAATGCAAAAGCTTATGACATTTGAACAACAGGCGAGAGAAAAGGCTGAGAGGGGGTGAATCGAGACTGAGTGCTACCGTATCACTCCGCTAGTTAACGTTAAATAAAACTTTCACAAACCACCACAAATCACTCTACACATTTCATCATTTGAAGTCTTTTTATTTCATGTTTTCTGAGCCCCTGAAGAGTAATTTTAATTCCTTTCTTGTGACATTTTCCTTTGAGACCCAGAAGCAGAAGCGTAAACTTGAAACCCTATAACAAAAAAGCATGTTTGTATTCTTTTGCTTTTTAGAGGGAAGCGGATAAAAAAAAGTTGAAAAATATATATATATATATATATATATATAAACATCATTCTATCTGTAAAATTTGCAAGCCCAGAAAATACCTGCCTAAACTTCAGCTTCTAATTTTTTTCTTTCTTTTATTGTGAGAATAACTTTGCAGACCTTGAGAGCACTACCTATGAAAACCAGGCAACTGAATTTGAGAGAGGTCCAGGTATCTTTCTTTTAGATATGTATCTTGGAAAAATCTTAGTATATTTTGTTCTTCCCTTCGCATCCCTTACCCTTCCCCTCCGGATGGTGGAATAATGAATTATTGCAAGACTCCAACATTCAACTACCTCTGACACACATTTGACTGACCACTTCTTTGCCATGGAAATGAAATTTCTACAGAGTCATGTGGTTTTCTATTTTGGTTTTATTTTGTGGCATGTTTTCCTGACTGAATTTTCTAATTGAAAAATCAAGGATATCTCATTTTGGTTTGAAGGTCAGACCCTAAATGTTCAGTTCCAATCTGTTGAATAGCACTTAGTTGCTGTTTTCCATAGTGTTTCACTGTGATGTGACAGCTGCAGGCCAGACCACTGTTACTTTGATGAGTAAAATAGACATGGTTTTGGGATTATTGGTTTTTTGTTGTTGTTTTTTTTTTTTAGCCAAGCAAGTTTAGGGACACGATGCAAATTAGATTGTCTAAGCAATGTGTAGTCTGGGTACCCAGTATGGAAAATCAGAGACTTAATAATAACTGTAAGATACAGACAAAAAATATCAATAAGAAAAATCTAGTCAACTGTGAATTTACTTGAAGCAAAGATTTTTGGACTCGTTAAATCCACCAAAATGAAATATTCTAGTGTAACAATGCAAAAACCATTTTTTTTACTTGACTCAAGAAAAACCAAAGTACATATTTGATTTCAATATCATAAAATCAAAATATTAGAAATTCAAAACTTCAGCTTGAAATCAGAATTCCAGAAATGCTGAGATTTCCTGCAGAACAAAAAAATGTAGATCTCAATTAATATCATCCCAACTGTTTAAATTTGCTAAGGATGCAATGATTCCTTGTACATTAATGGTTTTTCTATTTTTGCCTAAATATTCATTCTTTGGTTTAAGCTCTACAAAGATAGCTAAAAGGGGCTACATAGGCAAGTCTTACAATCCCTCATTAATTAATAACTCTTTCCTTATCTTTGATTTGAGCACATGGAAGTGTGTTACGATACAGCACACTGGCTAAAAAAGGAATCTAACCTGTCATTTGAACTGTCCCAGGTGCTGTGGTGAGGTTCTTTGTGGTCTTCTGTAGGCAGCTTTTGTCTCCCATAGACGAAAGAGCACTTCAGTGAAGTGTTAGATCTTATTGTGCACTCCTGACAGGCATATATGAATTCATATAATTCTCCTCCACATGGAGGAGAGGTAGCACCTGGCCAAAAATAGTTAATTTTATCACTCTTAATTGAAAGTCTCAGAGATGTGTTTGGCTTTGTTCCTCCCATTATTGCTAAAAATTAAGTTCTCAATCTGGAAGACACAGATTCAGAAAAATAACCAACATAATATTTCCCATAGTTAGATTTGCACCTAAAAATGGGAAAGGTTGAGCCTGAGTTTCTCTGAGCCGACAGACTGAAACCCTTTAACAACATGGTCCTCTGAGAAGAGCATCCAAGTGCCCAGCTGAGACCAATTTGGCTACTGCACCCTCTTCCACTTCTCTAGAAACAGGGCTGCCAGGCAGCTCCAGGTCCAGGGACAGGGAGAGCACATGAACCTTGGTGGTGAAGGACCTGACCTTCAAGAGCATGCCTTTTTCCTTTGATTCTCCATTTTTCTTTAAAAAAAAAAAAAAAATCAGATGATGCCAGTCACAAAGAAACCTCCAAGCTGAAACTGAAAATCAGATGATGGATTTTCAAAATGAAGGCTTAGAGGCCCTGGCTAACGTCTAGTCGGACATTTGGGAAACGCTCTGAAGTCTATTCTCAAACTGTAAGTTTATCACCAGCTGTTTTAAAAGAGAAAATTAACTCTTTCCTCCTTCCTGGGGAGAGGATCTATGTGTTTAACTCAATGGGAAAGCTCAGATTACCATCCAGCCTTGCAAGAGGAGAGGTGTAACATGTCAGAGGCACTTCAGCTCTCTGGTTGCTGTTGGCAATAGGTGTCCTTACATTCACATACCTGTTGCTGTGAATCCAATAAGATTAGAATAACTGGTTTGATTTAGCCTGAAGAAGGCCAGAGTGCCCTTCAGGTACTTAATAATGAGAAAGTCAAGGCCGCTGTTCCATGGGACTAAGGTGAGAGATGAGGTATTTCTCAAAAACTTGTCAGGGAAACTGAACTAAAATGGACAAAACTGTTACGGAATCTGCACTACTGAATGCTTAGGCAAGGACAAATATCTGTCTAAGAAAGTTTAGTAATAAAATACTATGTCAGGAAATTATATGACCTCTAAAGGTCTCTCCTCACTTTCCCAGCTATGTTTCTTTAGGTTCCTGTGCTAGGCCTGTGAGTGCCATATGCACTAAACCTCTTGTCACGTGAGTTCAGGGCATTCCTTTGCAACACGGCGTGGGGTATCTCAGTCAGGATAATTAGTCCAGACAAAATACCCTACTAATTTGCATATACAGCTTCCAGCACTGATGTCATGCGTCTTCTGGGATTCTTGGATGCCATCCACTTTCCTCTGCATGTTATATTTTCTTACTACTTAAGCTTCCACCAGTTGCCAGCAGGTAATTGATGTTTCTCCATCCTTCCAAGTTCCCTGCTATACATTTCCTCTAATTTTGATCCATTGACTCTAAAGGGTTATTAATAAGCATTACACATATTTAAAGGACTTTTAAAAAGTTAAAAAGCAGAGCAGTTATGTTAAAGACATTAACTAGATGAAATATTTTTATACCTTTTTTTCACTCATTGACAGATATTTAGCATATATAAAAACCCCCTTACATGTATTTTTTAAGTGTTGGAGAAGACGTAAAAAAGACAAAATATAAAATCATCAAAACTGGTGATTCTCTTTTAATTTGGGCCATTAAAAAAAAAAAAAAAGGAAAAACAAGCCTACAGCACTGCTTATTTTCATGAACAATGCTTGTTTTGTGCTTTTTAGTTCAGGCTGGAGAGAAGTTGATTTACATAAGTTGATGGCACGTGTGTGTATATATACACTTCATAAGGCCATTTGCAAGCAAGCAGTTACATTTATCCGCTAATTGTGAACTGACAGAGGTTACATACAGTGTGTAAGTCTAAAATTACTGTATGAAAAAGCAGCTAGAGGCATGTTCTCATTCAATAAACATTCTCCTCTTCTGCATGGATATTTCTGTGGGTTTTTAGCTTTTTGGATAAGTGTCACTGTTATAATCTTTTAATTAATATTGTGCTGTAGAGTGAAGGCATGAATGGATGCTACTGGCTGTTATTGCCATAGTGCCCAGAAGGATGCTACTGTTTTGCCAAAAATGTTCTGTCACTAATGTGAGGCCTGTTGACAGACTGTTGTTTATATGTGTCAACATGATGCCAAGTCGATTGTTTCTCTACAGGAATCCTGGCTTGGCCCCAGTGGCTGTCTGAGGCTTTGTAGACAGAAAGATACTTTTATAGAGGCAGCAAAAGTGAACAGCTTTTTGGACTTTTATCTTGATCTCAGAGTAACTATTCCCTCATATAGATACTAAAAGGATTAATAGTCAGGAAATTTTACATACAACTTGGTACATCATATTTTATACATTTTGGACAGAGGAAGAAATTTGAATTTAAGCGGGGCTGTTAAGTGAGTCTAATCTAATTATTGTACTAGATGTTTAATCATATTAGTCAGAACCAAGCATAAAACATTGCAACATGTTTGGAAGTGTGTTTTAGTGCAAAAAGTCCTGTTTTAAAAAATTATTTTATTTGTAGTCAGAGTAAATAAGTAGATTCAGTGTGGGTGGAGAGCTGCACTGCAAATTTCTTAATACAGACCTCGCCTTCTGGGGTCGCTGGATTCCATGCTCAGGCTGTATTCTACACTTCTTGTTTGTGTAGCACATGACAATTAAGAGGCTCCAGTGGTGTAGAAAGAGGAAGCTGATCCTTTCTATTTGCCCCAAACAGTTGATGGATTTTTAATAACTCTGTTTTTCTGCTTCTGAGGAAGATAACTGATTATTGCTCAGTTTGAAAGCTTAATATTTATGTAAATATGTTAATTTAATGGGAGAAATCTTATCTACTATTCAGAAAAGGTCATCTAAAGAGCAATCTTTACTATTTCCGTCTTGATTCCTTCTCATTGGGTTATCTCGATTTCTCTCAAACTAGTGTTACTACTGGAAAAATGTCTAATTTCTTGCCCAAACCAGTGGGATGTTTGTTTCAACTAGATTGCCAACTGTCACTTTTGGGTAGAATCCTTAAATACATGGTCCTGTCGTCTAGTCAGAAAAATGTCTCCAAATCTCACATGAAAATGCCAGAAAAATCCATCACAAGGATGTAGAAATTGTGTGAAAAATACCTCCAGCTTTTGATCATTCTGCCCAAGGCTCACCACATGGTATCCCAAATATTCTTCGGAGATGCAAATTTGGTGTAGCTGGTGCTAGAAGTCAGTGATAATAATGAGAGTTCTGTTACTCAGAAATGTGATCAGTCATATTTACGTGTATCCCAGGCTGAGCTAAACTACTGGAAGAAAGACTGACAGTGAGAAGGACCAAGACTTTCGAGATGGGCTTCAAATTGCCACCTAATAATGAAATCAGGGCCACTATTATTCATAACAAATTGTCAGTGCCAGACCTGTATTTCTCCTCATACAGGTCAGACTTTCAAATATATTCTTCTGATAAAATATACTTCCTTTGTAACCTACAGACACAATTCAACTACTTTGGTCTTTTGCCCCCAGTCTTCAGGGAGTAAGACCTTTTCTCCTTTAAATCCAATAAGCCTGGCATGTGTGCATCTTTTCTGGCATGTGCAAGAGGGATTTCTTAGAACCTTTCACCATGTAGGCAAGTCACAAATCTTTTAGCTGTGTCGCTACCCACTAGACTGTCCTCTACTTTCTGCCCCTGAACCCCACCGACAGCATTCCCTGTGGCTTGATATCCCTGCCGTAATGGAGAACAGAAGCTGAAAATGTACTGCAAAGTATTGTTATGAAAGTCAGATAAATTCAAGGCTGGTGATCTTATCTAAAACAGCTAGCTCCAGGGATCTTCACTGTAGTTTGGGTACCAGCATATTTCTGGTTTTCTGCATCATATATGGAGGCAGAAGAGTTATTACAGTGAAGGATTTATCTGTCTTCAATGCACCAAGGTTCAAGCATAAGATGAGAGTTTTAGTGATAAATCCATACACAATAGAGGCAGACTGACTGGCTTTGCCTTTCATCCTCTCAAAATTTTGGTTACAGATATTTCAGTTTCACCTATTTAAAACAGGGTGGGGGGGCAATATTTAGCCTTTATGTCCTTTGTATAGCTTGATTAGTACTCTTTTTGTAAACGTGTTTATTTTTTTTTTTTTAATGCTTCTTTTTTCCTTTATTTAGATTTTTAAAAACCCAGAGCTTTGTTTTAAGGCTCTAAGAAGGCTCTAAGAAAACGAATCTCTCTTTTTTCTTTTTTTCCTACTTAAATTGTAGTTGCGGAATTCTAAATTATGTATCTGGTAGAGTGTATGTAGTGAGAAAAGAGCAAATGCCAAATGAAGCCAATGACAGTTTTAAAATTCATGAAAAATCCAAGCTAAAATGAGAAGCATGAACACTATAAATCATTACTTCCTTGCCTCACAGCCAGCTAATTCAAGAATCTGCATCAGTGTTATTTTGCCAGTTGTGTAATCTCACACAGCCATTGAATTTTGGGAATCCAACTAGCTGGTGTGGAGTTCGGTTCTGGTCCACGCCACCTGTACACAGAACCTTCTTCTAAGAGGTAAGGCATAAAAAGAATTTTTTTTTTTTCCTAGGTCACTTCTGAGTCACTGTGGGAGACGGCACTTGCTTGTCTGCGCACGCTGAAACTGGTCAACCTTCTCTTGGCTTACCCCATTAGACAGGGATGTGGTCTCACAGGAACTGGTGATCTGTCATCTCATTTCCAGATGCATTGTAGGTAGATCAGATGGGTTTTCTAGTCTCTTTAGGGAATGAAAATATATGGATATCACATATCACCAAGTTTTTCTTCTCACCGTGACAATGTGACTTTTGCAGATAGCCTGCTGTTCCTAACACGTCTCAAAGAGGAGGTGTTTCAGTCTTCAGAGTGAGAAAGAGTTGCCTTTGACTCATCACTGGCTTTTGACAGTTTTGCTGAACTATGGCCAATAGTTCCTTATTTTCTACTTGCTTAAAATCACAACATATCAAATTGCATTTGTGTGAATAACATGCTTTGGAATGCTTATTAGCAACAACTAAAATTTAATGGTGTAGTTAATTTAGTTAATGTTTAAAGTTATTTTCCAGTCAAAGGATTTCTCTCTTAACCAATAGCAAGCACTTCTGCTTTGCTAGGTAATTTTAGACTATTTATAGTTATTAGTGTTTATAATTTTTTTTGTGCTAGACATCAGATAGATCTAAATAGGCACAGAGTGCACAGATATCAAACCATCTAGGCAATCAGTCTTGCAAGGATTTCTTCTTTAGTAAGACCCCTTAGTCCAAGTGTAAATGTTTAGCACATTAAGAAATAGCTTTTCTCAGACCACATGTTTGGCTCGATATTTTGAGATACATTTCACACTGAGATTGCAATCTTTATCTTGAGCAAATGGAGATCTAATTAAAAATATATTAACTTGTCTTTCAGCTAGCCTAGTTTAACTGATTTCTGAAAGTCAACAGCTTTTCAGTTCCATATATCTTAATGGTGGACTATTACCCTTGATTCATGCAGCTTCCACAGAAATTAATAGGAATTGTTTATACTGAAGAAATTAATTCATATCTCTTTTCTTCTGTGCTAGCATGATTTTACAAAAATGGAGCAGCTGAAATTAGTGAAATGTTGCAACTCTTTTTTTTTTCTGATTTGATTTAGACATTGATCTGAAGATTTTATTTGTAATTTCCATAGAGTTATTTTATGGCTCGCATTTCTTCTAAATGACTACAAACCGGAGCTACAGTAGACATTTGTATTTTCTGCAAGTTTTTAAAGGTCCTAGTAGCAGCTCCTTTACTCACTTCCCCATGGGAAGGACTCATGGATATAAGTCACCTAACACAAACTGAACAGAGTGGATGCATGACATGAGGTGGATGTGTAAATCCCTCTTTCACTACAGTCTGGTCATGGCTACAGACAGTAATCTGGCTTCTCTTGTTAAGAGAACAGTGCTCTGATATAAGGCTGGTTGAGCTACTATTTACACCTCTGCTGACCTGCATTAGACATCAAGTCGTTACCTTTCTTTATTGGGCATTTTTGGGTATTCATTAATTTCTCACTTTGCTGTTGATTTTGGTTATCAGAATGGGAAAAGTATTCCTAGAAAGTTCTATGATTGACAGAAAGCTAATATTTTCTGTGACTAGGTGTAATTCCTAGGTGTAATTCTAGAAGTAGATTCATACTCTGAAAAATAACAAAATAATCCTGAACCTTAGCATTTCAGTGCTGTTAGATCAGTAAAAATTTTCTTCTGTCTGTTTCTTAAATGAAATATGCTTCACCCCAGAATCCTGCTTGACAAATAAATATTTATTGGCAATAGCTCCAACACCTCTGCATGTTGCCATTTTAACAATAACAATATTGGCATCAGAGCTTAGCTGGCAAATGTGTTAATAGTGCAGAAATTAAAATGGGAAACTTCCAGTTCTTATACAGGTATATGTAAGGACTCTTTAAGGGCTTTAAATATATTTTCCACAAATTTCTCAGGAAGAGTTGGGATTATTTTTAAGACTCCCTTTCTTATTTTTCCTCTACAGTTACTGCTATAATTGTGCTTAAGTGGATTGTAGGGTTCTTTGGTTTGCAGAGTAGCAGGGGCCAACAGCTGCTCTGTCCTATAACATTCATTATTCACATTAAAAACTCCCTTAAAAATGCATTTATTGTCTACTCATAAATTACTTGTTTTAAAAGTCTACTGTTTTTTCCCCTCAGAAACACTTCTAGAATCTAATATAAATGCTCACAAGCTTTTATTGTGTTTTCTTTTCCTCTTATAAAAAATAATTTGCACAGTGGTTACACATGACTTTTTCTCATTTATTGTAAATCGAGCATGTATTTCATTCATTTTACCCATAGGTAAGAGCACACTTCCATTTTATTTAATAAATATTATCTATATCTGGCATTTAGAAGCTTGGTAGTATTTAAATGCCATATTACAGTAAAGTGTTAAACAGGAGGAAGTTAAAAGCATGTATTTGATAGAATCCATCACCTATTTTAAGCAGAATCCAACCAGACATTTCTCTGAGAGCATGGAATAAACATTGGTAGTACCCTGAGCCATCTTGCTGTGGAAGAGCCATCTGGCGCTTAAAAGCAAAGTTTATTTTAGGAATAAACTAGTAAATAGGAGAAGTCCTGAAGATTGATATTCTGAAGATGGTACAAGCAATTATAGTTCATTCAGAAGCTACAAATCCACCATCCTGGCTCTGCAAAAGTTGTAGAAAGCCACTAGAGCAGTGAAATGGAAAAGTGAAGCTTGAAAGATTCATCTCCCAGAGGAGAAGAATGAACTCAGACCAAGTACAAGAAATAGGAAATGCCAATATATTTTGAATTATTCCTAATAGTTGTAGATCTTTAAAAAGTTAACTCAGCAGTCAAGAATATGGATGAGCTGGAATCCGAGTTGCACATCCAAGCCTAGTTGCTGCTTCTCTTAGAAGCCTCTGCATAGCACATGAAATGCACAGGATAAAATGGTGAGGTCCTTGAGGAAAGGTTTTTGAAATACATCGTGTAGATCCTCCTCAGTGCTGTCAGAATAGAATGGGTCTTTCTGGTAATTTGGCTCTATTTTTCAATATTTTATTTTTCCTCTATACATAATACAGTGAATGCAATCTGTACTCACTTCTAGTGGAAGAGGAAAAGCAGGAGAATAAGGCTATCACATATCCAGTCCTGTACTGCTGTAACTTGACTTAGTTGTCAAAGACAGCGTGTTCTCTCACCTATCCCTGAGGGAACATAAATGAGCATTTTGTTTTGGAAGGTTGCTTTTGTGTTTATTTTCAATTTGCATATTCCTATATGTGTTAAGAAAGCAAGGTCACAGGAGTTAACCCTGTATTGAGTATGGAAACAGGAAGGCAAAGTGGTAATGAGCAACATCTTGCTCCTCCATACAGATGGATGGCAGATTTGGGAGCGTTACTTTCATGAATCTCTAAAACTTCTACACATACCTTTGTCCTTCACAGGCAGTTTCAAGAAGGGAAGGGGCAAACTGGGAACTTGGCAAGTATAGACAGAGGTCCAACAATGTTTTGTGCAGTTTGGAAATAGGTAACAAAAAGCATGGTGGACTTGGACCCATTCTGGCCTGTCTCTTTGCTAACTGGAAATGTAAGCAGTGGAGTTTGAGGATCACAGGGGAGGGGGCAGAGAGGGAGGAAGGGACAGGAAGGGAGAGAACAGCATGTAAGATCTGAAAAGGGCTAGGGACAAAAGGAAGGGGATTGAAATAGAGAGATGGAGGAACGCACACACGCTAACATGGAGGGGGAAAAAAGACAGCTGAAATAAGATTAAACAGTACATGAATCCTTCTAACTTCTCCTTAGTGGCACCTTTTCTCCTGTATGAACAGCATTTAACAAGAATTAATACTGAAATCAATAGGGATTACTTGCAGTGTAAGGTACCTCATGTTGTAACTAATGATGGCAGAATCAGGACTTGATTTCTAAAATAAAAAGCAAGATGAATGTGAAAAATGAAAATATATCACTTGGGCTGTGCAGCAAGGGGATCTCAGAAGTCCATGCAGGCTGCACAATTCCAGTCGTTATCATATTCCTTATTAACTTCCAGTCTGTTACATTCTGCTTTTACCCACTATTATTTTTGATGGCTGCAGGATCTGTGAGTGTGTGCTTAGCTTTTCTTGTAACACAGGGAAAGCTGAGGTGTCTCAAAATTTCTAAGAATGTTGGTGAAAGTTGGCATCTTGAAAAACACTTAAAAATTTAAGTTGTTTATTTGGGGTTTTTTGGTTTTAGTTTTTTTTTTAAAAATCTTCTGCCACTGATGTACAGTCATACTTTTCCTAGCTGTATTGTCTGTGTCAGGATAGCCCTGAAAGAGCAAGCAAATACAAATGACTGATCAGTTCATTGTGTTCACTACTTATGAATAACTACAGAAGTATTGCCTGGGGTTTTGGCATGAAGATTTCCAATTTTAACCACAACTCTCTGGCCTTCGTTGCTGTATTGTTTAGTTATGTATTCAGTCATTCTGGTAGATGTAGTTGCAGTTGAAAACTTGTTTCTTACTACGTGTTTGAAATATTTCTAATGTGTCATATTCTGGCTTGACTTTCACCAATTTCTCATGAAAAAATTCCTCCCAACGAAGTAATAATGATGTAAGGCTTACATGGTACACAGAAGACACTGACAGGCTGGTATGACTGCATTAACCTATTAGTTTGTGCAATGATGTGCTTTTGAAGAGAAACATCCCCACATAGTGCAATTTTATGTGAAACTAAAGCAAAGGACACTCTCTAGGAGCACACATAGTCCGCAGCACAGCAGCCGGCCCATGGCACCACACTAAAACTAGCCCATTTGAACCACCACCCAAAAATGTGTATGATGTGAATGCTGGATCTTCAGCCCCAGCTGCTTGGCTCTACAGATCCACTCCCACTGTGCAGCTTTACTTGATAATGCTGATGTAGTCACTGTGTATGGCAAAAAACAAAAGGAAGAAAACACTCAAAAACCTGCTGTTCCCAGGAACAGGATCAGTTTAACTTCAGAGAAGATTCATGGAAGATTTCTCTAGAATATAGTAGAATATTATCATATCCAATAGAATTTCAGAAAGTCTGCTATCTTTGCTACAGAATCCCTTAGGATGGTTCAAAAGCCTGTAGGAAGTATATCATTTTCTCAAATTATGTAAATTATTTCGGAGTAATTTCTATAGGAAATAACTAGTGGTATCCTTATTAAATCCTTCAGGACTTTTCCATAAGGGAGGGATTTCTGTACTTTGGAGATGAAGCTATAGCATTTTATTAACTCTGCTGAGTTTATGCACCTAATACTTAAGCAGATTAATAATGTGTGTGGCAGAGATCTTGGGGCAACTTCACAGGGCCAGTAAGAATAATAGTTAGCTGGTAATACAGCCACAGCATTGAGGCTTTAATTATAAGTAATTTATTACAGTAAAAGGTACAAAGAATGTTTGTAATTATAGTGGTTCTTAACCACAATGACATTTTCATTTTACTGCTTTTTTCTCATATTTGGGTTCTGGTTCAAAACACAGTAGGGAAAACACTCTAAATTGACCAGTTCAGAGCTCAAATCTTCAACTGTTTATTTTGTAATCCTTGAAATAATGTGAAGAACTTGTAAGACAATTAAGAATGCAAATTATCTGCCGACATATACATAAAAGTGTGTCATTGTGTGCTTAGAAATTTCTTTCTGAATTATTCTTGGGGGTCAAAAACAAACCCTAAAACCCAGTCACTTTCTTATGACCTGTTACATTTTCTCCCTAATGTCTAGTTATTTGGGGGCATCTGCCTGAAAAACTCCTTTTGTCTGCTTCCACATGCAAACTGAAGTGTGCATTGGGGTTTAAACATTAGAATGGCTTTACCACTTGGATATGGCACCCGATAGCAGCATGAAATGTTGAGCAAGCACTGGATACTTAATACTTTTCATTTAATGAACTGTTTCTTTATTATTTTGCAAAGCCTGCATAAGATGTTTTCATGGTTTAAAAAGTGCCCTGCATCCTACTTCATAGGAAGGGAACCTCATTTAGATTAACCTGTGACTCCCAACGGCAGGTGGTAGAAAGAACCAACTTCTTCAATTACTGCTTTTGCGCATGACTTTAATGTGTTACTAAGATTATCAGAGGAACCTGATTACATCCCCTTAGACACTATTGTTGGCACAATGATTAAGCTGTTATTTTTTTTCCTTTTTTTGTTTCCTCTTTCTTTTTTAGACTGGAAAACCTAAAGAGCTTTTTGGCATGAAGCAAAAGCACTGTGTATAGAGATCAGTAAGATAGTGGGTATCATTGCCCTGTAGCTTATCTCCACATATACAGCTCCCTGGTGGATCCCTATGATAAACATTATTGGAACAATTAGCTGCTGCTGACATAGAATCCAGACACAATGGCCATGGCCAGCAGCACTGAGCCAAATATCATGGAGCCAAAACCCATAAAAAAGCAACACCAAGCTACTCTCCCCATTCAACTGCTGTCATAAAACCCTCCCAGTGCTATGTTTGCATAGCTGGCTTCACCGATATGGCACCAAAATACAAAAGGAGAAGCTGCAGCATTTGTCTTTGTTTAGCTGAAATTACAAGTCATTGAATTAGTATGTCATCTTTATTGCGCTGTCATGCAGCGGAGGTGAGGAAGGCTCTTGGTAATGGATGGAAGAGTTTGATGGCCTAAAAGACAGGCTCACAGATGGTTGTCGATATAAAACAGTTTGCCCTTTTTTTTTTTTTTCCAAAAAGGCAGGAGGGAGAAAGGCTGAATGGCATAGGTCTCTGCTGATCTGAGTAGCTTTAACTAACAATATTTATGTGAGGCTGATCTTGGAGGAGTCTAGGGCTAGAAGGTGAACCAAGAGTTTGTCTAAAGATTAGGACTCAGAAGTGCATGCTAAGCCATTTAAAAAAATTTAAATATCAGTGAGGCAGCATGACCTGAAAGGTGAAGCAGGAAAGGTCTTGCTCGGAGGAAGCTGTTGCCGCTACCCTTGTGCAGGGAAAGGTACCCTTGTGGGATTCTGCAGCAGCAGCAAAATTCTCATCAGCAGAATCAATGGAGATGCAAAACAAACTCAGGACAAGAAGAAATTATTTCTACATTTTAAGGAGCACTGTGATAGTCTCTTTCCTTCTTTGTTTAAACAAAGTAGGAAAAAGACATTGCTGATCAAAGGTTGCTGTAAGGGTCTAAGATTAATGCCGACTTGTGGACAAACTCTCTCTTTTCACCTGAAACACAAGACCACTTCTTACCTGGTACATACTTCCATGCAGTTTTCTCAAAGTGATGTTACAGTCACATCTAAAGAAATGATACACTGAAAGCCCCTTTTAAAATTAGTCTTGTCAGCCTGGTTTTGTTAAAACAAACTGTTTATTTTTAGCCAGGTCAGTCTTTTCAAGAAACATAAAGAAAAGGCTGTTCAAGCCCCTTGCTGAAGTTGTCCAGCACCTTCATTACAAGGTTGCCAGTATCTTGAATTAAAGACTGCTAGAGTCTGCTCCTTCCCTCCCCCCCCCCCCCCATTTTCTTTC
>VZRN01005523.1:711346-727664 GCA_013397935.1 Dasyornis broadbenti
CACCCCATTTCCTTGCCTGCTCATAGCACTGTAGTCTGAGTGATGGTTATCAGGGGTAGTCTGAGAGCTGCAGAATGATCTCTCACTGGTCAGGATTATTTGACTGGTTTGGGTAAAGCCTGTTCAAAGTACCATAGGAAGGAGTCACCAAGGACCAGTGCCATGCTGCCCTGCTTGAGTTCAGGCTTGGGTATAAGAGAAGGGAACACAGAGCACTGCTACAGCTTCCTCCAGCACCACATTTTGCTGTTTTCTATTTGTAAAATTTCTCCTTTATTCATGAAAATAAAGGTGAAAGCTGATTGCATTTTATTTTTATTCTCCCCAAAGTATCATTATGGTGTTTAATCACCACCTCAGAAGTGGTGATGTGTATCTAGTGGTGGTAGTGGTAGCTTTTTTTTTTTTTTCTGAAATTTCAGAGTGCTGCACTTCTGTAGCCTGTTCTTTACCCTACCGTATCCAAGGCTTTGTTCCCAGAAGCAGGCTGGAATGCTTTTAAAACAAGCATTCCTGTGTGCTACTGTTTCCTTCTTCTTCCTTGGGACAGTTGAAGGCCACCAAGGCCTGTCCTCGGGGCTCTCCTTACAAAGGTGAGCAGAGAGCTGTGCGGGAGCGGCACATGAGACAGGCCATGCACTGTGAGGGATTTCAGGTACAGAATCACAACACGACAGGAAAACATATTCTGATAATAACTGCCTTGAGCGGGATCTGAATGTAGGAGAAAATGGTTTTGGTTTCAAGTTGCCCTAAATAAATCTTTATCTCTGGGATGGAAAAATGAGTAATTTGGAAACTACCTTGACACTTTGTGAAATTTGTGAATACTGTCTTTTATACAACAATGCAGCAAGTCAAAATTAGTGACTGCATAAAGTCTTATAAATGTCTATTTAACTTCAGCCAAACACCAGGATTTTCAATTATCTGGTTTATCATGCTTCAGTTTAAATGAATTTTTCCTTGGTGTGTAACACACTCGGAATTCAAGACATTTGCATGTGTGTTCTTGACACGCTATCACAGGTCACCTAATGCAATTTTTTTATTTGCACTGTGTGACCAAACAAAATCTAAAACAAGACATGAAGCCAATTAAGGAGACTCTTATTTTTAATTCTCTATTTTAAAAAAACTTATTATGCTGTTTAATATATCTACCAAAAAGTCCCCTGCATTAAACAATCTGGAATTAAGACATATGGATGTCATCTATAAAAATTCCTCAGAGATATAGTCTTCTGTTCCAGTTGAGAAATCCATCCAATATCAATGGCCTTTCCATTTAGGGAATACTTAATGTGGTTAACTAGATATGATATACTTTGGGAATGCTTTTTATTGCACACATTTGAATTAAGAGATACACCTTGTAGGGAGAAAATGATGAAACAGCACTCTATTGAGGGTTAAAGATGAATGATGGCTTTTAAGACATTTGTTTTGGTTAAACACAAAGTAAGAGGCACTGTCATATTCAGGACCACAGTGTTATTAAGACATAAGAGATGAGAACTGAATTCAGCCTCGCTTAAATCAATGGGAATTTCGCCTGCTATTGCTGCAGCTGAATTTGAATCATTATGGTTAAATGGGCTCTTTTTAATCATAAAATGCTTTGAGTCATAACAATATGTATTAATCCTTCTCATTAATTCTCAAGGGCTTGGGTACCAGGCCACTGTATATGTTGTAGCTCTTTTGGAAAACAAGGAAAAGCTGAGTGTATTTGAGAATAGATTTTAGAAATAGTCAGGTCTTGTAGTTGTGTTATTTGCTATTGTAAACAGTGAGAAGGAATATTGCAGCTACATCACAGAAGTTTTTGAGTTTTCTGAATTTTATATTTCTTATGTTCTTTTTGCTGTTGTTTTTTTTTTTTTTTGCCTATAGCTTTGTGGGAATATTTGGAATACCACCTATGGGACAGGTGAAGCAAACAAATAATTTTTCTGAGTGTCTGCTTTATCATCAGTCAAATTTTGGTGTAATTAGATCTCTTTTGGTAGCTACATGTATCAATAAACAGAGATACCTGGAGTTGTGAATGAGACAAATCCGTTTGCATATCGTTAACTGCCTTAATGCATTAGCTTTTCTGCATTCGTTCTTGCCTCTCCTCCAGTTCTGACATCTTCTTCCTACAGTATTAATATTACATTTCCTTTGTAGTTCTACTCTCTTCCCTTGGCTATGCTTTACTTTTCTTAAAACCTTTGCCCTTGACTTTGCTACCTGCCTTACTGGGGAGAAACACTCTGCTGGGACAGACTGTCAGTGATGTACGTAAAGCCCTAATTTATGCCTCCTTTTAAGATAAGCCCCAAATACATGGATTGGCACCAGATACCAATTAAAAACCTAAAAACATACTGAATCCAGAAGTGACTTGCTGTTAGTGACTCAGTTTGCTACTAAGAAATGCCTCCTCCCAACAATATTTCTGCTACCAAAATTGTACTGTCATCATACTGCTGTTAGAGTCAAACCCCCCTTTAAGCACTCTTATCTCAATAAAAACTTACATTTTAAACATTATTGTTTAAATTTATTATGTGGACCTAGGAAATAATGGAATCGTCTAAGAAAATATCTTTTCTTTTCTTTGGTAATGATGTGTGGATTTTCTTAACTAACTAAAAAAACAAATGAAATGTTGTAGTTACATAAATAAAGTTGCATCATTCAATAAGATAACACAGACCTGAAGTTTTCTGAACTTTGTTCATATAACACAGTTATAGATTCACCTACCAGATCTTGTTTACATCAACCAAAGTGTGATTAGACAGCTGTGTCCAGTACCCTGTGCTTCCTTTTTTCTGGCTTTTTCTGGATTTTATTCTTAATGCTAGAACTACACAAGAAAATTTCTAAAATTATTTTTCTATTGGAATACATGGTAGTAAAACTTACTGTCTTTTCTCCTTGAGATCAGCTATTAAGACGACCTTGAATTTTATGTAAAGGATTTAGTTTTGATTCAATAATTTCTAACATTATATATATATATTTTAGTGGCATTTAGTGCTTAAATTTTACTGCTGTTTCCTACCCGTTATTCATCTGGAAATTTTCCAGGACTTGCAATGCAGAGCACTGTTTGTTCCCGTCTGGCTGTTTCTACCTGAAGGTGGTCATGCACTAGGGGCTGATTCTGGGACTTCTGCACTGTATTTTTGAACGGGAGCCAGACACTTCCCTGCTAAATTCTGAACTTGAAGTTGGCAGTTCCAGGATATGGGGTTTTTATAGTGATGATGACTTGATCCAACAAATTAGCTGTCTGATACATACCAGACTTAAAATATTTAGGTTTAATGCAGTATGCTTGGATTTCAGCCTAAACTTTGTGCCCATTTCCAGAACTGGGATCTGCCCTCAAGATTTATCACCCACTATAGCTATCTTAAGCTTCCATCACTAAGTTTACTTGAAAGAACACCCACATTTTTTGTGAACTCAACATAGTTTCTGCCTATATAATAATGCTCACAGTATATATATGTGTATGTATGTATATATGTATATATGGATGTTTTTCCAGCTTTATTTACCTTTCCCTGTGCCTTTAAGAAAATGTTAGCAGACCAACACTTACACTAAATCAGTCTATATCTTGCAGTATGTGAGCAGATGACATAGATGTCCAAGGATGTGATGGGGATCAGCTCACACACTTTTCAGCTGAGCATATGTGTAAAAACAAAAACAAACCTTACTTTTTTTCTTAGAAAGCACTACGTATTTCAGGCAGTTAGGCAGTAACAGATGTTGGAGACTCAGTAGGAAGCTAGATGTATGCTGGGATGTCACTCAACTCCCCTTAACAAGCTGCTGTGTTGGAGAACCAGTCTCCATATAGGCTCTGCTTAGTGTCTCAGAAATAAGATGACACTAAAATAACCAGCTTCCCATGAATACCAAGTCTCTCTTTTAAAGAATATACTACTTGGGGGCTGTGAGGGGAGGAAGGGGTGGGTGTGTGTATGTGTATAACTTTGCCTGCAAAGGTATTGCATGAGAGAAGGACTGTCTTTGTTGTAAATTCAGTAATTTTAATTTTGGATAGTGGCAGTATTACGCTTGTTATAGGAGTATTTCATTGAGAATTGTTACAAAATACGATCGCTCCGCACTTCTGATTGACATAGCTTCAGGTAGCACGCTGTGCCACGTCAATAAAAATCTACCTAGCATTAAATAACTGCATTTGAACATGGATATTCTCCATATTTGAGAAGGCAGCACAAGCATATTCATTCACTGTAAGACTAGACAAACACACACCACTGATTTCTGGCGCAGAGGTAAAGCAACAATTACAACAAAGTACCGTACCAATTACAGAAACTGCAAATATAACATTAAACTGGGCTGGATGACGTGGTATAAGCCAGGCCAAAGAAAGGAGCCTGCATATGGCATGAACAAATCTTATTGTCTATACAAAAGATGTTTTCATGCCTGGTATGGTAATGAGTAAGGTCATATCTGGCCACATCAAAGTACCCTGAAGAGTGTAATTGACAGGTATCTATCTAGCTTCAAGAGACCGAGAACGGTGACGCTGGGGACTCGGAGACATCTGAGTACTGAGGGTCATACAAGGACTTTGCAGCTGAGAGAGATGCAGGACTCTGCAAATCCAAGCAAGGAATTTTATGATTTTTCTTTCCCTGACTTCAATTGTTTGGACCTATCTCTGCCACTGGGGAGTCTGGGATAGGTGTTTTTGAACAGTTTAGCTTTGATTTGGCTGGGGTATTTTCTTGTTTTTCAAATAAACATCGATTTCTTGAAGACCCTTTTGGATCTTAAGGCTGTTTGGGGGAATATTTACTACAGTCTGGTACTTGGGACAAGGGAAACAAACTTCTTACCTTAGGCAAAAGATAGAAGAGAAGGCTGACGGTACCTGACCTGGGGCACTTTGTCACAGGTGCTGAAGGTGTCACCAAAAGGCTGACTGAAGTCAGTGACAAGCAAGAGGATGGCTGGGGAACCACAAGGGATGACAAGATTAGGGATCTTGTGGTTAACAGTCACAGACCTCTTCCCTCAGTAATCACAAAGGCATCAGCAGTCCTGGCGTGGGATGATGGGGAAAGGCACTAAGATCTCATTGGGATGAGAGAGATGCCTTTTTTCTGCAAACCAATATAATCCCTGATGCAGCAGGATAACTTGCAGAGCACAAATGTTTTTGTCCTTTCTGTCGCCCTTCCCCCCTCCTCCACTTGCCAATATTTTAAGATATTTCCAAAAGTAATGGGGAGTGGGTGTTGGAGAGTTGCATTTGCTTTATAGTCAGCTTTACATATAACAAATGAGCATTCCATTTCTCCTGGGAAATAAGTAAATTGTATTGAAATTGAAACAGTGGCAGAAAAGGAGTAAGTGGTTTGACTTGAACCACAGAGGGAGATTACAAGAGAACAGAGATTAAAATGCAGAAACCCTTACATCATACCAGAGCTTTGTGCGCTGCACCTCCCTCTCTCACTGCCTGGAATTGATGCTTCTTTCTTCTGGGTCAAATCAAGCCACTACTGGAAAACTGGAGCCTGTGAACAAATCACGAAATATCACTGTAACATGCTTTTGAACCCAGGAGATACATTTGGGGCTTTTTTTGGTTTGTTTTGTTTGTTTGGTTTGTTTTATTTAAAATATTTGTTTATCATTTAACTTTATTGTTAAAGATTCTTCACTCTATAAAAAGAGTATTTTTCCAGAACTATGTCTGACTTTGCTATATATAAAAAAAGCCTCACTCAGTCTCCCTTTACTCACTACTATCTCCAGATTAATTGTAAAGGATACACTGGCTGAGTAACAAACTGATATGAAATGAATTGGTCACACAATTATTGTGCACTTATTCAGAAAATGTTTGTTCTTATTTATTATTGATTGATATCCAGTGAATGCTTTTTCACTAGCTAATACTTTATTGTGGTCTATCAAGCTGTAGAATGTTCCATGCAATCGCATTGATTAAAAAAATAAAAAGGATGTCAAAAGATTCCTGAACAAAATATTCCCATTCGATCTGAGTAGGGGATTTAGCTAATTTCTAGATAGCAGGTTTTATGGATTTCAGACCATAACCATAAGTTTCTTAAATGTTGATGCTTTGAAAAGCTCTAACTGAAACACTTCATGTTTTATGAGGTGCTTTGTTTATGTAAACAAAAGCCAGGAAAATTATGGTTAAATGTATGGAATTTTTGTTATTTTGGGATAGCAATATACATTAAGTGTTGTAAAACAAAACCTATAGACAAAACTCTTAAAAAGTGGAATTAATTCTGTTAAGTTTTAATTATTTTTTTTAACTGCAACATCTTTCCCAATTTTTTTATATTTGACAGACTCACTGAATAATTAAAGATTTGAGTAAATGAGATAGATGGATTTAATCTAGAATTTTAAAATTAAAAAAAAAAAAAATTACCAAAACTGACTACCTTTATGGATAAGCTTTGCAAACAGACTTGTAGACTCTGTGCAATGCCTTTTTCATTCATATCTAAATGCTCAACATTATTCTCAAAATGGTATTACTTTAAAATATAATGATATTGAGTGATGACTTCTACAGGTGCAAATTACAGAACTCCAAAAAGTAGGTGTAATCATCATTTTAGTTTTTGCTTTTTGGAGCCATTGAATGTCCCATTCATTCTTTTATTCTGAGCAAGTGTAAATAAAGTTCTTTATTTGCTTTCCCTGCAGCTTTCAGAATTTTCTGCCAGTTTAATCTGTTCCCATCCCCTAAGAGTCAGTTTCTTGCATGTCTTTTCATACAGTCTTTGCATCTCTTCTCCATTGTAAAGCTGAATATCTCCCCATTTGTCCCCAGTTCCTTCACTACAATATTCTTTGCCTAGGAATGGTTAAGACGAAAAACAATGCTCCCCCAAGGATGTAAACAGATTTATGAAAAGAGATAGGAATGAAAACTAACAGTGAAAATATGCAAAACACTTTATTATTATTATTGTTGTTGTTGTTATTATTATTATTATTGTTATTATTATTTTACCATTTTTTACTGTTTTTTCCTATGTTTGCACTTATGCATACATTTACCTTGAGCTTTATAGATAATGCTTCAGGCTTTATCTTAAGTGCTTACAGCTAATTTACAGTGTGGGAAAATACACATTGTCATCCACGATCTTTGGGATCTTCAGAAAAATATCCCAAATGGGCACATCGTTGCAGATACAGGTAACATGAGCCAACAGTTCAACCATATATAGTAATACTTCTGATAAATAAATACGCCTAACTGTTAAATTATGTGACAAATGGACAAAAATGTGTCAACTGAGTGAGTTATTCAGTAACTACAGGGAGAGCCATGTGACTCCAAGCAGTGTCAAGCATTGAACTGGAAGGCCTTACACCTTCTTGTATCCTGGCTGGTTAGAAACGGATCTTGAGGACCAGCTCAGGGAATTCTCATGCTCCTTCCCATGTCTGCTGAAGAACACCATTCACCTTCTTTACCTCCCCCCTTTCTACCACAGAAGTTCTTGTGCTTGATTTCTGTTTTTTTCCTTTTTTAAAAAAATAAAATGGAAACTGGGATGTGACAATCACAGGATTGTGATTAATCCAGAAGAACTGAATTAATATTTTAGGAACACTTGAAGTAATTTAACACCTTTCCAAAACTGCTTTGTGAGAAGTGCCTATTTGGGAAGAGCATGATAGAGAGCAACTCTTTTGCAAAAAACCTACACATTAGAAGCATACAGAAGTTTTTGCACCTTGCAGAGGAAAGTTAGAGACCAGTTGGTGTCCAGAATGAAGATGAGCTGTTCTTTTTCTCTCATGTTAATGCAGATGATAGTTCCCTGCCACTTACTTGCAAGGGATAAAGGTTTGAATAGCTGTACAATCATCTTCCAGCCCTGGTTTTATTCTGAGTCTTAACTTTAAAGACAGAGGCTGGTTTATTCTGTAGAAATAAGTGGGAATGTTAAAAAAGGCTAAATATCATCATAAACCAAAACATTATGATACCAGAAGCCCTTAGGAACAACACTAATGCTTTTAAATGAAGGTTTTATTTGTCTCTGAGCTGCAAAAGGAAGTCACTAATGAGATGTCATTTACATTCTAACACCTGTTAAATGGCACTTTTCTCTTTCCCCAAAGAGAGAGATGTTTATGAATGTTTGCAGTTTTCTGAGTGTATCTACAAGAATTATATTTTCATAATAAGTGCTGTATATTTTCCCTGTATATACACCTTGGTTACACCAGAAATATCAGGAGTTTTTTTGGTTTTATTAGATTTATTTGTCATTTTTATATAAATCTAACAGGGAATGTCTAGCTTACAAAGAAATTTCATTAATCAGGATTTAACACAATTGTGTATTTAGGATGTGATTTGCAGCAGTTACATTGCAAGAACTGCATGTAATTATACCTCCATTTAAATGAAAATTAAAAGCTTGTGTTGTAGCAGGGTGTTGAATACATTGCTTTACAGAATAAGCCCTCCAAAGGAGAATACCTGAAAATGAAGTTTCAGTTGGTTCTGTCAGGGAATTGCTGCATGCTGTGACTTTTAAGATTGGGACTTACATTAAAACTGACCAGAGGGAAAGATGGGAAATTACGGGAAAGCAAATGATCTATAACAATACAAGTTGATATGCTTCTTAGATAAGCATAATGCAAGTTTCTTTCAATCATTTCTAAAGTAGTTTGGTGTATAAATTAACTCATTCCGTTAATAAAAAAAGGTAGAGTCCATAGAGGCCTGTGCTGGAAATAAGTTCTGCAGAGGAATTTGAAGGAATTAAATTGGTATTAGAATTAGAACTAGATCAGAATTAAGGGAGTGAATTTTAGGGAACTAACAACTTTAGCAGGTGCTCCTGTGGACTGTGTCTCACACCCATTAAATATGGGATTCACTTGGGGGTTTTTGTTTCCCAACTCCCATCCCAATGCCTGCAGTTGACACATCTGCTCCTTTTCTTCCAGAGCTATCTCCTCAGGTACAAGGTGCAGCTGCGTGGCACATTGGAACTCTTGTGCAGGGGAAAGGTGAGGCCATATGGCTCTGAGCACACCCTCTGTATGAGATCCTCTCACAGAATCACAGAGTCTGCTGAGCTGGAAGGCACCCACAAGGATCATCAAGTCCAACCTTTAAGTAAACGGCCCACACAGGGATCAAACACACGAAATTGGCCTGAAAGAGTGCTGTTTGATCAATTTGTTTTCTTCAGCTCACAGGCAGTGTGACTCTGGCACACAACAAAGGATGGAAGAAGAGGTTAACGCAGCGGAAATGGCTGGTACTTTCATAATCTGAAGACATCCCAGCTTGGTGGGATGTGGTGCCATTCTGGAAACTGATGCCAGAGCCAACAGAAAAGTTGGAAATAACATTTGGATCTCTAAATCTCATTTAGGTGCTTTAACTATGAGGTGTTGTTATGATCCAATTAGAGAGAGATGACTCTGCCTGAATTAAGGTGCAAACAAGACCATATGCCAAAGTCCATAATACAAATTTTATTTAACAGTAGATGTGAGGTAGAGAGATAGAAAGAAAAAGAGAGGGGAGAGGGAAGGGGAGAGAGAAAAAGAGAGAGAGAGAGACAGCAGAAGATACCCACCACCTGTGGATCCAGCAGCATCCCACTGGTCCTTCTTTACCCTGGTCTTCTTGGTGGTGGGGGTCCTGGACTAGTTCTTCTAGGGGTACCACTGGTATACAGTCCAAGTTCTGGGTATCCACAGGGTGGTCACAGATGCAGTTCCCATAACTTGGGGTGATATGTGTATGAGCAGTTGCTTCCTTTCCCACAGTTTGCCACAGTGGGAATTTTTTCTGGATATGTTAACCAGGATGTGCTAATCAGCTCTCGCCTCCACCAGGCCTGGAATTAGCACCTTCCTGTCGTAATTTCTCCCTTCTGTGCTTATCTCAAGTTCCCTCTGTGGTGGCTTATCTTATGGCAAGTTCCTTCTGTGGCCTTGGCAGTGTTTGAGACAGGCAACTGTGCCTCTAAGTCCTTACAGGTGTAAAAACAGAAGACAGCGCTGATATCTGTAGTGAACCATCAAAAACTGTGCTCTTCAACCAGAGAAATATGTGATTCAGCACAGACCCTCTGGGGAAAAGCCAGGGCAGAAGCTACCAGTGGAACTGAGATGACAGAGTATAATGCGCAAACCATGTGTTGGGGGTGAATTAAAACCTGGGTTTTCTAAAACAGTTCCTGAAATTCAGGACTTAGGCACTTTAAGCTCCTTTTCAGTTGCATAGTGCTGAGATTTTAAATGTTGATGGTTTTGCAATGCTGTAAACATTGTTCGTGTCAGTAGGTCCCAAGCAGTGGTTTGGGTTTTTCAAAAACGGTTTAGTATCCATATGTCTATCACAGATGTTCCTTGGGATTCAGCATTCCTTGAGAAAGACCCATATAAGTTGACAGTGTCTCTTTCAACATGCTAGATGTGTGACAAAAGAAAGCAGTGTTTGTAGGTTGAAGTCAAAGTAATGGCAAGCCTTTGAATGAAGGTAAGAATGAGTCCTTGTGGGCTAAGTCTACTTAAGCTGCCTTTTGGATTTAACCTGAATGAATCAGATTTTTTTTGAAAAGAAGAGTGACTGAGCCCTGTTTGAAAGCCAAAGAGCATAAGCTTTACAGCCCAAATGCTCTGTAATTTCAGGAAGGGAAGAATTTTTTCATGTATTACTTGATCTTTCTGAGAAAGTATCCAAAGTTTAGCTCATGAATCATCTTTCCTCCTATATTTCCCAGTTCTAACATTATTGCCTCTCTCCCCCTTGCACTACAGCCCATTTTCTGTAATTCATGTTAGTCTCGGATGTTCTGCTCAGAGAGCAGAGAGATGGTTTTGTTTTAAATTTAAAGCAGCTTTAAATTTTCTTGTATGTTAAAGAGACTGGCTTCCTCTTGCTTACCTTATGTCTGGAAACATTATTTTAAAAAGTTTGCAGTCTAGAGAACATGGGCTTAATCAGACTGCTCTGTAATTACTCACCAGCTTTATTCACACTGGATGATATATACCTTGCATGGTGCTAAAAGAAATAAGTATATTCATTTCCTATCCAGTTCCCACCTTGCATTATAAAAGCCAAATATCCATTCTGTAAATAGAGATGAATCAGCAATCCATATAATATCTATTCATCATACATATTTCACAAGGAGGATATTGTGGTGGCTGGAAAGTTCTTACAAAAATAATATGGAAATCCGGAACTTGATGTGGAGTGTCAGAGAGCTTCTTACTATTATTTACCTTATCAGCTTTTGCTTTCTGAAATCAATGGAAGGGCATCAAGTTCAGCTAATCCATATTTCTGAGTATGAAATTGAATTTATAGTCTGTAGTATGTTGACTACCGCTCGCATTTAAGGCATAATTGATTTTTATTGAAAAGCCAGCAGGCACATCAAAAATTTCCACAAACCACAAGGATGTTAAATTTTACCCTGTTTAGATAATAGTGTTGCTTTATTTATCCTTTAAAATGAAGCTTTTATATTTATATCAGAAAATGTTGTGGAAGTGTGACGGATGCCTTGTGAAACCATCAGTACATAGTTCTGTTGAACTCTACAGTGCAGAAATAAACAACTTTGCTGCTCCTAAGGTAAATGTCTATGGTTGGTTTGTTTTAAGAGTAAACGAAATAATAAATCTGCGCAAAGAAACCATTTCATGTCATGTAGCAAAGTTATTTTTCTTCATTCCAATAAATAGCTTGTGCAATTACTTTTCTGTCCTCTTTTCCTTTTCTTCATATTGGCCACTGTTTTCTTCTTCCTCATTGTTTTAAACTTAGAAGTGTACTCTTGTACATGCTTTTAACTGATTGTAGATAGCAGACTAATTAATCCACGTTAAAATTTTTAGTTTCCAATGCATTGACTTAATTTCCTTCAGGTACAAAGGTGTTCTTAATCCTGGACTACAGTTTAGAATCAACAAATGCTTCATGACTGGGGTTTTTTTAACCAATTAAGCAATTAAACAGATTTTACTTTTTTTCTCTTACTTGGGCTGTCTGAGCTATTTGTGCATGTCCCTCCACATCATCTATTGCATTCCCTCAACGCATATGTGTTTTTCACAAGAATTCTTTGAACCAGGGAAAAAACTCAGGGTTCCTCTACATAGGAGATACACCATGGAAAGTAACACAGCTGGGAACTTTGAAACACCAGGCAACGAGATTTATCTGTGTGACTCAAGAGCATTCAAAAAAATTTATCAAATTTACAGAAATAGAAAAATTGAAGAGATTATACACCTGTTACTCAGTGCTAAAGTATCAAGAAAAAAGGATCTACTCTTTGCAAAGGCAGGTATTTTCAAATACATGTGCAACAGGTGCAGGCACAAATCTATTTAATAAATAGCAAGATTTGTGCCTGCTCCTCTCTTCTGTCACTTTCAAACTTTACCACAAACTGTATACAGATATTCATACTTGCTTTTATGTTTCTCCTTGTTGTCCTTAGCAATTTTTTTACTTATTTGTGTCTTCTCTATTATGGGACTCTTATTGCAAGCATCTGTTTTCTTTCTGAAATATGGCAAGTTGTAGTAAAAAAATAGTTGTAACTAAAAAAAATATATATCACATGTCAGTAATGCACAATCCACTAAAAATGCAGGATCTTAAGTAGTTATCCATTCTCTATAGGCATAAGGACTTCTTAAATAGTTCTGGTATAGCTACATTGCTAAATAAAACTCCCTGTGGTCAGCCATATGGCTTTAACTGATAGTTTGTTGCCTGTATCTGCTTGGATCTCTGCAACTTACTCTGCCTAAGAGAAAGTAGGATATTTCGTGGTATACTTCATTCTGAAAGTGTTCCCAAAATGTATCACAGGCCAGGTAACACCAGTCTTGCTTCTGAAAGCATCAGAATTTATTTATTTCCTCACTGTGTGCTTTTCCATCATCCCTGCACGTGAACACGCTATTGTTTTAGCATTGATCACTTTAAAGATAACCACACCCCTTGTTATTTCTGCCATAACGGTGTTCTAAGAGCACTGTTCAGGGACTGAGATACAGATGCAACAGAAGGCATACACAGAAGAGAAAGACTGCACTGTGCAGTCTTAAAATTGAGAGCCAAAGGGTGAGGCAAGAGAGAGGAGGAGACCAGACAGAAGCTCAGAGGAAGAAATGAAAATAGAGGGTTTAGGCACTTTTGCATATTGATGCTCAAGGATGATTTTCAGGATACTTCCTAAGGGTATTTTTCAGTGAATATTTGAGTGAAAGCTGTTAAAGGAATTTAGGCTATTGAAGTCAAATTCCAGTTCATTGGCTTAATTTTGCCTAATTTTAAACTTCCAAATAAAAGGGGATTTGTCTTTTTCAAAGAGAGGTGATTCTTTTCTAAGATATTGATCATGTCTCATAATTAATGTTCATTATAGTGTCTTTTTTTCTCTAGAGCTCTCCTGGAAGATATGGTTTCTAAGGGCCTAAATGCTTAAGCAACCTTGCATTTATTTGATTAAGACAAAATCTTCATGATCACTATAAATTCTGACTAAACCTTAGAAATCTGGTAATTTAGAATTTTTGTCTTAAAAAAGGCAACAAAAGCAGTTTACCACATGTAGTATCAGGTCTGCGAGGGATGGAAGATGGGTTTGTCTGTCTATCTCTAATGTTACATCCTCTATATCTAAGAGGCTCATCTTTCAATTTCGCATACATATTTAGGAAAAGTATGCAAATTTACATGAAAATTCCCTGGAGTATTGCATGGACAAATCTTGCCCATTAATGGACTCATAATGTCTATTCTCATATGAAAGATACAAAGGATATTGTTCACAAGTACTGAAATGGGAACAATTCCATTAGAAATACATGTAGTACATTGAAACTAAGCAGGGACTGCATTCATGTATGAACACAATGTAAATTTATCATTGTAACAATTTTGTATAAAAGGGAGATTTTATTTGCATTTGCATTCTCTGCAGAGGTATGAAAATTACTTATACAGTGAATTTGGGCCCATAATTAGAGTAAATTTCTTGGGCTTAAAGAATTTTCTGGTTTTTAAGAATTAGATGGCTGTTGATAACAAAATTTTATCACATTGAAGATGGGAGTGTACAAGGGTATGGGAAAAAGACAGATAAAGGAGATTTAATGCTGAAACAAATGAGCCTTTCCTTCATCACATCTTTCCCTTATTTATTATCTCTCCCTTAGAACTTTTAATCATTAAAAGAATCATGCTTAAATATTACCCTGCTCTCTTCAGCTGATTTTCCTGCTACTTATAAAAGTAATGCCTTGGTTATTTTACTTTCTGGTTTGGAACCCATAGGTTTTGATATGGATAATTAGGTGTATTTATCAATTAGACTAATTCAGATTTTAATTTATCTTGAAGGGAAGGCTGAACTGAAATATTAAATCAGATTGCTGAAAACATGATAATTAGGAATTTTAGTTTTTCTAGCGTGTTTCTACTACCCCATACTACAATCACTCTTAAAAACACAACCAATACAAACAAATCTCCCCATTTTATTATTTTTCAGTGCTAAAATATTGGGACTGAACAGATATTTTTGCACCATTTAGGATATACCGTTTACTCTTGGACATACACTGCCAGACCTTTTTTCCCCCCAAACACCAGAAGGTACAAACTTCACATGGGTTTTCAGCTATAAAGGAGGTTCTTTCTGTATAAATAATTAAATTATGGATCAGAATCATTTATACAGACATAATTTTCTTCAGACCCATTTCAGCAATACCTGCAGTTTGGTCTGTGCAAGAGCAGCTGAGCAGCCATGCAGAGACCTGAATGTCCTTAACAGAGGAAGTAAAAGGAGCAAGTCCCCAAAATGCTAATGAATTACTATGAGTAAAAGCCAAATGTGTATTTTATGTAACACCAAATTCAGTGCTTCAGTAACATACTTTTATACTCCTCCAAAGTTCCCAAGCTGTCTTATATATTCTTGACTAACACAGAGTTACACAGGAACTCTGGCAGTGCATCTGAGTTCAGTGACCATCTCTGCAGCCTCAACATTCTTCAGTGGGAGTCAAATAAGAAAAACAGAATACGAAAAAAACAGATTTTTCAAGTTCAAATGTTTCCCACCAGATCAAACATCAATATAGACACTAAAATGCATCTCTTAATTCATAAGGAATTTGAAAAAATATAAGGAAATTATGATGCAAGTGGCAAAAGTAAAATCTGAATGCTGGATAACATTTTTATTCTTTTCCCCATTTTAACTGCTTTGCTTAAGACTTAAGATCATGAAAGTACAATACTAAAAAGGTCCTTCAATAAATAGAAACAAATGAGCTTTTTCCTACCACGGAATTACTTAAAATCAGTCCTTCTTGTGAAGCTAATCCCCCGACAGATAAGACTGTGAATTCCCCCCTCCCCTTCCTACATGCTCACAGATGGGTTGCAACAGAAAGATGACAAATGAGTTGTGTTTGGCTGGATTAATGGGTATTATCATGTTAATGGATGTTTATGGTGCAGTTTGGGAGGTTCATGTGGTTTTCAAAAAGTGTTGGTGTTCTGGGTAGCTGCAGCCTGTGCATGTGTGAGTGTGTGTATGCATTATTAGCCACCTTTTTATGCATATTGTACATTTTTGGTCTTCTTAATGGGTCACAGCTAAAGTGGGTGTGGAAGTGTTGGCCTTATGCTCAGATCTTTCCCCACACCATCAAGTGTGACATGCAAAATATAACAGTCTGAGACTTGTCTTTCCACAGTCTCTGTGAATGCAGGTGCCTCATAATCCCAGGTCTAGTTTGTTGCAATCACTTTTAAAATCTGACATATTGATCAGGAGTTTAGCCTGAGTAACTACTGCACATATATCAACTCCAGTTGGGAATGTCAGGTCAAATTTGTTGGCAAGGTGGTCTTATAGTCAACCAGGGCAATTTCTGCTACCCACGTGAACTGATGCTCAGGGCCTCATTTGGCAAGGACAGTGTATATTGCAGCAAAAGGGCATGGGCATAACGTGCCAAGTGGGGAAGACCCTCAGGAAAACATCTCACCAAATACCACAATGTGGAAAAAAAGCTGCTGTTTAAGCAAAAATATAAAATTACACAGAATTAAGTAAGTTTTTCACCTGGATTTTAAAAATCAGAGTTAGGGATGGTGTGGAGGGTGTAGTATGTTTCTGGTTGTGGCTTTTTTTTTTCTTTTGCTGTTTTGTTTTTGTTTTTGTGAATTTGTGTTTTTTTTTTTTTT
>VZRN01005523.1:727712-851880 GCA_013397935.1 Dasyornis broadbenti
AATTTGTGTTTTTTTTTTTTTCTTTTGAAAGTTTCTTATTCTGTGAAAAGATGAAACTTTAAACATTCTTGTTTGCTCTCATTTTCTTCTGCCCACAAGGCTTGTTTTCCTCTTACTTTCAGGATATAGGCTTTAACTTGAGCTGATAGGCTTCTTTCATACGAGATATATATATATATATGTATACATAAAGGAATACATATGTCAGACACTTGTGTGTAAACTTCTGCTTAAAACCCTAAATGCTCGTTTGAATGCTAAAATGCGTCATTTGCATGCAATATTGACGGAGTTGTTCGCATAAACATACAGTTGTGTTGACACTCAATTTTTCTCTGAAAAGAACAGGTATTTAAAATCTGGAATTGCCACAGAATACCCTACAAAAATAGTAGAATCTCCATCAATTAACACATTATTGACTTAGTATAAAAAAATGATGAAGCTCTGAGGTGCAGTGAAAATACAGGAAATATTCTGTTTCATCTAATTCGTAATATTTCTGAGGGTTTTTTCCTAAATTTTGGGAAGTCAGATTTTTTCTTTCAGAATACTATAATTTTGGGATGAAGACAGTGAAAATGATCGTCTGAAATCAGTACCAGAGGGGATTTTAATGTACTGAAATAATGCATGCCATTTATTTGGTATTCCTCCACCATCCAGTATAAAATAATTCCTTCGTGTCTTTTCTTTCCTTAAAAATTCACCAAGCGTATGTGGACCTCACAGATGCAGCTTTAATTGAAAGTAATGTCAAAAACAGTGTTTTGATCTGTTTCCTTTCTTTTGACATTTTCTGTTTTTGGAATGTGTTGAGTCTGTACGACCATTCTCTGTTCAGAAATTCATCTGGAAATTTACATATTTTAAAGGCTTCTTGCTCTATAATACAGCTAAGCATAATAGTGCAAGCTACACAGAAATTGAGGTGTGAAAGAGAAATTTCCCAATTTCAGTCCTTAACTGAAATATAAAAACAATTCTTCACCATCTGGGATTTAATGTGCAAGTCTTTCTTCTGGGTAGGCTTGCTAGAGGGATAAAGTTCATATGATCCAGCAATGGATAGTCTGTAACTGGCCTAAAAAAAAAAAAAAAAAGAGAAAGAAAAAAAAAAAAAAACCCAGAAAAAAAAATTGTACATTCATTAATTTACAGCACTATCACTGAAATGCAGAGAAATTGTCATACATTCACAAACACACTGAAATACATTACTACCGAGTGAACTTCTAAATTTGTGAAATCAAATAAATTACATATTATTCTACAGGATGATAAAGTCTGTCTCTGACCAAGTAAGTAATGTTCCTGATATGGAAAGGTGTAAATCCCACAGGAAACATCACATATCAAGGATGCTCAGCATTTTACTGGATTATGCCCCAAGAGAAAGAAAGACAAAAGAAAAATAAAGTAAGACAGACATTCATAAAGCTTGTCCTTTTTTTGTTTACTCCCTGCCTTAACAAATAGAATCAAGAAAAGTCTTAGTCTCAGAAAAAGGTTGTTAACTGTACATAATTTTTCTTCAAATTAATTATGAAACCGCCTACTGTTAAAAATAAATTGAATCTAAAGTCAGTGTACATGTATTCTGTCATTTAAAGGCAGGACTAATTCTGACAGTTCAGTACCAGATGTTGTGGCTGTGAGCACCTTTCAGACTGTACTGGACTACTTATTCTGCAATAAAACTGCAACAACAGCAGGTATATACAGTCACCAGATCATGTTGATGTTGTCCATTTTTATTGCCTGAATTCATCCCTTGATGTCGTCCACTTTTATTACCTGAATTCATCCCTTGCTAGTTAGAGAACTACAAAGGATGGGAAGGAGACAGGGTTACTAGCAGCTAAAATCTCAAAATAGTCAAAACTGTGAAATAAAGCACTTCTACCAACAGATACTTTGCATATTCCACCTATAGGGATTACATAGACAATTTGCAATCTCTACCTTCAGAAGGAATAGAACCTGTATACAAAACTTCATAGAAACAACGTGAGCTAGAAGTGCATTAAAAAAAAAAATAGTAGCATAAGCCTGTGTACACAAGTATCAATTTTCTGCATGTGTGTGTTCTGGTAAATACAGGCACAGGGTTCAGTTCCTCCTGTCTCAGAGTTCAGGTGATGGAGGACACGTCCACAATACCTCTTGCCCAGATGCAAACTCTCTTAACACCCAGAAACTGTAGGTGCAAGATTAATCCATAATGAGGGTGACAGGTTGGGGATCAGCAGTCCAAGGATATAACTTGCTCTCTGGCCCAGCAGCCTAAACTACAATACAGAAAGAGCCTTGATCTCTCTGATCCTGCTTCTCACTTTGAACATACTGACAGCTATGCTGCCTTACTTCATTGGGCAGGGGTGTTGGGAAAAAGCTCTTCCTCACCACTTGTCAGCCTACTTTGGGCTGACCAAGAATATTTGAAAATCTAGTTGAAATAAGTAATTGTTCAGATCAAAGAGCCCTTGGAGGCAGTGAGAAATATTAATGTTGTGATAGTTAATTAAGTGCTTATCAAAATTGCAACTTTCAATTTTGTATTTTGCAGTGCTGTTTTCAGTACTGTTAAATTTACAATTTTAAGCATGCAAAGCAAAAAAAAATTTTTTTTTGAGGTGAATATTCTGTTTACTATGCATTTTTTCATCTCTTTGGGGAGGCGGTGGGGAGGAGAACAGACCTGCTTTGGTCCAAGCTAAATAATTTCCCCACTCACTTAATTGAAAATATCTATATTATTCAGAGTAAATACACTGCACAGTGCAAGGGAATCTCTCAGTAAGATGGTGAGTACCAGGCATTTTAAAAAGCAAATTAGCACCTTTTGGCTCTTTTCTTTGAGACAGCTGCAACATCCGAGTTGGTAGGTTGGCATTGTTTTCTGGGTGTAAAAGTTAAACCACTTCAGTGCACAGCATTTGTGCAACCTNTTTTTTTTTTTTTTAATATATTTAGAAACGCAGTATTTTACTTCCCCCTGGGAAGTATATGAGTGGCTCAGCTACGTCCAGTGACTCTTTTCTGACTGTTGGCACGATCTTGCTCCTTCTACTCCACTAAGCTGTTAGATCTCCTGTGTGCCCTTGAACAAAATCTCCTCTTGTCTGAACCATTCTGCTGTGCACCCTATCCCACCACTGGTGTGCCACAAGGAGCACTGCAAAGGCTGGAATTCAGCCTGGCCTGCATTGAGAGATAAAGGACCACAGAGGCTGGAATGGGTCTGCACTTCATGCGGGTTCTAGGTTGTAATGGGGCTCTTGGCACTTGTCCCATGCATCAACCTTGTGCCAGATATGAAGCTGTGCTCCTGGTGACCAGGGCTACTCGTAATAAATTTGTTCACTTTATTTACAAAGCAGCATATTTCAGACCGGCAAGCACTAACACTGAGTGGCATTGTGCACATGTACTGATAAACACACTGCATTCTTGCAATGCCTCTTTAGGAATGGTTTTCATGTGTAATCAGATGAGGCATATGTCAGAAAGATGGCAGTGGAATCCCATGATGTCTTATATATGTTTTTAATAAAAAAGCAGAGAGTTTAATTTTGTAGCTGTTACGAGTCTCAGAGTGTGAGGCATTCTTCTGTTTTTCCTGATAAATAGGGCGTACAGAGTCCCTGCTTTACACAAGCTACCATGATTTTGACTGCAGCCTCTCTACACTTTGGCTTTGCTAATGGCTCGTCTGCCTACAGGTAGAGTTTGGTGTCCTGAGTCTTAGAACACTTCTGCTCCACTTTGTGCCATGTGTGTGCATGTGTGCCTGGGTGTGAAAGAGAGAAGTACAATGCAATGAAAGGCGAAGACACTACTGTGATCTGTGGGATGAGCAAACCAAACAGGCTTTATGGAAAGCACAGATTCCATCAAGACACGTACTCTCTCCACCCTCTCTGTTTTTCCAGACAAGTGTTATTTTTCAATATTTTATTGTGCTAGCCATAGGAGAAATCTTATAATAAAATCATATCGCTGTTTCATCCAAGGCAAGTTTGGATGTTATCTCAGTGATATACTTTGTCATAGATTTATTGTTAAGTTGTCGCATAATGTAGTTGAATAGAGTTATAACAATTGTACTCTAACAAAGTTTTAATACGAGATTGTGAAATTTTAACATGAAGTAGATTTCTACAGTGACAGACCGTTATTACCTTCAAACTTCCAATGACAAATCATATGTCTAAATGCAAAAAAATGCAATTTAACAACATTTGTTATTATCTGCACAGCTTTATTGTTGTCTTTTTATTATATTCATAATATGAAAATAATGTAAAACAGATATATGTCTGATCATGTAATGACCAATGGCATATTGTATTTTGTTTAGTAGGTGGTTGTCCTCTTGTCTTATTTGGGAATATATAGTTTAACAAGATCCTTACCATAATTTTCTTAACAGGGATAATAAACAGAACAATTCTGCATAAAAGCTCATATCAGCTTCTTTCATGCCTTTTCTTTTCAGGAGGCTGCCTAAGGGTTTAAGCAATTTAGTTGTCTGACCCGCATGCTTTCTCTGCAGTCTGTAGTTCTTTTGTTTAACATTAGTATGTGGGCAAACAGCATTCAGAGCTGTGCAGAGCTTATCAGCCTGTGCTCAGTTGACCAGAACCCCATTCTGTGTATCTAAGAGGGGCCACGTTTAATGCTTCACAGTAGGAGCATCTGCAGTTTCCAAAAATGACTTGTTTATCAGATAAACTCTGTCCTTGCACTGACACATAGTGGCTCTTCAATATCACACTCTCCTGTATGAGAACTGAGCAAAACAGGGTATGCACAATGAATAACAAGTGAAATTTATGCACATGGTATAGGTGACACAGGTACCCTGTAATACCAGGTAGTTTCTCTGCATCAGCTCAGTAATTGCAGAGAGAAACTTCCTCATTACCTTCCAAAAACATTTTACTCATTCTCAATATATTTACAGCATGTGTTCTGAAGTCAGCAAATGTTAATCAATTTGCTTATTTTGCTTGGAATTTAATTAGAAGTAGCATGAAGTGCCTGTCTTCTAGGCACAGGCAAAGAGACTCAGAGCAACGCCCAGTGCCAAGGTTTGTGATTTGCCGGTAGGTGTGGCAGCCCCTGAGGGTCCAGTCTGGGCTCTCACTTTTGAGTTACTGTGTTACCAAAGTATGCCCTCCCAGGCCTCTCTCTCCTCTGTCTACACGCTCTCTCCATTACCCTGATTTTTTTCGGATCAGTTAGACCCTTGGACACTAAAACCATAAATATGTTCTTTTAAGAATCATGAATTTTGTGTTTATAAAAAAGGCCTCATTAAATATTTTAGTTACCATCAAGGTTAGCCACTGGTTTAGACATAAAATGTTTATTTAAACACAATCATTTAAGACAAAGTAGAAGCAGCAGCTTAGAGTTGGTGTTTGAGGCTCAAGATCCAGTGGGAGTGAAATTCTGTGAGCTCTTTTCAGAGAAGTGCAGCTGGTCTCACAAATTCTCCATCCAACTGAACAAAAGAAATTTTGTAAAATAAGTTGTCTTTGCAAGGTTTCTGGACTGCTCTGGAGCCTTTCCTAAACATATTGGCGGTATTTGACCAGTCACAGAGAGGGTAGGTAGATGGAGTAAGAACCAGAGATTTGGATCCAAACCAATGCCATCTCCCTGCAGCTCAAGCAAGCCTGTATTCTAGAATGATGCCCTTGACTAATTATAATGATTTTATTATGTGAAATTGATATTACATTGCAAATGGCAATAGCCCAGAAGGAGCCTGATAAAATTAACACCCTTGTCTGTACAATCAAGATTTTAGGTATAAAGATGAGAATATAGAAACTCTAATAGCTGTCACACTTTCTAATACATACAATGGCTCAAAGCTGAAACAGTATGCTGGGAACAGAGGCTTCTACCAGGCTTTCACCTTTCTTTCCCTCCCCTCCCCTCCCCCCCTCATCAGTACATGCTGGCTGGTCAACTAGTCAGAGAAAAATTGTTAATGAGGGTTAAATGGAAGTTATCTATTAAATGTCATTCTAGGATCAAGACATCGGGGTTTTATTTTGAATGATGCCCATATTTTTCCTCTCCTTTATGTTTCCTTCTTCTCCCTCCCCCACCTAAAAGAAAATATCCAGTGGATGCCTGGCAGCATCCTCTGATTGCTTGCTGTTTTCCTGACACTAAATCTACTGTGTCATATTCCTTGCATGGACTGCAGATTTTGGCCTTTTCACCTGCTGTTTTGGTTGGCTTTAGATGCAAAGAGAAGAATATGAAAAGGAGAGGGGGAGGGAGGGAAGTTGGGAATGCTGGAGAGAAAAAAAAGGCAAATGTTTTTAGCGCCTTCATCTAGACATGTGTCCCCTCACTCTGTGACATGGCTGCTCCAATGTTGCCATGGTGAGGATTTCTAATCATCCCTACACATGACAGGCTCCTATTTGTCTGCACTCCCTTGGGTGTAAATTTCTAGGCTTAAAAAAAAAAATCCATGTGAGCGTATCATCCGCCGTGCAGATGTTTCACTGCTTTAGAATATCAGGCAGCTGCTTGTGCCACCGTCGACAGCTAATTGGAGACTGCATCGCAGGAACAGAGGCGTAATTATGGCATAAATACACATCCTCTGGTGCATCATTGTATCTCTATTAACAGAAAATTTTAAACAGTGTTCAGAGTGTAATTAGTGTAGTTGATAAAGTTGTAAAACATGTAAATAAGGGAAATAGCAGGTACGTGGCCAATCCACTACCCAGCACTAGGGGATGCAGATTATTGCCTATTTAGAAATAATTAGCAAAGCTGCATTAGCAAAGCCTGTGTCCAACAGAAGCAATGCAAACATTTATTCTGGTAACAGCTCTTTCTGTGCTAGCCATGAAAATCTACTAATATTGGTAATTTAGCCCTCATTACAGAGGATAAAGCATGAAAAGAGCTCAGACATGAAATATGACAAGTAATATTAATTTTTATTCCAGAGGAAAGGATGCTTTCTCGGGTTGCATGCTGATTTCTCGGCAGGGTCTCAGTAGTGTGTGAGCGAGCTGGTGGTTGAGGATGCGGCTCTGGAGCTGGCGCCCTGCTGGAGGTATGCCCTGGGGTACCCGTGACAGGAGCTGATGAGGCATGCTGTGGTTAGTGCCCAGCCAAACCTTAGGTCACAGTTCAAAACGAGCACTCAGGCATTAAACTTCTCTCCTTATAGACCTGAGTCTTTAATTTTGTCCTCAGTCTCACTTCTTGCCACCCCCAAATGATTTTGCCAAATCACCTGCTTGGCCCCTGGCTGTCCTCCCCAAAACGTGTAACGCAGCTGTGCTGGGTGAGCAGAGCTCTGAATCAGTGCGTCCTTACTCTTCAGTTTTGTCTTGTGCCCTGGATGAGAAATGATTGCTTCACCCTCACTGTTTGTGCTTTAGATTATGTTTCATGAAGAACATTACCCTGTGACCATAAAAATAAATGCCAAAATTTTGACTTTGCTTTACAGATGTATTTTCTAATGAAGAAAAATGTGAAAGCCTGACTGGCACGGGAGACATAGATCATTTTTAGAAAACAAGAGGATGAGAAGGGCTGAATGTGGAAAGGGGGAAAAAATCGTTGTAGGTTTTTTTTTTTAACATCTCCAATTTCTTTTTTGTTTTTTTTTTCTTCCTACTGACTGTAGAAACAGAATGAATAAAAACTCCAGCTTATAGTGTCGGCTAAGTTCTGCTGCATTCTTAATAAGTGTGCACGTGTGTGTTTACGAGAGAGAGGAAAGGGGGAACAAGAGAATTCTGCTTGACAAGTGCCAGTGTTTCAAAAAGAAGTCTAAGAAAGATGTTATCTCTGGCTCAGGCAAATAAATTTCCCCACTTAGCCAGTGTTTCCTGAACATTTTCAGAATTCAGATCTCACCACAGACTGCATAAAATCCTGCCAAATAAGGGCTGAATTTCATGTAATACAATACTTAAGAAAAAGAGAAAGAAAGAAGAGGTGGGAAATGTAGAGATGAAAAGAAGCTGGACAAGCTACTGTCTGAAGTATTAAAATGTAAAATAAGCTTTAGAGCTGTAGCAGGGGGAAAAGCCTTTTACAGATCCAAAGAGAGCACTGTGTATATTTTATCACCTACAATGACATGAAAATTGTGAAAATACTGAACTTGTTGATTGAAGAGGGCTTTTTCCTACACTTTCTTGGAGGTTCAGTACTCATCCCAACACCCTGTTTAGGCAAAAAAAAAAAAAAAACAAAGCAAAAGAGGGAAGCTCAGTTGGTCTTTTGCCTGTAATAGAGCAAAAAGCACACAAAAGCTCAGACAATACCCACCTCATCTGCACTAATGTAAGCATCCCATCGAGTTCTAGCACACTGAATTTTTATAGCCTTAGCATATATTTTCCGTGTTTAAGATTTATGTAACTATATGCAGATGTGCATTCCTCTGGCATGCAAGAAAGTAAATGGTTTATGCATACATACACTTTATGGGTAAGCTGTTTGTATGTGACCAGGATACCCTGTTAAATGCTCTGGTGCCACTCTGATCCTGTGGAGTTCATTGAGGTTTTTACCACGGACTTCCCTGGAAGAAGAGCTGGTCCAGCTTCTGCTGCTTTTCATAATTCCAGCACTGTGTGGCTCTGTGTGAATCCTGCAGCATATTTGTAGGGCTGTATCCTCACAGAGATTATGTTACAGTGCTTGTGTGTGTGTGTGTGTGTGTGTGTGTGTGTGTGTGTGTGTGTGTGTGTGTGTGTGTGCGCGCGTATAGGCACTAATGCAAATGATTGGATATATGTGTATGTGTCTGCATGTGATTATGAATGTTCAATAGTAATAGATTTCATTGATAATGTGATGGATCAGGGAAACCTGACAGCCTGCTTGTCAACACATATTCCTATATGTATAATGCATACATATATCATAGGTATACATACTTACATAAAAGAGTAATTTTTAATTTATAGGCTGAGTTAATGTTACCTAAAAATAAAATGAAAAAAAACAACCCTTTCGAATTCCCTCCTTCAACTTCACTCCCAATATTCATCACAGTGTATTGTTTGGATGCATTTTTCCAGTGTGTGTTTGGGGTTTTTTTCTGAGCCTACTGGACTGCCTTCAGAAGTCTTTTATTGCACATCCACTAGAAAAAGGAGAGAATTATCTCCTACATCAGGAGAAGCCATCCCTCTTCCCTCTTCCCTATTTCCCTTCAAATTACATAAGTAAAGGGCAGATTGTTAGACATTCTTGTTGAATGAATTACAGTATTGCAAGCAGATCAAGAGAAGAGTCTGGACTCTGGGTGTGTAGGGAGAGGGGTTTGGAGATGGACAGAGTTAGGCTTCTGTAGGTACAATATGCACAAAAAGGGCCCTGAAATGGTTTCAGGCACATTAATAGTCCATTGCAGCGCAACAGAGCCATTGCCCTGTCTTTGCTATGGAAAATAACTTAGCAGGTCATCAGTAATTGGAAGGAATTTCAACGTTTGTTGTTTTTTCCTTGCTATTGTTTGATATTAATAAAGAGGTTTTAATGTTTTGGTGACCATTGTAATTGATGAGCACTATAATACCAGTAAGAAATAAAAACATATTAGCTTATATACTCTGACTAAATCAGATTAAGGTAACATTTAATATAGTCCCTATGGTCAAAATTTACTCCTGTGTAAATTAGTGTAACTCCATTAAAGTCAACGTGAGTTGTTATCTACCACACTAAAATAAAAGGGAAAATGAATGTTAGCATATGTGGCATTTCTTTTGCACTGAGCAGCATGTGTACTGTGATAGAAAGTCGTATTTCTCCATTTTATCTTTGTAGGAATGTGTTCCAGAGCAAGTCTGTGGGTTCTGACTGAAGAATAGCAGGGGTACCCATCTTGATGCACTGCTTGCTTTTTCTATAGGAGGGTAGACCTGAAGAGGTTAAATTAGGGGTGCAAAGTAGCAGGGGTTGGTTAAACGAACTAGTTTGTACTGAATTAAAGTCAATTAAATAATTGAGTCGGGAAGAAACTAAAATCAGAGCTGGGTCTGAAGGCTGAAGGAATTAGGACCTTGTAGATCCTGGGTGATTTCCCAAAGAATTATAACCTCTTCATAGGTGTGAAGGCTACAATAGCATCAACCCAAAGCCTACTGAGTTTGGAGATAAGTGATTTGGTGTAAAAACACTATCAGAGGAGAGGGTGAGTGGGAAAAGTAATGAAAAGAAAAAGTGGTTGTGCTATTGTAGATCTCATAACCATTCAACTTTTGTTTTCTGCTTGTGTGTACTATTTCTGTCTTATTGGTGGGTAGGTATTGAAATGAAATGCTTTAACCACGTTGTATCTTAAAAATAAAGGGGATAATGAGTTGAAACTTATGATTAATTTTCCTTTGAAGTTATTTGACTTCTCTCAGTCCTCTCCCTGCGTACATGTCTGCATATATTTTCAAGGGGGTAAAGCACATCAGGGGAGGAATGAGCAGCAGGAGCGGCTGCGGCTCAGAGCAGCGAAGTTGCCATTAGCAAAGAATGTAGCCTAGTAAGAACAGCTCTGTGGAGTGAAATTGTTGATGCTGAAGACATGACTTTCTGTAGCGAATGCCCTGCAAAGTTTGTAATATGTGCTACTTCTCATCTGCTCTTGTGAATCCAGCATCAGTAGGAGTAGGAGCAGAGAGGTGTGTGCTGCTGGTTTACTTGCAAAGCAACAGGGGCATCCTTAGACTTCTCCATGATGCAAGCTGAAACACAGTAAGTGGGGAAGTTAGGAGATTCACTTCAGAAACACATTCCTGCTCTGAACTAAAGCATTTTGGTATGAATGTCCCCTATGCCTGGAGGTCTCTGCTTCCTGTCAGCTCTAGTACATTCACTGTGCTTCAGCAAATGCAATGCTTTCCAGCCTGAATGAGGCTGGAATACTCAAAGGAATCTATGAGTATGATTCCTTTGTCAGCAGCTTGTGTGTAGATACCCTGGTAAGCATAGGTGAGCCACTGCAAACGCTTTTGGAAGGAATTCAAATCATTCATGATCCTGAATAGACATGTTTTTGTCTCGGTTTAACTTTGCTGTCCAAATAAGAAAATTAGGATAAGTCAATGAAAAGGGCAGAAATAAAAATTATATTTTCCTGAAATATTATTGGAAAGACCACTGTTCTATATTACTATAAGTATTTAAGGCAGCTCAACAACCACTGAACATGGGAAAACCAAGTTTTGTAAGAAACTAGTCCTGAATTCCTTTACTAAAGAGAAGGCAGCTTTGTTCAGTATGGATAAGAGGCACACCACCAGAGAAAAAGAGGGCACTCGATCATAGTAGCAAGGTCAGTGGTTTGGTGACGCAGGGGCTCTAGAGCATTTGTTACTGTTATTGCAATGGTACGTTCCTCCCACATTGACAGGTTTGCTTCCTAGCATAGGCAGCATCAATATTAATTTTGTAAATGTTTATCTCATGTAATGTATATGATTAAGACTTGTTTGGATGTTCTGTGCTGATTAAACCGAGACCTTTCTATGCCAACAGCCCTGTGGCATTGAGTTACTGTGAGAAAAACAACGTGTGACAATGTTAGGGGAACACAGCTGAGCGTACATACTTTGTCTAGTGCACTGGGTTTTCTCAAATTCTCTGTATTTTTGTTGCCACTGATAGAGCCATATACAAAATGAGATTTGAATTATCAAATGTCAATAGTATATTTTCACTTACTGAGTCTGTAAGCGACATGCCATTTATGGCATCCTTGGAATAATGTCTATTTCTTTAACTTACACATTCTGTGAGGTGGTAGATGTTTCCCCCTTGTCTGGTAGCATTAAAATTGCACTTTTAGACTCGTGACAAATGCTGTGAAATGCTCACTTTTAGTCAAGTTTCACTTCACATTGAAAATAGCGGATAGAATTCACAGGTTCCTCAAAATATTAGCTCTTCTTAGGTGTCTTGGTAAATGAAAACTGTAGTTTTTGGCCCAGGCTCACTCTTTGTAAAAGTGTTCATTGAAATTGATGAGAACTGACCTTGATTTCATGACACAGTCATTACCCTCTGGCAATCTAGAGATGTGAAAGGAATTGGGAGGAAGGAAATATTTCCCACTTTTGTGTCACACGGCTGCATCATACATGAATCAGTAGTCAAGAAAAACATTTTACTGCTTGCCTGTTGAAGCTATATAAATTAATTTGTTTCACCATTTTTCCAAACAAGCCATGAAGAGGCATGACCGTCAGCTATGATGAAGACCAATTGTTCTCAGATGCTCTTGAGTTATACAAATGTTTTGTTGATCAACTAAACCATTACAATAACCTTAATCCTTTGCATTTTTGAGCTCTTCTTTGCAGAGGAATGAGTTACTTCAGTTTGAAGAAAACTGTGCAATAGACACTGCATGAGAGTGGAGGGGAATTTTTGAGTCCTAATCCTTAGTGTGGCTTGTGGTCTGTGTCTTACTTTATTTATCTGCAGGACCTGCACTTCTCAGATATTTAGGGTTTGTCAAGCATATTGAAATCTTTAAGCTTGAAAGCAAAGTATGGCTGCAAATTCATTATTATTCTTATTACTATTGCTATTATGGTTATTATTCAGTTAGTGTGTTAAGTGTGGCAATTCTGGAGTTTTTTATTAGCTTTTATGGATCGTGTTTTTCTAAGTAAATTCTTGCTTTTGGTGTCTGTTTCACTCTTTAGTTACAAATAGTACCCACTATTCTGCATTAGCTATGACCTTTAGAAAAATAATTGATGAACTTTTTCATCTCAACAGTTGCTGTACAAGTCTGGGTTTTTATTTACCTCTGTCTGTTCTGTAGAAACACACAGTGTGTGTGTATTTGCAGCAACTGCACATTTTTATTTAGTGATGTGGAGAAACTACCCTGCATGGTGGGTCCATGGGTACAGAAAGCTAAACTGCAGGACATAGTAATATCTATAACACTAGTAACTGTGAGCACTGTGCACTCTTTAATTTAAAATCCCCAAATCTTTGATTTTTACTAGCTGTGAGAGCTCCTGTGTGTCCTGCTGTCTATCTACCATGTGCTGTAACTTGGGCAGCCACTAAAGCTGACTCCGGGATTACAGCTGGTGTTTTAAGGCCCATTGTAACAGAAACTGTAAGATCAGCAGAGTAAAATAACTATATCTCTTCAAATAGCTTTTCATGTTTACTATTGAGGTTCTTTTCCTTGGAGAATTCGTATTAAACTTTGCCTGTGAAAAATTCAGACTTGCCTAATATTTTTTTCAGCTCTACTTTCAGAAAAGCTGTGCAGCAATTGCTCTTGAAACCGAGCTTGTTGTACCAGGCATTTTTTCCTTGTTCTGCATCTGTTCATGGCTTCCCATACTGTCCAAAGTAAAAGCCTCTTATCAGCCACCAAAGGGCCTGGTATTAGTTTGGCCATTACAACAGGTAGTCACATAATACAGCGGAACTAATATAAGGGAACTTTCTACAGAAACTGAATTTTTACTGTGTGCTAGGACAGGTGATCTAGGTTAGCTTGTGCCTGTTCCTACGGGTTTTGCTGTAACAGTAATCTAACCTCGATACCGTTCCTTTCATCTGCAGGATCCCAGAGTGCTATGCAAACCTAGCAAATTGGTATGAAAAACTGTAGGTGAACACTTCATACATGCCTGGAGTGAAATGCAGCAGCTGTTCGACAGCATGCAGTAATATTCCCAAACTCTTTAGAGAAGGCAGTGATGAATGCTAAAAAAAAATCAAAGACAGATTTTTAAAAACTGGGTGTGCTAAAGTTATCTGCTAAAATACCTTTTTGGCAGCTAAATCCCAGTAGATGGGCCTGGCTTTCGCAGGTGAAGAGGGCTAGCATCTACTCTGAAATCCGTAAGAGCTGCAGAAAGATCAGTATTTAGAAAAAAAACAGGATCTGAGCATCCTGAAATTCTGATCTCTACACTGCTAATAACCTTTAACATGACATAATATTCTTCATAAGATAATTCAGATAACACATTCTGAAAGTTTTAACCTTTTTGTGAAGTTAACATGCTCTTTCATGCCTTTATGGAGTTCTTATTAACACTGAACGCAGCTTTGCCCCAGAAAATATAGGAGTTACAAAAATTCCCTTGGAACAGGGCTCCCACTTAAAGGGAAGGATGATAATGTGGAAGAAAAGCATATTTTCATTCCCAGATCAAGTAATTTTATAGAATAATAACACCACTTTCTTTGGTAGTTTGGTTTAATATTGAAAAAGGGAAATGGCGCTAGGAAATAAAAGTCCACGTTTGTTGCCTATCCTCACCAGAGCTGGTGATTCCCCTGACACCAGAGTCACACAGTGCATCCAACTTGCAGAATGGATGGGTCTGTTTTCTGCTCTTTCTGAGGTGTTTTAAACAAATTATCTCCAGTGTCCCAAAAAAATGCCTTAGCCATAGGTATAGGTTATTTCCTCTCTACTGATAACATCCGAGTTTGAATCCTAGAGGAAAAGAAATCTTTCACTTTAGCAGTTAGGCAGCGGAAGAAATTTAACATGAGATTTGCTTTGTCTAAATGATGGACTTCTACTAGTGTCCCCTTTCATTGCAACATTTTCCAAACCTGACCTGCTTTTTCAAGACTCACCAAAAGTGCCTAAAAGCTAAGCAATTTGGAAATATCATGTCAAACTTTGCTTTCCATTTAAAGCATTCTGTTCTAGTTAAATATTTCACCCTTCTTAAAAAAAAAAACAACTCTGTAATTCTGTTTCAGCAGAAGAAATTATTTCGTCATTCTTAAAAAACCTGCTGTCACTTCAGTTTCGGCAGAAGGAATTCATTCAGCAGTTCCGCTGGAACCCAGGAGTAATTCTGTCCGCCCCAACTAAAGGGAGAGCTGAACTCTCTCAGCCCCGCTCCTAGAAGCAGATCTTGGCAGGGTCCCACTGTTTCAGGTCTCAAAAAGCCCGAGTTCCTCACCTGAGAAAGCGAAGCCATGCATGAAGGAGCACAGCTCTGGTGTGCAGGGGGAGAAAGGGAATGTACCAGACTGCCGGGAGCTATTCATCGTAAAGTTTAGCTGTCTCTGCCTGACTAATGATAACTAAGGGAAGGAGTCTAATCTGAGATGTGCACTGGTGTGTGTCTTGAAAAATACACTATAAGGGAGGAGTGCATTTGTCAATATATTCTTTACTGTTCACCCTACATTTGGTCCATGTCCAGCTTACTTTGTGAAAGGATCTAACTAAGATCTGAATATAATTAGTCTGGAATTAGTGAAATAGTTACAAAGCAGGGGACCAGTTAATGGTCTGGTTTGCTGATATATCTTCCTGAAAAATCAATTTTGGGCTCTTCTTTTTAACAAAATGTTCACTTGTAATCTGCAATATCTAGTGCCAGCAGTACAGTAGTTGAGACACTATTTTTGCAGGCAAAATAAGCTGTAAACATAAGAAATATTATAACACTTTGATGTAAATAACATTTTCCCTTAATAATTGATTAGTGGATGATGAGAGAAATACACCACACACGTTAAATATTATGACTGACATAGCAGTTAAGTTCACTTGTGTCAATAAATCATATATCACTTAATTTTTCAGTCAGTTAGTGTCTTCAGAAAGAACTTTGTGTGCCAAAATAATTAATAATCCTCTTTGAAGCATTTTAGTACAATATTTAATAGCAAAGGAAGCTATCAAAGTACCATTATGTGTATTTCTACATGTGTGTCTCAGTTTAGCTTTTTGTAAAAATTCAGATGTCTGACATTCATAGCACTGTAAAATATTTTGTCAGGGACATTAGCAAACATTTTGCCACCCAGAAATTCAGCTGTAATTCTTGGAGAATAGTAACATACATGCTTTATTCTCAAGCCTGGGAGAGTGTTATCCTGACCTCTGTTTACTGCTATTAAACATAGAAGGTTTACTTTGAAGCATTCATTAAAGGAAGTGAGTTATTATTCCTTTGCTTGACCTTAGCCTATGGAGTATATATCATGAGGTTCCATAAGATCATCATGCACAAGAAAATTTGTCTAGCAAAAGATAAAGTTAAAAACAATCTTAAAATATTTCCAAAAAATCAAAATGAGGCACTAATACTTATGTGCTTATTACCTGCCTATTAAATAAGCGTCTATAGATGCCAAAAAAAATATGTATTTAAAACTTGCCTTTTGATATCTAGTAATCCCCAACAGAAGTACCTTGAAACAAATCCTGTTGTTGAAGTTAGCGTTATGTGAGCTATTGCTTATATTTATTACTGGGAAAACATTATTTTGAAAAACATATGAAAAAAATAGTTTTCAAGCTGTTTCCTTAATGAACTGGAAATAGTAACCCTGTCAAATGTAATACAAAAATAGTGTTATAAGCCTATGGCATCTATTTATTACTGGAGAACAAAAGCCTTCATCCATTTCCTTTAGAGAATGACATTTTTGTAATTCGCTGCCCATTTCATTTGTTCTAAAAGGACTTCTTAGGTTGACAAATATCCCACAGAAATGGCTTCTGATGCTTGATAGGATAATGTGCAGCCCCTTAGGACAAGGGCAAAGGCAGCAAACTTATCATCCTTTAGTTTAGCTTAGTATGGGTCAGTAACAGCGCCAGGGGTGACAGAAGATGTTAAAGTGTGGGAAGCAAGAACTAAGAGCTGTAGGAGGGTAGTTTTTATAGTTTATCCTTTCTTTCACCATGACGCTGCAGAGACAGCTTGAATCACTTTGTTGATTTGGTTCACTGCACGCCACACTAACTGCTCCAGTAGGAGGGAAAAAAACGCTTACGGGTCATTTTCCCCAATAGTGTGTGACATTTCATCACTTATCCTATAGGAGGAGGAAACACATGTTTAATATTTTAGCTTGAAGTTCGTATTTTAAAGATGCATTATCACACTTGGAGGTCTGGTGTGATAAATTTGAAGATTATTGTAGTACTACCAATGTGAGAATTTTGGAGGAGAAAGTGTTCTGCATGTTTAATTGTCCTCTACATTTTGTTCCAATTTCTTTTTTTTCCCAGCAAGGCAGGGTAAGAATGAACATTTGACTCCTGTGGAGTGCACATTTAAAAACAACAAACTCAACTTTAAAACCATGATGATGGCTTTCATTCATCAAGAGCTGAAATCCATTTTGGAAGTGTCATTTTAGAAATGTGTTTAACAGAGTTAGGTCTTCCTCAGTGGTGGATGATTACTTCTCAGTCATAGATCTTGTAAACTTTGTGCTGATCTAGCGAGACATTCCACACAATGATTTTCTGCTAAAGCCAATTGGAGTCACTGAACATAATGAGCAAAATCATGTCCTCTTTCTAAAACTTGCAGCTAGTCTTATACTAACTAGCCTGCTTACCCCTGCAAAATATTTTCCTGCTGTCACATTCCTTAGTTTCTACTCTGCACATTGAAATAATAAAAATCATACTTTTATTCCCTGATTTAAAAAGGAGTCTTCACAAACTATATCCAAATGCAATTATATTCATAAGAAAAATCTCATACTCCTGTAAATCGATTCTGATTGCATTGGATGAGGATGTATAAAGTGCCATGAACCCAAGTGGCTTGAGTTCAAAACAGATTTTTGTGCTTTGGTTTGCAGACATTAGAAGAAAGCCAATCTCAGCCAGTTTACTCACCATGTCAAACATGCTTCACTAAAATGAATTTAAAAAAAAAAAAAAAAAAGATAACTGTAACTAACCCTAACAAACATTTTACAAACATTTTACACATGGACACCTTTGGAACTTTTCTCCAGTGTAGTTTTTTCAATTGCCTCTATAGATTTTTTTCAGAAATAAAACCCTGGCAGGGTTTTGAACCCTGGCAGGATGCAAACTCCTGTCAAAATATCTGGAGCTCCTCTTGGAGGGGTGGGACTTGAGGTGGCCTCTTATTAAATGTCGTTTAGGCTTGTGGGTATCAGGAGTACCTCTGGTAGTGAGATGTAGTGAGAAAACTCTTTTTTTTTTTTTTTTTTTTTTTTTTTTTTTTTTTTTTTTTTTTTTNNNTTTTTTTTTTTAATGCTTTTTGCTGAAGGGAACAAGTTTTGATAACTCAGACACTGGGGTGGGGCGAACCTGGTCTTTACTTGTTTTCACAGAATTTCCACTGTTGTGGAGCAAAATTGAGGTAACACTGTAACCCATAAAGCCGAGTCCAGACTATGGATTTGTGAATACTTTGTACAATTGTAATAAACCCTTCATAAGAACAGCAAACCATTTTTATGTTTCTACTGCAAGAAATATAGTTTTTGCAAGAAATATAGTTTTTCAAAAGGTCTGCCAATAACCATTCTGTAAGCGCTACCCTTGAGTACAGCTTGCAAAGGCTCCTTTCCTGCGCCAGACACACCCACTACATATTAATTACAGAGGCTGTCTTTTCTGCAATAGCCTTTCTGGTTGGATCAGACCTGTTTTACAAAGAAAGTGGAATAATTTGTTGGTGTAATGTATGATCTGAATTAATGTATTTTTAAGAATCAAATTACTCTGATGTGAGAGCCTCTAAAGGGACTGATACAGTGGAGAAGGACTGAAAGTTTTGACATGGTTTAATGAGCTGTATGCTAACTCCACCTGAGTAATTAACAGGCTTGACAGTCCTTTTGAACAGTGATAGTCTCTGTAAGGATGCTTAATGCTCTATGTATCAGCAGTGCAAAAGCCAAGACAGAGGCAGATCTGACTAGGGATTTTTTTTTGTCAAAGGAGTTTTGACTACATATTTTTTCACTTTATGAATGATTAAGGCCAATACTTTCAGAAGCAGTAGCTAATTTTTCAGTAGTTCCATTTTCAAGTGCTCAGTTACATGCTGCTTCTCACAAGTTGTAGAGATATCATCTTGCCATTCCTTAAAGATGAAAATATGGATGCAAAGTGGCCCCATCTAACACAACCATGTGCAAACACTGTTCTGTGAGTAAAAGATAAATGATTCTGTGGCAAGCAATTTCAATAGATCCTTTGCTGTAATTGTGAATATGTGCTAACATGCATATCATCTTATAAATCATTCTTTCAGAATTAAAAGAAATTGTACCCAGAAACAATGAGATAATAATATGATTAAATGCAGAAGCCTAAGCACTATTAAATTTTTTTCTCAACCAAAGCAATACCCTGAAATAGCAGAGCACAAACAAAGTAGGGAGATTACAAACGTGTTCCAAACTTAAACAGACCATTATCAACTGACCAATGTCAAAGTCTAGGTCCCTCAAAATTGCCCATCTTCTAGGAAGTGTAGTCAAGACCAGTTCTTTTCCATGCCAATTAAGGGAAAGTGAAGAAAGGTGAAGCCTCTCCGCTGCATAAGATACAAAGATTAACATTTAAAAGTGCCTTTTGTTTTTTTCTAGATTTTATTCCTCTTATTTTTTGTCATCTGAAATTCTTGAATAGTTGTATCATGTAACATGTAAATCTGTACATGTTGATGGCTGTAAGTTTTCTGCTTAACAGATTTTACTCCTTACTATGCCTGTCACTGGTTTAAGCAATCTGTGGGTAATTGATTTCTTCAGTAAAACAGATAACATTTGCTTAAAGCTCCTCTGATGGCTTTACAGCCTCTACATTAGCAACAGCACTTCCATTTCCACTGGCATTCTGGCAAAATATAATTATTATATATCCATCACAGACAAAAAGGCGAAAAAAGTAGCAGAGAGAGTCAGTGCTGCATTTTCCCTGAGTTCAGCACTGCCCAAGCATCAGATTGTTCAGCTCTCACTGTGGTCACACTAAATGACTGCTAATGCTGTCTCTCTCCCTGGCCCCATGCCATGTAGTTTTCTATTCACTGATTTAATATCAGAACCAATGATATTTGTGACTCAGAAATAAATAGGGCTTTAATTGCCTTGCAGGTAAATTGACTTATTTTTAACTTCAGCAGAAACTTTTATCTAACCATAAATAAATAAGGAAAACAGGATTTCTTTTTTGTGCAGTATAAAATAATGACTTTTACATGTTCTACTCCAGATAATTAAAGCAAAACAAAATATAAAACTATCCCTCAGGACAACATGTTTTTGCCTGGAAAGGATGTAAGAAAGGGAAAATAAGACAGATGCATGGAGGAACTTAATTGTAGCATACAGAAAAGACTCAAGGGACTGCAATGTGGCCTCTCTCCTCTTTTCTCCAGTGTTCTGTGGATTGCAATTAGGCATCAGAGTACTGGACAGAGGATGTTTCCTACTGCGAAAGAAAAGGCTGCACACTTGAATTTTAAAGTGGTTTTATTATTATATCCAAGGCAATCACTGCAGTTTTCTAAAACAATTAACTTCCTTGATTAAGCACATACAAAGAAATAATATTTCCAGCTTCCAAGGATAAGCAGATATGTTTGAGGGATTTTAGTGACAAGAGAGGACAGGTTGTAACAGACAGTGCACAAACTGCATTCTCACTGCTTGCAATCTACTGGGTCTCAAAGAAGGAAAATGTGGATTTTTCTCCGTCTCCCTTGGAAATCAGAAGTGAGAGAAAGCCTTCCTGTCTGATCCTCTTTCTGACCCTAAGCAACAAACACACGAGTGATGAGTGAAGGTCATTCTCATCAGGCACAGGATAAAAAGCTCTTGAAAAGTAATACTATTCTATCTGAGCTGAATCAAGGAAAGGACAGAAATGCATGCTCAACTTGGGCACACTCCTCGAGGGTAAAAATGATTTTTCTGGATTGGTGCCAGAGCATTCAACACCTTACAAGACCTGTCCTCAAGTGAATATCCAGAGGTGATCATCTGAAAATGAATTCTGCTGTACAGCCCACTACCAGCATCTTGGCATGTTCCTGCTGCTCGGTGCCCCAGCCAAGGTTCTCCCCATCACCCTCGGTGTGTGCACACAGGGCAGTGCTCAAGGCAGGTAGGAGGTAGCTGTTGTCTGTGTGTCTCTGCTATGCCAAAAAGAAATATTTGCAGCTTGGGGAATATCCTGGAGAAATACCTTCACTTTTCCCCCTGCTTTAGTTGTTTGGGGTTTTATTTTTTGGGTTTTTTTTTTATTTATTTATTTTTATTTTTTTATTTGAGCTTTCTCATCTTGTATGTGTTTTAAATGAGAGAAAACAGTATGCTGAAAGCCCAAAAAGTTATTATTTCCTGGAACCGGGATGTTGGGGGAGTGTGAGGGTTCCAAGTAAGCTAAATAAATCAGATATACAGAACGTTAAAACAAAAAAATGGCGTGTTTTGTACCAATGTGGCAAAACCAGAATTAAAATTTAGTTCCCAGCTGAGATCTGATTCTCACGTGTGTCTTATAGATGCACTTTAAAGAAGAGCTACTTTCCATTTTTGCAGAACAAATATGTCTGATAAAAACACTGGGAAAAGTCACTGAGTTGAGAAGTGAAAGATTGAGCTAGTCCTGCACATAACTGTTTCTTGCTTAATTATTTATCTGTTCATTCACAAAACTATAGACAAAGATCTATGCTTGTTAAAACATTAATACTTACATTTTAAATAGTAAATTTTTTTTTGTCTTTCACTGAGAGATGACTGATGTGGTTTGGTGTGATACAGTTTTACATCCCAAATAGCTTCTTAGGGAAATGTTATAGGCTGGTTTGAAATGACAGTACTGAGGGTGTTTTTTTTCCCCTTCAGCTTGCAGAAGGTGTTAAAACAGTGATCCTCAGCTGTGAGGATCTCAAAACCTCTTGCTCAGAATTAAGATTCATGGCAGTTTAGTGTGAGCAGAAAAGATCTCTGTGTGAGAGGCAGCTGATATTTTTCTCCCACCATAAATCTTGATTTCAAAACTCTGATTTCAGAAGTGGGAAAACTGAAGCCCAAAGAGCTTAAGGGGAAAACTTAAAAGCACTTATTTGGCCTAGATTCAACAGTGTTAAACTAGCTTAGATACTTGGGCACCTGAATACCACCAACTCTCAAAGACTTTCATATTACAAGCTCTGAAAAATTAGAATATGCAGATTTGATCATATTGCCCCTTTGGCAAGGAGGATTCAGGCTTCAAGTGTGTGAGGGGGAGAAGATGGCCAAGATCTGATCTGAACGCATCCATGTAACTAAAGATGCATTTTAAAACTGATTTAATTATATCAGTTAAAAAACTTGGCACATTCGCTCTTAATTCATCTTGCTTCTATTGATTTAGCTAGAAGTTGTAGTTTAGTGTGGAACCTGCTGTTTGGTCTGGAACTTGCCTGACTTCTCCCTGATTTTTAACAGATTGCAGAGATGATGCCTCCTGGACCACTGTAGGCATTGCTCAAGGAGCCAGGCAAGGCTTCCCTCTGCCTCCTTCTCCTTCTGCCTGAAATGTAAGAGGTGCTGGACTTGCCATCCCTTCATGGTTATGTCAGCAGCAGGCAGTGTAGTCATTTTCCTTCTCTCCAGCAAAGGAAAGAAAATAGAGAGCATTTATTACAGATCCCACATATCAGATGTCACTACTGCTGCTGCCAAAGCAGGACTAAAATGCATACTTACAAAAATAAAGAGTACATCTACGGCTTGGAGGTTACCAATCCGCACTGCAGAGCAATACAGCTACTTTGGATGGCATGTGGTCCCTGTGGTTTGGCCCTGCCACGTGTCTTCACCTGACACGCACTGGCCTACCACTCACTCACCTGCCTTAGCACTATCCGGGAACAGCATCCCCAAATCAACAAAATGCTGCAGCTGGGGGCCCTCTGGGATAAAAATGGAGGCAGGTCCTTTCTAACCTCTGTCACAGGTTTCTCATCCTTGCTCTGCATGTTTTAAAGGGTGTGAGTCGAAAGTGTGAATACTAGTGATCAATTCTTGAGGGTGGATTGTAGTCTACATTGCCCATCATAAACTAAGAACCCTGTTCAGAGTGAGGATAAAATTGCAGTATCATACCTGAAAGTAACCTGGCACTGTGATTGCAGACACACTTTTTACGCTGCTTAAACTAGTTTTATTCTCCCTATTAAAGGACTCCCTAGGCTGGAACAATCAGTGTGTACTTTAATCCACAGAGGCAATTTTGTAATGGATAGCTGCTATCACTTTTTTTTTTACTCTTATCCATGTACGGCTTGCACAAATCATGGCTGAGGAAAGACATTCTGTGTATGTTAACTTGCACCTGATTCTCACTGCTAAAGAAACACCTTTACTAACATTTGTGGAGCAAAGATAGCTCACTGCCTCTGGCTCCCTGCACCAGCAAGAGCTGTCACGTTCCTTTTCAAAGATGGGGAAAGAGGCCAAAATAGACATGACAGCTTGTTTAAAGGGGACTTCAAATATGTTTAAGGTCATAGTCTCCATTTTGATGGCGTTTTTTTTTATTTTAAAACCTGCTAATATTCCAAGGCTTCAGTATATAATTGCTGAATTCTTTCATGAGCCTAGAATTGCTCCAGAAACAGACATTTAACCTCTTCCTCCTCACTTCTTTTCTCAGACCTAGTTTTATTGGCCTGTGCAAGAGTCAAAAATGCAGATACTGATGTTGAAGCTCAGTTCTTCCAGTGGGTCTGCAGAGAGTGAGCACTTGCTCGTGAAGAACCAGTGCAGTAAATAAAAGTTCTGAAAGTCTGAACGCTGTGTAGCTCATCTGCTTCTTGAAAATACACCTGAGAGTTTCCATGAAATACCTCAAATAGTAATGAATCTTTTGCCTTTCTCTACTACTTTTTAGGATAATCTCAGGTCTCTCTTATCTCTTTCATCTCCATCTTTCTTTTCAGAAATTAAAATGGAAAAATGGAGGCCTATTTGTTGCTCTCATACCTAACTGCTAGAAAAAATTATGTAGCAGAATCATTAGGAAGGGATTTTATTTCTTTCAGTTTCTTTTGGGTTTTTTAGAAGAGAAAAATGACTGATACCTTTATCTTATTTAATTTTTAAATGTAGCAAGGAACTTTTTATTTGCTATGTATTTCCCTGAGCAAGTACTGAGAAATGCCTGTGATTCTAAAAGAGTTGTTAATGTTTTCTTGTCCTCCCTTGTATCACAAGCCTTATTACCATCATTCCCTCTTCAATTCCTCTTACCTAATACATAATGTTTTTACAAAGCAGGGATGGACATATAATGTGGGGGTTGTTTTGGTGTCTCATCAAATTTGGCACGTAGCCTTAGTAAGAAAAGGATATTAATATGAAATACCAATAACACAATTTTGAAGTTTCGCAGTTCATCCACTTTTGAATTTTTCCCATGGGGAGAGAAAAAAAAGCACAACTTTATTTTTATTTTCCTATGCTGTTCAGAGAAGTTGGAGGAATGAGGATTACTTTTTAGTCTTCTCATAAATCCAAAATGGCTGCAAGAATTTTGCTCAAACTTTTTAAAAAATCACTTTGGGAACAAGTCAAAGTATGCTTTTTAATAGTAACCATGTAATATACTGTAAAGAGGTTGACAACTGAATTGAGAAGTGGAATTAAATTTAAAAATGTGTTTGAGTGTGCTATCCTTCTCCGCAATGGCAGGAAATTTTTTCATAGCGTATGTCCAATCTTTCACTTAAAAAGGCAACTAGTGTCAAACCTGCTATTTTCTTGATGAATGAAAACAGTTTTCTGCTGATGAACTGATAATAGGCTTTTATTATACTAACATGAAGACATCTTCACCAAATCTATCAAGAATCCAGTATGTAAGTAGAGTATACAAGCTATCTACTGGCACTTTTCCCAGGAAACTGATTTATCTTTTCATCAACAAATAGCTACTGCTACTGCTTAATCGGGCAATATTTGTGAAATGTCATTTTAATGGGGGCATATTCGGTCAGTGTCAAGTGACTTAAGTGATGTTTTAAGTAAGCATTTCCACACTGAGATTCTCACTGATCACTAAAAAAGTGAGATATTTCAGCTCTGGTATATCAAGATGGAAACTAATATTAAAATATACCGTGGATTCAGCCATGCACTAGTGCTCCAGTACATATTTGGCCTGCCTATATAGTTTCTACCTTCTGCAAAACCTAGGGGAAAAATTGTCTTATGTTCCATAACTTTAAAACAAAGATTAAATCATCAAGGCTGGTTAGAACTCACATCTAAGTCTACATTAAAATTGATTAGAAACTTTCCTAGATAATCGTACCAGCCCGAATTGACCATGCTGATCACAAAGACGTGACTTCCAAGTAGAGGCTTTTACAGTTGCTTTTTGTACAGAATGAAGGAAACGTAAATTACCTCATTCTAATTTACCTGGGACAAGTGAAACAGGAAATAAACCTGAGGGTATGTGATAAGGCCTTGTAAGACAGTACTCTCTTGCACAGAGGGAGAATTGAGACTATTGCAAACTCCTCAAAGCCATATTCAACAGTACCACTTTAAGTCTTTCTGCAACAGACTTCGTATCCCATGACATATTACAGTTCTAGTTGATACTGATAGACCAGAGTTAAGGTTGCTGTAAGGATCTTTCATTAATTTCTCTAAGACTTTGATTTCACAAAGAATCAAGATCTTTATCATAAGCACCTCCTTAAAAGCCAAGGACAGAAAATTAACTGTGCTATCGAAAAAATTCAGGAAGCTGTTTATGCAGGGAGTTAGAATTAGATACACAAACCTGTGACACTTAGACATTGCTTTTTAAAAGAATACATAGATGTATGTTATTATTTGTTAAAGAATATACATAATTAAAATATACTGGTTGTTTTCTGGTTTTTAAAATTTCTCTTAAGGCAGCAGTATTCTACAAAGGTGCCATCAAGAACAATAAATGTTATTAAATAATTCCATAAAATTTATGACATATATTATCTCAGTAGAATATTTCATGCTTTGTGTTTTCTGTGTTTCTTATACTCTAAGGTGCACTTGTTAAGATAAATGACGCCTTATTTTCTAAGGCTAATGTCACTACTGTATTTTCCATTGTGACAATAGAACTAGTAAGACAAACAAAAATATTGTTGAACATCAAATCATGAGGCAGAAGCCTAATGCTGTGAGCTCACACGGTAACATGATAGAAATGTAATGCCACAAAAACTGTGAACATATTGAAATAAAGCCAAATTTTAACCTCATCATATTACGTTAAGACTTTCTGAGAAGACCCTGTGAAAGTAAAAAGGCCTCCCATGACACTCAAATAGATATCCTTTAAAGGCCTTTTGGTGTTAGTGTGTGCAAGAAAACCTCCTGACCATATATGACAATCAAGTCCATAGTATTCAAATTGAATGTTCTGCGTAGGAAGATGTGTATTTTGCATAAGCATGTTGAATAATCTGGAGTGTAAACAAATATGTTTTTTTTAATGTAACTTTCCTGGATGAGAGGAGTTGGTTTCATAGCCTAAAGCTATGAAACGGGGTCCTTTCGCACTGTTTTTAAGACTGCAGCTTGTCTATTGCTACATTTTATTGATTTTAATATTTTTTTAAATCCTGAGGAGAGCGGAAGAGTTTTGGTTTTTCTGATGTTTAACCACCAATAAGTTTCATTTTGATCCCTGAGAAAATCATGGATCAAGTTCTCTTTGAAGACTTTTCTAGGCCCATGAATGAGAAGGTGTTGACTGAGAAAAGTCTGCATGAATTTACCAAGGGTAAAAGGGTTCTGGCCTCCCTGATTGCCTTCTAAATGAAATTTCTAGGTCTGTGGACGACAGAAAAGTGATGGGTGCCATCTGTCTTCACTTTCACCACCGTATTCTGCTGCATCCTTGTATCTAAACTGAGGCATTCTGGTCTTGATGAATAAACTGTAAGGTGCATGAAAAGCAGTCTGTACTGACGGGATACCAGTGCACATGTGGAATTCCTTAGGGGTCTGTCCCAGGACTAGTCCTTTTTCAAGTCTTTATCAGTGACCTGGAGTCAGGATGACACAGACTGTGCACTCTCATCAAGCCTGCAGACAGAAGAAAACTGGGGTACAAGCTGGTCTGCACAGGGGAAAGGAGCCTTTGAACAGGGTCATGAATTCAATGAGGTCACATCTGGGATGCTAGCACTGCCTGCAGATCTACGTGCTGGGGACTGGCATGCTGGAAGGGAGGTTTTAAGTAAAGGAGGGTTTGTTGTGCAAATATGGAATTTCCCTTTTCATGAGGATGATTGAGCAGTGAGGCTCATTCTCCAGGCTGCCTGGAGAAGTTGTGGGATCTCTGCCTTTGAAGCTTTTCAAGACACAAGGGAAAATGCTATTGTCCATCTTGTTAACTATGCTTTGAGCAGCGGGGTGGACTGGGTGACCTCTCATGGTTTCTTCCAGAATGTACTGCTCAATGCTTCTAAGGATGGAAATTATGGACTTATCATCTTTAGTCCTGATGATTTTGGTTTTGGTGCTCATTTTTCACATTCATGTCTTTCCTCTAATAAGCTGAGATGGAAATGGTGTCCTCTGGCAGTAAATACCTGGGAGGGACAAGCTTTGTATCTCGAATGACTCTAAGTGTACAATCCTAATTACTGTTAACTATATATGAAAAAAAGAATCATATCTGGAGAGCAGAATGAGATTCTAATTCCATGCTTAAGACCTTGCCTCTTGTATATCTGTATCACACCTGTGTCATATCTATATGCCCACAGCTAGCCTGATTAAAAGTGTGAGGTGTGAGTTCATACATCTGAATTCTAGGCCAGGTTGACAGGAAACATTGGGGTTTCTTTTTCAGCCTTTACTTACCGTGCAGAAGCAATTAACTCATTGGGATTGTCTGTGCATTAACATCTATCAAATTCTCTGCTGTCTCATGTCACATGGAACTGTAATATTGATTTCTTATCTTCTACCTTTTTGTTGAAATTATTATGTTTGGTCTTGGCTCATTTAAGTAAAAGAAAAAAAAACTTCTCCTTCTCCCCACTGACTGTTTAGGGGAATTTAGGTACGCATTTACTAATGAGGATTGGTATACTGGGTGCTGTAAAATTAGATTCAAGTTAAGTGCCTAACCTGAGTGAACTTGATCCCACCCTCAGTCATTAATGGATTATAAAGATACTCATTTTACAAAAAAGCTCACTTAGAATGGGTATTAGCAAATTCTGTTTGAAATTTTCAAAAGCAGTAAAAGTTACTTGGATGACTGCTCTCATTCATTTAAATGAACTCGTAAGAAGCTGTCAAAAAATATTCTTCAGGACAGAGGGCATCATTCTTCTGTTTCTACAGTGCCTTGGCAATACAGTCCTAATCCGTGACCAGGCCTTCTGTATGTTCCCTGCAATATGTGTAATACTAAAACTCATAGTAAAAATAAGATGATAAATCTGTTCATTAGAGAAGGAAATATTTCTTCCTATCCACCAGCCAGGCAGAGAGAAAAAAAGAGAGAAGAAGCAACAAATTTTAGGCTATTAACCTAGTTTTGTATTCAGATTATTTCACATTATATTTTCTGTAGTTCACAATTTGAAAAGCTGGACAGGTTAATGTTGTGTCTGAGGTGGTACATTCAGCTTCCTTGCATTTGTAACATACCTTTAAATAAAATATGGTTTGAACAGCTAACAAAGAACAAAGACATTAAAATGCATGACACTCAGAAGTCAGGAAATTGCAAACTGATGTCAATCCAAGCATTCTTCTGCATCTTTAAGAGTATTCTCTCTCATTAAACAATTGATTTAAACAATAACATTTTAAAACATTTCCTTTATTAGTGCACAGGTTGGACAATGGCCATTGAAATAAGCCACTTCTTTTTTTCTGTCATTCTTTAATATTTTCTTCCCATGTATTTTTTGTTCACTGTTCTCCTGTCCAAGGCAATGGAAGTCAGCTGAAGTCTTTGCGCCAGTTTCCAGGGCATTGGATCACTTCCCAAGTGAGGTAGGTGGTAGCCCAGAAGACGGGAGAAAAGACACACGCCAGATGTAAGTCAAGGGAAGAGAGACGTGAATTACCTTGCTATTTCTTGGGATTTTCTGTGTAAGTGATTCTCAGCATAACATCTGTACTCTGGAGCCAGCGTGTCGTTATCACGAATCCGTTTGGCATTCATTGGTAATGGCTGTGATCATCAATCCGATTAGTGCTCATATAGGTGTCAATGGCGTTCCATTACAATTTATTATTAGTTAATGAACACCTATATTAGGCTCATACTGCACTCCGTTTAAAAACTGCTTAAAAGGGTTAGCCGTGAAATTTAGTGCCAGCTAAGCTCTGTGTCTCAAATCAGTCGTCAGCTCCCTACAAGGCTTCTCTCAGAAAGCGAAATTTTATTGCCTGCAACATCACTGCTAGGAGATTGAGACAGAGGACTCACAGCCCTGCTTTTGGGCTGGGAACAATGCAAAGCCCACTCAAACAATGCTCTACATCTTCTGCGCTCTTTCTGCCTCCATCCTCTGCCTGCCTACTCAGCCAGAGGTGACTAGCCTGTGCAGTGCTTTGGCTTGTAATGAGAGTCACGTGAGGGAGCTGTTTCCTAGGAGCAGGGACCAGAAGGAGCTTGGTTTTGTGCCCGTGGTTCTCACAGGTATGACTGAGAATCCAGCTGCTGTTGCTCACCCAGCATCCAGTCCAACTCTTGCAGAGATGCCCTCGCTGTCATAGGATCAGGCTGTCTCTGACAGAACCAGCAGATACTGCCACCAGAGGAGAAAGTGACTCCATTTTCCCTAATCAAAGAGGTACCTGAGTCATAATAGATTTTTTTCCCACAGAATGCAAAGGTCTCACCAGTAAGTTGGTCAGCTTGACTGTGCATGGTTCCCTGGTTGCTGTCCCTCTGAAAGACATTGAAAAACAATAACAAAGGAAGAACATTGGGTTTTTTTGTTTTTTGGTTTTTTTGCTGTTTGTTTTTTGTTTTGTTTTGTTTTGTTTTGTTTTGTTTTGTTTTGTTTTTTAACATAAACCCTCAATTTAGATACTACCTTTCTTTGGGATCTCTTGAGTCTTGCAAAATCTGTTTCAGGCAATAATTTTGAATGGAAGCATAGGCCAATAAATTGTCCCAGGGATGGCTAGTATATTTAGTTTCAAAATAAATGGGGAAATAATAAGTGATGTTTGTGTATCACTGCTGATAGACAAATCATTGCGGGTATTTCTGCTGATATTCTACGTGAATCACTTTGCATGAAATTATTAATGGTCAGAAATCATGACAGTGAAAGCATCTGTGGTTTTGATAGGAAAACAGAGGCTGTGGGAAGAGGCTGTTCCACAGTGCTTAGTCAGGCTGACCCTCCCTTAGCCAAGGCTGCTTTGTGCATGTCTCCCAGCTGCAGCTTTGCCATGCTTCCATTGGATCAGGCACCAGGCCCTTCTAGCTAGCACACTGGGACTGCAGGGGCTTTCTTATCTCCAGGGAACTTCCCCACCTAATCCTTTGGTATCCCTTTCTACATTCCAGTTAGTCACATATGGTACTCTTCATTAATTTCTAGCTGTTGTTAACTATTAATTGTGGTTTAGCATAACGGCTAAACCCTTGCATACAAGTCCGCCTTTCCCCTTGGACTTCTACTGCTTTATGTCTCCACCAAAACAGTAAAACCTCATAAAAATGTATTTTTCTTGAAAACTTTTTCTATGTCCCTTTGTTACCAACACAACTTCCTTTCAGTTTGGTGAGTTTTGTCCCTTCAGACTTTTCCATAACTGTCAGTTCACCCCCTGCTCCTTCCTTTTCACTATTTCCTCCTTTATGCTCAGTTCTAAGTTTAACATTTTATTAATTAATGTTGTGTTCAACATCTTTTACCACAGTTGTTGGAGCATTCAGTTTTGTGGTTCAACAATTTTCCCGACATCCTGTCAGTTCAAATACTGTTTCTCAATCTTTCTTGGGTTATCACTCCAACCATGTCAATTATCTCTTTTTCCACCCTTCAGTAAAATGCAAACTGTTCTTCAGTGCCTTTGAGATCCTTCACAATCCTTACTGCTGAATCTTTATCTTGTATCTCCCATTCTCTTTGCTATGCCACAGTCATTCCCCCTTCCTTGCATTTCTGCCATTGTTATGATTTGAGCCTTCTTACACCATGGAGCAATGTCTCAGAACCGATCCACAACGCTGTGACTCTAACTTCAGACTCAATATCTTTTGTAATACTTACCAAAGTACTTTGGGATCAATACTGAGAGAAGAGCAATTTAAATTTTGCTGGGAGTCAGTAGGGGAGGGTGCAGCATTGTTCCCATTTTATTCTGGCTCATGCAAATATCCCCTCACAAGGAGATCTCTTTGTTGAGAAGATCATGTCTCCACCACACCTCTGGACAGCACCTACCACATTGTTGGTGCCAACGGAATACAATAACAACAATAATAATAACCCCTACCCAGAAAACCTCATTAAGGACCTCAGGTATCCCTTGAGTTAGGTATTGATCCATGTAAAGGATTGCTGTGTCATGCACTTACATGAAAGGCCAGATTTAAATCCCCCCAAAAGCCACAGAAGAGCTCACATTACAGCTCCACAAAGAAGCTTGATTAAATGTGAATTTAGTTCAAGGTCTGAAGTGTACATATTAAAACTCCTGAGGATCTTTTAATCAAAACTTGGACCCTTTTGCGTGGTTAAATCTCTAATTTTTGTTAGGTGATATTGACACGGATTGTTTGCTGATGCATTGTGATTTAATGCCATGTGACCGTAATCCCTGCATGCAAATGATTAATTACAAAGTGTATTTGATTTTTTTTAAAGGATTTATCACATTTCCTCCGCTTCTGCTTCTATTTAGATTACAGTCTAAAAGCCCCATGCTTTTAATTTTTTAATTTCATTTGAATTATGTCAGAAGATGTAATAATTCACAAGGTATTTAGCTTTTGGATTAAAACAGGTAATAGTTGTTTATAAAATATTACGGCTTCTAGTCTACAGCAACTTTAAACATTTCTGTATTTGCTTCAAGGCATGAGGAGACAGTGACACAGCTCATTTCCTCTGCTGAGCCCTCTTTGCTGCCTTGTACAACACTTATTTCAAAGCACGCCACAGCTTAGAACTGTCGTGATCCCCATTAATATAAAATCATTGACCTCTGCTCCTGCTGGTGCGACTAAATTACATTCTGCTGCTCAGCAGCAGCCGCATATGGGGCCAGCTCTTTTAGTCATGGCCAGGTGCCTTGATGTCAGCGCTGCCCCTCCTACGCTCAGGGTTTTCCTTTAATGAGGATTATGCACCTTCAAAGATTGAGGAAACCCACTCCCAGAATGGCAGCATTTCTAATGGCATCTGGTCTTACCACACAGTAACTCTGTGTTGTAGGAAACTGTGAAGAAGTGCTTGGTTTCCCCCACTCCCCACACTGAGAAATTGTGAGAGTTCGTGATTTGGTAGCTGTGCTCTCCCTCGACCAACAAACCCAGGACACTGTGAACAGAAATATCACATTTTTATGAAGCCCTGTAATGTTGTGTTAAAACAGTATCCTATGTCGTTTCAAAACCTGGGTGGGATTCCTTCCCCCTCTCCTTGCCTTCTAGATCATGCTGCTCAAAACAAAATGCATGTAGCACGGTTTTATAGTCTGCACATTATTATGTTCTCACAAGAAAAAAAAAAAAAAGATTTTATAGGATTGATTAGGATTGATACAGCTTCTGAATGTGGTCAGCTTTTCTCACTGTGTGGTCTTTCTTGATTTTTTTTTCCCCTGACCCTTTTCACCCACCCCCACCCCTCAAGACACTGTGCTTTGTGAGCCATGGTGCATTTTTGCCTGTAAGCAATGTACTCTACAAATGGGTTTAAGCAGCAAGTTTCTATATCAATCTTCCTAAACATAGTGTTCTTCCTCAAGAAAATATTTTGTGTCCTGATGTTGCAATGAGTTACATATTGTTAGACTTTGGCAGCTATCAGAGAGACTAAACCCTGTCTGATGACTAGAATAACTCTTAAACTACCACAGAAATTGCCAGTGCACTATTTTTGTGTTCAGTGCCACTGAGCAGTATTCATCACATTAAGCTTGAGATGATGTCAAAGTGAATTAGCAATGATCATCTCCTTCTTGATAGTAGTCAAATTCTTATAGATCTCTTCATGTAAGAATAAGTAACAGAGGAATTTGGCACAAAAAGTTTTTATAAGAGAGAAACAGAAAATGATCTATGGAATGTGTACAGATACATCTTTCGTTATAGAGTATCTCTGTATCAAGGACTTTAACACCATTGCGCTCTTTGGTAGTTATAATTTTCTTCTCATACTTCAGGCTAGTCCATGATTTTATGTTATTTTAATTTGCAATTAATATAAATCTGACACTATTTATTCTTTTTGGAAATCTGACGAAGTTTTGTGTTCTCTGTTCAAAGCAATCACATAAAATAACTGTAAGTGTTGTTGTTGACCGTAATTACCACATGATGTATGTTCTTTGTTGTATTCTCCCTTGTGCTCCCAGTGAGAGTTAATGTTGGCCAAATATGACCTGGAAGGAAAGGCTGAAGGTTTAGAAATTTCTTTTTAGTGGGTATCCATAGCCAAATTGCAGATAAATCTTTGTAATGGAAAGGAACAATTCCTCTTTTTCTCTTTTGTGTGCATGGGAGAGAGGGGGAGGAGGAGGTTTTTAATTGTGTTTTGTTCTTTATGAAAGGTAACATCTGGATTAACAACTTGCTTCTGAAAGCTGATACCCAAACAGAGTGCTTTCTTTACTGAGAGATGTCCTAACCCCAGTCACACGACTGCTAATTTGGCTTTTCTCTTAATCTCTCCAGAACTTGCTGAACAGAAGCAAAACTATGTGCATGCTAATGGCTCACTTTCTACATACTCCTCTCTCTCCCTCTGAGTGTCTGGTGTGCAAAGCCGAGCTGGAACAAAGATACACTAATTATTCTCCATTAATTTGTCTGCTTGAATGGTCCTAAATACCAGAGTGATAAATTAGCGCGAAGCAGCCAGGGCAGGATGTCACACCCTTCTCTGCGTTTAAGTGTCGGCAAGGTTGTGCTCAAGTGTTGACAACAGCATATCTTTAATTTTCTCCAAGAAGAAAAGTTTAGTCAGTACAATTAATTTGAGCTTGGCTAGCTTGCAGGAATAAATGTAACATGGAATAATATTACTGCTGATTAGACAATTTTTTGCATCCTTAGGATACAGTAAAACTTTTTGGCACTTCAGTTATTGAATATTGTTTTTCTATAATTGTTTCAAATTGGTTGAATTACTTTTGTGCATTTTTCAGTTAAAAAGTGGATCATAAACCACATAGAAATTATTATCTTTAATTAAAGAGAGACAACCAGTGTCAGTTCAGTTTCTGAATCTTCTTTATTCAGTGTTTTTTCATGGTGACTTGTCCAAAAATGTATGTCAACATCATTTACAAAATTACTGACTGCCTAGCCTGCCCGCAGCACTTCATGTAAATTAAGTAAAAAACCCTGAAAATGATACAAAACCTGGTTCAGTAAGGTTTACCTGAGATCAGCACGTGCATTGCCCTTTTGTTTTCATATAGAGCTGTTAAAAGAATATTTAACAATACAGTTTTCTAAAATTATCTCCATAATAATGCTAAGATTTATATATATACATTTGTGGACTATGAGAATTGTTTGTGTTTAGCAAGCACAGTACATAAAAATAAATCATCAGTTGTGGTAGCTGTGGTAATTGTAAAAGTTACTGCATTTGCAGGTCCTTGCATTTTGTTTTGATTTTTTAACCACTTCTTGGAGCATAATTTTTTCCTTGGGGTAGGGGACATAAATGCAAAAGAAGTCCTAGACATTAGATGATGCCTGTGACCTTTTAGCAGCTACCCTGAGATAAACCCCTAAAGGGGCCATACCAGAAGCCACAGAGAGAGCTTCATCTCTGCTTGCATTGTTAGTCACTATTGTTCTCCTTGTCAATTAATTCCCCATAATAAATGTTTGACCATGTTGTGGCTGATACAAGCCGCTTCAGTGTGTGTTACTTTACACAGAAACTGGCTCTCGTGCTCATTCATTGCTGTGTTTCAGCCATCAGTGTATGTTTTACTTTATAAGTGAAATCTTTATTCAGCTATGTGAGTGGACTGAGGTTCTCTTGTTACAATGAGAGTTTGGGGAAGGGTTAAAGTAGATGAGAAACATTTGTTTAAATTGACAGAGCTTATGTATACCAAGCTTTGCGTAAAAATGTAAGTGCTAGGATGTGTATTGAAACATCCAACTGTGGTTGTCAGGCATCGCGGCCATTATGGCACCACATTCAAGAAAATCACAGACAATTCTGACAAAAACTGTCAGTTTCTGGGTCCCCCTAAGGTCTATGAAAATAAGTAGACAAAGTAGACTGAATGTGAAGAGAAAGTCTTGTCTGTAGAGTACAGACAATGGAACCTTATTAAACAAAAAAAAAGAAAAAGAAGGAAAGAACAGGTAATTAAAGAATACTATCCTTTTGATTCTTCTGTGTGTCTTGAATTTTCTGTTTTCTGGGCTGCTTAAGTAGGAATTTATTGCATTAGAATTTTGTGATTGCTCAGTTTCCTCTCCAATCAGTGAATGATGCTGAGAAACTCTTATCCTGAATTCATTGTGCTAGTTCCTCTGTCCCAAAAATAATTCCCTACGTTTTAGGTTCTAGGTCCTTACTGACATTTAGTCACTTGTTAAGCTCATCTTCCTTCTGCCCAGCAATCTCATTTCCCCGTTTCTTCTCTTTCAACAATCATTTGTCCATAAAAGTCAGCACACCAAATGCATAGTATCTATGGCTCCCTATAAGACATCTTTTTAATGAGAACACCTGAGATCAAAATGCTTAGACAGGACATTGGGAATCAGCATAATTTCAAACTCTTAGGTGGTTGGTTTGATCAGAGATATATAACCCAACTATTAAAATACATTCCCCATTCTTTTATGTATTAACATTTAAGGTCTGTCCCAACAGCCTTGTCGTAGGCAGTGTTCTTCACACTCTCCTACTCAATCAAAATAACAGCATCCATCAAGCTGTTGTGAAAATGAATAAGCTGCTTTGTGGGAGAATTATTTCAGAGTACTATTACAGGGCGAATGTGATCCAGCTTAGATCTTGAAACTTGCTAACTCTACAGCTAGTACCATTGCTCTCAATGGCACTAAACTAAGAAGTTAAGTCTTTTAAATGGTGTTACGAAACTTCAAGTGACTACAGAATAAGAGGTGAGATGAGCAACAAAACCTTTGCCTCATTATTTTCTGTTGGCTCTAAATTATTTTATAGGGCGGAGTAGAAAGCAGTTCTCAAATATAACTTTTTTAGGATTAACTTCAATCAATAAATAAATTAATTAACTATTAATTACTTGATTTCTGCCTTGAGGGCACATATTAATTATTTTCTTCTTGACTTTATTTTCAAAAGGCTCTAATTCCAAGATATTTGTCCAATGAACTAGAAGTAAGAAAAATATCAAAGGATATTCTCTGCAGTGTTGTAATTTAAAGAAATTTGTTGTATTTTTGGTCCACTGGTAATGTTATTTTAAGGTGAAAAAGTTACTCTTATCATTTTGAAAGGTCAGTCTGTACTGATGTCACTTTATCTGCTGTGTCAGTGCAGGTCAAATGAGTCCTCCCTGCATGGTGAGAGCAAATCCAACTGTTAGCTGAACTGTGCTAGCTGTTCCACATCTTCCGTGCTTACGTGACATTCTCACGCATACCTCACTTCCTCTGTATGGCAGCCAAGCAAAAAGTCTGTTCTATGAAGAGAAACACAGGACCTGAGAAACATAGGAAATTTCAGAGATGCCCAACATGCAGATGGTGAAGAATTTCACTAATATTGCCGTTGTAATTAACATTTTATAAGTTGGCTCGCTCATTATCCCCTAGCAATGGATCATAATTATTTGATTGAGACTGTGGTAAATCAAAGGCAAAATGCAGCTGTTGTTCCAGAGGATATCTGAAGTGCATCCTAACATTTGGGTGATTAAAAGCCTCAGACCTCTGTGAAGCTTTCTGCAAAGTATGAATGTGAAGCATGGGCAAGACAGCTTAGTCCTTCAGATTACAGATCAGCCACCAATAAGGAACATGTAAATATGAAGCAGAATTCCAGTGCAAACTGGCACAGCTTCCTTGACTGCAGAGAAACTGCATTGATTAACAATACCTGTGGAGTCCACATATGCATGAGATCTCTGTTGATCACAGCAGAAAGATTTTTTGTGTGTGTACTTCAATTGAGTGAGCTCTGGGGGCTAGGGGAAAAAAACAAAACACCACAAACCTCAACAAACCTGCAGTTATCTCTTTTGTTTAATTCAAAGCCAGGCTCAGTGGCTACTTGGAATCAACAGGTGCCGCTGGGACTTCCCTCAAAATTAGGGACTGAGCCCAGTTTCTTTCCTTGCAACTTTTCCATTAATCTGTTAGCATCAGCTTTTCCTGAAGATCCTAATTAGGCGGTACAGTCCTTTTATGCTAAAGTAACAGAAAGTTAAAAGTCCTTAGAACGCATGTTTCAAGTTCATAAGGAAATGAGACAAAGTTCAGTGTTTGAGCTAATGACTGAAACACTGGCATTCAGAAGTCATTCTGTCTTCTTTATGTCCAGAACTACAAGTACACAATGAGTTACCTTTCCTAAGCAAATGCCAACCCTTATTCTGTAAATGTGTGAAATTGTTTAGGCTCAATAGCTCAAGGCATCACCCTTCAAAGGGTCAAGCACCTCAGTACGAATTTCCATGCCACCCATGAAAATTGCAGGGGTTTATCCCATTATGGAAGAATAGATATCTAAAAGTGGATATGGAAATTAATTTGATCCCCTCCTTTCATGAAATTAATTTTTTTTTTTCTCTTGTAGCACCTTAATTTTTCAGCAAGACATAGCTGATTGATGCTGTCATTGACCTCCCTCCTTCTCCATTTATTCACTACTCGCTGTTTACTAGCATTTGTTTTCTGATAACACTTGAAAGATGGAAATTACTTTCAGTCCTATTTCTGGAACAGAGCCTGAAGTGTTCTTAGCTTTATCAGGGGAACATGTGTATTTCTTATTATGCTGAAGGTCTAATTCTGAGCAATTAGGCCAAGTAAAATCAAAACTCTATGTTAACAAGCTGTGAGAGGCTGTGGGAGAAAAAGATAGTTTCTCCTGGACTTCTGAATATTTGATGCTGTCATTTCTGAAAGAAAGTGCCACATCGGAAATTCTCCTGTCAATAGAAGGCATTTGGTTGAATTCTTGGTCCAAGACCTTCATCTCCAAGAAAGAAGAAAAGGTAGTTTTGGTAATATATTAGCCTTTCTGATTATAACATATCTTCATGTAAAGGAGAGAGAAAGAGATCAATCCCTTTCCATCCTGTTATTTATGGCATCCACATATCACAAAAGTAATTTGGACAGAATTTGATTCTTATGCAAGGCTACATTAGAGAAATGCTAAAAAAATCTACCTAGTTCCTGTTACCTATTTGCAATCCTTTTATTCTCTTTTGTCACAAGACAATACTAAATAGACATGATTGCATAAAATATAAATCTCTAACATATAAGAGTTTTATGTATTCTTTAAGAACCTTCATGAATGATAGGAATTTGCAAACCAGCTGACCTTTTTCTTTGAAAATTGATGCATTACAACAATTCAGAGATGTAATTAAGAAAATTACTTTTAATATTGATGCAGAAACTGAGGGCAAGGTAGATTATCCAGGTTTCTAGGTCCATAATGGAGAATGTATACAAAGGAAGGCAGAGCACTTACATACACAGGCTGACAATGCAGCAGACTAGAGCCTAGCATGTCCTCCTGGTAACTTGGACCACAGCATTAATCCCATTCCCTCCCAAAGGGAAATTCACATGTCATTAACATTGCTCTGCTGGCTCATGTTGGACAGCATTGCTGGGCTGCATCATGTGCACACGGTCACACACTCTCTGCACACACATGCATCTGCACACGGACACACACAGAGGCAAGGAGCAGACCTTGCAGCCATCCTAAGGAAGTAAAGATCACTCCAAATCCTGCCAAAACTGGCAACACTCTTTCTGTTTTCAGTAGGTATTTCCAGGCTGTCAGCCCATTTATTTACCCCCTCAGTGTGTGCTGTCACTCCTGATCACTTACTCACAAAGTGCTTCCAGAAATATGTTTACAGAAGTACCTCATTCTGACTTTCATATTAGCGCAAATTAGTGGGAGTACTTCCCTTGGAAGTGCTCCTGGGAGCCATTTTGGAAAGCTCTTGTTATTTGCTTGCTACTATAAATTAATCCCAAATGTTTGTATATTATTCATGAACATAAAACTCAAACAAGACTTCTCTCCCTATCTCTGTGTTTATACAGTTTCCACGTCCAGTTAAAATGAAAAGAAAATAATATCTGGGATGCGGCCTCACAAATCCATTGCTGCATAAGACAGTAGGTTAATATTGCTCTATAGTTGAGCACACTGTTGCCACTCAGTTAATATGAGATATTTTCCTCTACCTTTACACAGAGGAAAGTTATGCCTGTTATGGCAGGATAGGAGTATGAACAGAGGCAGCTTGTTCATTGGGTGCCCACGGCCTTGGTAACTTTCTGTTGCGTAGCATTCTTCAGCCACACTGTCAGAAAATTAAATGTAGGCACACATAATAAGGCAAATATTTAAATAGGTGGTTCTGACAATGTGGCACAGGGTAAATTGTTTTTTTTTGTACTGAATCAAAATCCTGAGAGCAAAATTTCGGTGACAATATGCACAAATTTTGCTGCAAGGCTGAGCCACTCTGAATTCTGCAGTGCAAGAATATACACATTTGAATGGATACTCTGTTTCTGAGTGGTCATCAAAGGGAAAAACTGAATCTTTGCGCTATTGTACTACATAATGATCAGTACACAGAGAAGTTAAACTGAAAGTCTGTGGAGTTTTAAAATTTGGGGTTTACTTCAGCAAGATGAATTGCATGGGAAGAAGAGAGTGTATGCGCTGCATCATTCTGACAAAAGTTCTCGTGGAGGTAATGCCGTTACTAGATGAGAAACTAAATAGAAATGTTCAATAAAACATGTGTGCATCTGCACAGTAGAACAGTCCTTATATTTTACATTGAGCTACCTCAGGGTCATGGAAGGTGTTTTATTAGAACAGTCAACAATAATAGCATGATTTTTATTAGTAGGAAAAGATAGAGTGAGAGACTACTAATTATTTTTCAGCCTGAGGGGCATTTTCCCTGAAACGACTGTTAATTTGATCATTGTCGTGCAGTTCACAGATTTACATGAACTTATTTCAGTACGACACATGGCTAAGAACTAGACTAAAAATGTTGCTTTATTAATGGTTTTCAGTGAGCGTATTAGAAGGTGCTAACCATGTGGGTATAGGGATGATATTGATAGCACTTAGAAGGCTGAATCTTTTTGGAAGTAGCTGGCCCGAAGCCCTTTCTCTGTGATATTTTTTGTTCATGCAGTGAGATATTAAGCCTCCAAGAATGAAATAGAATCCCAGTGAAATGAGAATTTGTTGGTGTTGTCTTAGATCTTTGCGCAGAGATGTTACTGGAGGTTGTTTTTTGTTGTTGTTGTTGTTGTTGTTGTTGGTTTGGTTTGGTTTGTGTTTTTCTGGGTTTTTTTGGTTTTTTGTTTGTTTTGGGGTTTTTTCTTTTTTTGTTGTTTCTGTTTTTGTTTTGTTTTGTTTAATCTGGCAGGTCTAGGATACAATTAAATTTTAGTTAATTATTTAATCAATACATATGGCTTAGATATTTATGTACGTATGTGCACATATATAAATATAAACACACTCTTAATGAATCTTCTGCCAGAAGTGACAAAATATCCTGGGAAGGCATTCCAGATTTTAGCGTTTTTAAACACTTTGGCATTTTTCTTACTTCAGCTGTCTCCTCTCCTTTTCAGCCCACATACACACATCCTTTCAATCCTGAGGAGAGTCATATGTGCAGTCTGAAAGGCCTTTAGTTTAGATTAAGAGAAAGTGCAAGATGAAAGGGAACAAAAGCAGAGTCTCCGGAAGGACAAATAGTTTGCATCTCCTTTGTCACACGCTGCCTTCGCTTTTCCTTACAAACTTTCCTTACAAGCGTCCCTTGCTGGTGGGGACTTTTTATAAGTGTAAAACTTTAGTGTGCAGCAATCAGTCAGTATTGCTGTGTGCAACTGTCCTGTGTACAGAGCAGCAGGATACAAGGCACAGCTGTATCTTTCGTCCTGCAGACTCCAACGCGTGGTTGGAACAAGTGAAGTACTCTCACATGGTCATATCAACTTTCTCTGAGTTGCATCCTGAACAATTAATATCTTAAAAAATTATTGTCTTTGCCAGCTGTGGCAAAAATGGTGGAAGAAATTCTCGGACTGGGAGAACAAGCAGTTCCAATGAACTACCAGATTATTTCCCCACTTTTCTCTCAAGACCATGTGTGCTAGTGGATATTCACCTTCTTGCATTTGGGACAGCAGTAGCACCAGTGTTCCCCAGGCTGAGAGGTGACTCTACATTAGGAAAATAACTTTTCTTAAATATCTTGACTTGTAGCTCAATCTGAATTAGGGGGTGTAAGCAAATTTTTGCCTCCCTTAATGGTCCAGATTGCTAATTGCTCTGCCCCATTCTCCAATGCTCCCCAGATCTCTTTAGCTGATGTAAATAACCACTCTCTTTTTGACTACTTTAAGGTCTCAGTTTTGGTCCTGACTGCCTCCAATCACTGTCTGCTTATTAACACTCCCAAAAGTAACGTTTCCTAGTCAAGGTTCAGCACGATGTTTTAGAAACTAATTTCCTCTTGCAGTAGCAAGAGGCAGAAGTATATTTCTGCCCTTTTCTCTCTACATTTAGCACACAATAATAATCCTAAACAGAAAACACCCAACAGAAGCAACTAGTTTTTCAATGACATTGTGTGAGTTCCTATAAGAAATTTTACCTGGATTTATAAAATCTTTAACTAAAATACTCAAGATATTATGGTTTCCAATAAAATGGATGGTCAGGTTGGAGCTTCCAATGCATGGATATCAGAAACCTGCCCTAAACCTCTGTCTGGAAATACACTTAGAGAGAGAGAGAGAGACTGCAATAGGCAGAAAGCCAAAGGATAAATTCTTGCACCCCTTTTGCAGGAGCAAATAACACAGGGATCCACAGAAGCAAAGGAAAATACAGTAACCCAAAGCTGCTGGGATAGCACACAGAGGCAGCACCCTTCCTAAGGGTGCTGGATCTTTACCACCACTTTACTTTGCCATGGCTCTTCTGACAAACCAAGTTGATGAAAACATGATTTAGACTTGCCTTTCTTTTAATCTCCTTTTCTGCCCTAAGTTAACATTTGTCAAAGATGAAAATTTTGGTTGGGCATCCTCTCAAATTCATTGCGGGCACTTACAGTTAACTGCATTTTATTTGGATTTATCTTGCTGCCTTACCCATGTGACTGAGATGGGACAGCATTCACAGGTAATTTTTTGCAGAGCGAAGATGACAGACTATTGGCTGGAAATGCTGCCAACATTGGTCTCTAATAGTTATGTTCATGATGAAAATAATTTATCTCAGTCATGCAGAACTGTAAGTCTATCCTGAGTCCAGCTAGTATGTCTGTCTGCAGAAAAAAAAAGCAAGAAGTCTGGGAGAGAAACAGGCACAATCAGACACTGCTAGGACTGCATGATGGTTAACATGAATTCTCTGTTTCTTGTGTTAAGGTCATTCTCTAAGGACTCTCTATGAGGTACCGATAGATCCTGACATGCAACTCCATATCCTCGACTTTGAACTGTCCTAGGCTCTTCTCTGATATGTAAGATCTAAATAGCAAGGTCCCATCTGAACCTTCCAGATACACCTTTTTCTAAGAGACTTTACTTCAAATAAATTAGATCCCTTAGGATTTGAACTGCATTATTTTTAAGGATTTTTATCTCCACAGAATTGTGAGATAGTAATAAATATTTCATTTTCAGTAACTTCTTAGTCTATTTTATATCTATCAAAAAAAGTTAAAGCTCTGATTTCAAGTAAAGAAATCCAATTTTTTAACTCTTTTATTTACAGCTTTTATTGTTTTCTTCTGAGAGTCTGAAAGAGAGCTAAAACTAGAGATTGAATGTCAGAATGGTAAAATATATTTATTTTTATCTAAAAGGAAATCAAAAGCCCATTATGCCAATAGTTAGAGACCCTCAACCATGCTTGAAATTCAAATATTAGTTTAAAATCTAAATAAATAAACTTGAGTTGCATCACACATCTGTTGAAGCAAGCTTAATGACATAGCTGATATCACACATTTTTATACGCTCCACAGCATAAAAATCTCCCTGTAACATTCTCCTCAAAAACTAGTTTTATTGTAATAGACAGAAAAATGGAAGAAAATGAAATGAGATTAATGTTTATAATGAGTTTTCCTTTCTGCTGTGAAAAATACATGGAAAACAGAAAGTGTTAACTGGAAATCCTACTGCCTTAAACTAAAAAAAAGGGAATATAACAAACACATGGCTAATCTGATTTCCCCTTTCTTTTTCTTATTCAGGACATGAAGAGACACAGTTAAAAGAGGAAAATGGAACTCTTCATTCAACTGCTCTTTAACTTAATCAGTACTAAATTGCACAATAATCAAAACTAAGGTATAGTCCTACAGTAATCCCTGTAATAATTTTGTGATCTGTTTCCATTTTATAGCTAAAATAGCTCTAGAGTATTACGGGGGAACTGTGAGCACAAGTGATAGGGCAGGAGATATTCAGTGAGTCTGATCCTGCAAAATATTTCTATCATTTCTACGTTGTCCAAGACAACTGCAACTTGAATACTATAACTTAACCTGGAAGAGAACCATCAAATTTTAAAGGGGAAAATAAATGTGGTTCATTAAAATTGTTATAACTGAATAGTTAGCTGTGAAGGATTGTTTTTAACAAAAGTGTCTTGCCTGGAAGCTCAGTAACTTCTAAAAATATGGGACAATTTCAAGCAACTAAACAAGAAGGAAATAATTATACAACAATCAAAACAATATTGTTGTTTGGATGTTGTTTGAAGTTGTTAATAGCTACCTTTGCTCTAAAATTCACTTTTTTGAACTTTGAAAAGTGTTCTTGAAGACCATTTGGTGCTGGTTTTCCTTCCAAAGCCATATGGTTGAGAGAATTAAGTACTGTCCTGGGAATCAGGACATTCTCACTCCTTGTCTCATCTTTACTGCTGATGGGTCTTAATACTTTCTACTTCTTTAAACTTTGGAAATGCTATTTAATTATGCTATGCAACAACCCAGTTTGCAAACATTAATTAAGCCTCATAGCTCCCTTGTGGTCTGAGACAGGTAAAATACCATTAGTCTCAGATAATAGGGAAAACAAGGCTCAGAGGGGTTAAGTGGCATGCCCAAAGTCACAGAAGCAGTAGTATTTGGATCAGTATTATAATCCAAATTGTCTTTTAATCTACAATGACTCTCAAACAAGGCAAATGTGACTCCTTTGAGTTAAAAAACAAGAAACATGCATTTTAGCTGTTCTGAAAATTCAGTGCCTTTAGGCTCAAGTTACCTCTAAGTTAAGTGTTCATTTGAGCTTCACTGATTTATAAACAGCTACGTGCACAGGCCACTTCAGTGCTGGGGAAGATGAACAGAGAATACAAACAGCATCCCTTTAAGAAGTTTCTAAAGCAGGGAGGGGGGTAACACTGTGTAGAGGGCATCACCCCAGGGGCAGGCTGTGGGGCTGGTGTTTCAGAGTGCAGACCCCACAGGAGGCAGTGGGCTTCCAGCTGCTCCACTCAGAGAAACACAAAAGTGATCTCCTCTGGCTGGGAGGGGTCAGGGAAGGGTTTCCATCCTGTCAGCTAATCCAGGCAACACAGGAAGGTAAAAGAGGCTGTTAAGGAAAGAAGTGGATGACTCTTAACTCCTGTTCCATGTGGGTCACCAAGGGCATAGCAAGGGGACCCCATCTGTGAAGACAGGAGCTTTGCTGTTTACCCACTCCTTAGAGTTGAGCTGCACCTGGTCTCCATGCCTATAGCTCCCTGCAGAGAACCTAAACCAAGAACTGACAGAGCAGAGTGATAAGCTTTGTCTGGGGCTTCTCAAGCAAAGGAGGAGGAAGGATATCCAGTGTTTAGAATTAGCTTGTTACCATCAACCATGAAGAGCAAAGATCTAAAACAGCACAATAGCTGTGGTACTTACCCAGGATTATGTAGCATCTCCTCTTCAAGCACTGCTACATACTCAGATGGCCATGAGAGAGTATTCTGAAAAAGTACAAAGAAACCCTGGCTAGATACTTACCTGTATACACATCTCATTTTCCACATACTATATTCAAAGGTCGGCATATGTCCTCATTGTAAGAGCATATAAGAAGAAATAGTATGCTTGGGTTTTATATTAATTATTAAATAAAGCCTTTTCTATAGTTCATATGTACATATGGGCATTTTATCTAACACATTTCCTTTATGGATTCTACCAGTTCCTAAAGTGTGCAGGATCGGTGCTCATGCCTTGTGAAGAGCCTGCCCCTTCTGGGCAAGGCTGTCCTCATGTGCCAGGGCATAAATATTTGAGGTGGGCCTTCATTGCCCCTTTGTTCTACTTCCCGACTCACAAGCTAGATCTTTATGGGATCTGCAGTGCCTACACTAGCTTTCTGAACTGCAGGCTATGGTTCACTGGATGGCCTTCCTCAATAGCCCAACTGAACTCTATTGAGTTGAAGAAGAAGATATAGAAAACCATGTTGGTGGCAGCCATCTGGGGTCCTCCTTAGGTTTCGGAGACAGATGACATGTCAGAATGTGATATGAGGTTTCAAGAATGTGTACAAGCAGATTCAAGCAAGTGAAGACACTTTCTGGACCACTGACATTCCTCTGATAGTCTCTTTGTCTAACATTGGGTCTTTAGGACATTCTAGCAGTCCAGCTTAGCAGAGACATCTCAAATAATCACAAGGAGATCTTCAAATATTTTTCATCCAGCTGAAGAATTATTCGTGACCTGCCATAACCATTAATGAGAGCAAATCCTATTCCAGGAGAACTGGAAGTCTTGAGTCTTTGTATTTATGGTCATTATAATTATCATTATTTTCACGAGTACACAGAATTTGTCTGCCCTCGAGAAAGTTGGTCATATTCTAGTGCTGCCCTTCAGATGGCTTCACCTTGTGCCAGGTACTTCTACAAATCTAATCCAAAAAGAAACCATTCCTGAACTGATTTTAACAAGTGTGCTTGGTACCTCTTCAGGTGATGATATTTGTCTCCACTGAAGCCATTAAGACTGCCTCTCATCTTGATTATTGCTACTCTGATCACACCTCACTGCATTTCCTAGGATGCAGCCACATTAGGTTTCTACCAGGTTACAGAAAAGAAATTCTTGAAAATAGTAACCCTTGTGTTATTTTTGCCAGAAAACTCTGACTAGCTGCTTAATCCTTCCATCATCTTTCAGTAGATACTGCTGTCCTGGCTGCTGTATCCAGCCAAGAGGCTGTAAAAATCACAGCAATCCCTCAAATATTTGGGGCTTCAGCTATTTCCTGCTCCTATCCATCATATGCTGTGTTTTTCAAAGGTGTTCTTGAACCATGTACAGATTAAAAGCATCTTATAATTTTGATAATTAAAACCTCTTTTGTCTTATTTTTTTAATTTATTTTTTAATTTTTTTTTTCTGATTGGCCAAGCCTACACTTCATGTCCTGAATGCAATTAGCATGTTTTCTCCTTGACAGCGTAGAATTAATTCAAGTCTTATTGAGAGTAAGTTTATGGCACAGATGAGAGGTTTTTGACAGTTTTGCAGTGACTATCCAAGTGGATTTCTGATTTGTACTTATTACTTTTTATCAAAGATAGACCCAGTCTGTTTTACTCAGTTTGAACCAATATGATCTCTTTCCCTCTCTGAATAGCAACCTTTCAAGATTTATAGGGCAGCAGCTTGGAGTTCACTAACTATACCAGAGACACATGAAATTACAGTTCTGATAGAAGGTGTGAATTCTGACAGCATCAGAAGTTTCAGAATAAAACTAGGGATTTCACTCAAATCTTCAGATTTTTTAATTCCCAGACTGAAATGGAGTGAAAGAAATAGCCATTGGAGCTAAGAGAAGTTTTTCTAACACGGTGGGATTTATCTAGAGGTCAAAGGTGCTTTACTTGACACATGGCTAAAAGAGAAGGGTGGACAAGCAGCCAGAGGCACCCCATTCATAAGTTGTCAGGCATCTTCTTTCTACTGTAAAGAATATAACTAAAAATAAACACTGACAGCCAGATGAATTCCTGCTTCCTGTTGAAGATACAATTTGTAATTAGCGGAATATCTCCTGGTAGATTTTCAGAAGCAAAAGCTAGATTTTACAGGGAAGATAAAAACAAAGTCTCAAAATGTATGTATCTTTTCCATCTATCATTCTTTTAGCTTAGGTAGGTCACGATGAGTTTGAACATCCCCTTCTTCTCCACATTTCTCACATTAGGGAAGTGGTGATCCCAGAGAGAGAAAATAAAAAAAAAAAAAGTGTTTGACACAATTTAATTCTGTCATGGTCTTTTGCCTGCATTTTGCTTTGGTGTCTGTCACAGGCACAGCAAACCCATCCCCTCCATTCCTGCAATTTTTAATTTGCTTTTGTTTTACAGGTTTTCTCATAGAGGAGCTGCTCATCAGAACAGAAAGTAACCCACACCACGTTTTGTGCAGCTTGGCTAAATCAAAATAATGGCATCCTGGCAAACACTTGGTAGAGAGGGTGTAATAATTATTGGTTTGGTTTTCGTTAACCTCTTTTTGTTTAGTCAACATCAAGTCAATCCACCTGGAGCTTAATACTGTATGTTACTATAGTAACTTTACAGCCTATTTGATTGTGACAAAGGGCTTCATCTCGTCCATTTCATGCTCCTGTGTCGACCTACTCCCTCCCAGTGTTTTATTATATCTGTCTTTAAGAGTATCTGCAGGAGCCACAGCTGCTCTGCTTTTGTAGCAGAAAGCAGCTTTCACTGTGTGAAATACTCTACTCTAAAAGGTCTTGTGGGCTGATGGCATTATTGAATTTCAAAGCAAAGACAAACAACATTAAATTGTTTAAAGCTAATATTCATGTTTTGCCGTACAGCATGTTTGGGGTTTTTTTCAGAATGGAACAGTATATAATCACTGGTTGATGCCCTTGAGAACAAAACCACAAAATAAAGCAATATAGAATACAAAAAGACTTGAAAGTAATTCAGTTTTCAAAACAAAACAAAACAAAAAAAAAATGTGTTGGGGGCTCAGGAAAAAACATTAACTCCAGAAGCTGGAGTTAGCAGTTTGTAAAATGAAAAATTGGATCATTCTTTACAAATGGGCCCGATCCTTCCCTGTTAAACCACTGTGAAGCCATTGATTTAACGGCATTACTTCCAAATTTATACGAGGCTGAGTAGTACATGACCCATGAGTGCAAAATGTTTAAGACTTTCCGACTGTTGCCTGTTCATTTTACAACCTGGTTGTTCTCTAATACTCTAACCAGCCATGTGGATGATTGTAACAAGCCACTACGCAGCTTTTGTTTGGATTACCACCGCCTCAGAACTCTTTCATTACATTGTTTGTTCCTGCTGTTGTTTAAATTTACCTTACCCTAGCTTCTCAGCACAATTTATTCCTTACTGGAGCTCTTTTTCCCTGCGTGCTCTACAGCTGCTGGCCTCATGAGTGAAAATACTTTACAAATCTATTTTTCCTCAGTCCATTCAGATTTGTCTCATATTGTTAATATTTATCTGCATATTTGATTTGAGAATAAAACATGTTCTCTGCCCTAGTTTCTCTCACTGCTCGCATGTTGTTACGGATGCTTCTGAATAAAGAACTGTGCATCTCTTTGTCACCAGCGCAAGGGCGATGCGGCGAGGTTCCTCCTGCATTTCAGCAGAGCCCCACTCCAGTTGTGTTAATTGTTGGGCTGGGAGGGCAGCAAGTGCTGAATGCTGCCTTGTTAACTTGCTAAGCAGCTGGTCAGCAGGGTAGTTTGATTCCAGCAAGGCTCTTGACACCTCTGCCAAGGGTTATTGATACCTCACACACCCCAGCTGAGACAGATTGTTTTAGTCGTGCTTCATATCCATAGCACAGCCTGTAGTTAGGAAAAAAAGTGATTGACAGCTCACACCTCCTGGGCCCTTCTTACTACCAGACACAACATCTGCTATGCCCTGTGGAGCAGTGAACCAACACACACTGAGAGAACTGTTTCTAGTATTGTCAGGGTTGATTTTGTTTAACCCTTTCTGGCTGCTCTCTGGAGATGCACATAGGGGTTTCTGTAATCCTTTACACGTGCTTAAAAAGTGTGGAATATTTGACCAAGTGAATACCAGAGAAGACGGCACCAGCAATGGCGAGGAAACGGGTCAGCAATTTTTCTCCGTAAGGTGACCTGCATACTTGGGATTGTAAAACAGAAACTGGGTTATCCCTACAGAAGTGTTTCTTTATTTCCAAACACTGCCGGGGATGCAGCTGAGGAGGAGTGCAAATCTGAAATGTGGCCTGAAGCAATTCCACTGAGTGTGCCTGGATATACTGAGGAGGAGCACAGCCATAAGGTTAAGCAAGTCTGTTTGCTAACCAGGTACTTAGGTCAAAGCACACTGGTTAAAGTTTAGGTTATATGTACAAACAGCAAAGGGGTATAGCTTTGTGACAGGGAGTAGAAAGAAAAATGGTTCTATTTTCTACCTTTGGAAAACAAGCCAATATCAGCTGGCAATTGCAGCACCTTCACAATAAATGATTGCATGTTTGATTATAAATATGAGTCATTAAATATACAAGCAAGGAGCTTTTGTAAACTCTCTTCAACATGTTTAAAAAATTATAAGAAATATTTTAAAGACTCCCAAAATCAAATCAATAGTCTTAAAATACATCTGACATGTTGACTGATATGCCTTACTTTTGGACAGATTTGGGTTTTGTTTTTTTCCCCCCCTAAAATATCACCAGAAGTATTACTGAAGCCTAAAAATGGATATTTTTCTAAATCATGAAATTACAGAATAATATGAGTCATAGACTCATCTAAGTCAAAAAAGACCCTTTATATCACCAAGTCCAATTTTTAATCCAGCACTGCTGAGTCTATCACTAAACCATGTCCCCAAGTGCCATAACTGCACTTTTTTAAAATACCTCCAGGAATGGTGGCTCCAGCACTTCCCTGGGCAGCCTGTTCCAATGTTTGGCAGCCCTTTCCATGAAGAAATTTTACTTAATAGTCAACCTAAATGTCTCCTTGAGCAACTTGAGGACATTTCCTCTACTCTTGTTACTTGGGAGAAGAAACCAACCCCACCTGGCTACAACCTCCTTTCAGGGAAACTGTAGAGAGCAATAAGGTCTCCCCTGAGCCTCCTTTTGTCTTAACTAAACAACCTGAGTTCCCTCAGCTGCTTCCCACAAGACCTGTGCACCAGACCTGTCACCAGCTTCATTACCCTTTTCTGGGCAAGCTCCAACTCCTCAACATCTTTCTTGTAGTGAGGGGCCCAAAATTGAGCCCAAGATTCAGGGTGTGGCCTCACCAATGCTGAGTTCAGAGTAATACCAGGGGTTGATTCTGCCCTGCTTCTCCTGGCCACCTGGCCTTCTTGGCCACCTGGGCACACACTGGCTCATGTTCAGCTGCTGTAGACCAACATCCCCAGATCATTTTTCAACAAGTAAATTTCCAGACACTCTGCCCCCAGCCTCTAGGACTGCATGGGTTTGTTGTGACCCAAGTGTTAGACCTGGCACTTTGACTAGTTGAGCCTCAAGCATTGGCCTCAGACCACTGGTCCTTCCTGCCCTCCAGCTGATCAACACTCCCACCCAAATTGGTGTCACCTGGAAGCGGACTGAGGGAGTACTCGATCTCCTCATGCAGATCATTGCTAAAGATATTAAACAGGACTGGCCCCTACGTTGAGCCCTGGGGGACACCACTTGTGACCAGCCACTAGCTGGATTTAACCCCATTCACCACCACCTTCTGGGCCCAGCTGTCTAACCAGATTTTTGCTCAGTGAAAAATGCACTCCTCCAAGCCATGAACAGCCAGTTTCTCCAGGAAAATGTTGTGGAAGACAGCATCAAATCCTTTGCTAAAGTCCAGGTAGACTACATCCACAGCTTTTCCCTGCCCCACTAACTGGGTCACCTTGAAAGAGATCAGGTTGGTCAGGCAGGACTTGCCTTTCACAAACCCCTGCTGGCTGGTTCTGATCCCCTGGTTCTGATCACCATGGTCATGCTGCATGGTGGCATTCAAGAGGATCTGCTCCAAGACCTTCCCCAGCACCAAGGTCAGGCTGACAGGTCCTTCTCAGAGGTCCTCCCCAGATTCTTTTTCCAGACTTTCTTGTAGATGGGCATCATATTTGCTAACCTCCAGTCAGCTGGGACCTCACCAGTAAGCCAAGACATCTGGGGAATGATGGAAAGTGGCTTGGCAAGCTCTTCCACCATCTCCACCAGTACCGTTGTGTGGGCCCATAGATTTCTGGATGTCCAAGGGTTGTAGCAGGACATTGATTATTTCCCTTTGGATTATGAGGGCTTCATTCTGCTCCCCATCCCTGTCTTCCAGCTCAGGGGGCAGGGTACTCAGAGAAAAACTGATCTGGCTGCTAAAGACTGAGACCAAAAAAGCATTAAGGACTGCAGCCTTTTATTCATCCTTTGTCGCTATGTTTGCCCCTGCATACAATAAGAGAGGGAGATTCTCCTTAGTTCTCCTTATGTTGCTGATGTACTTATTGAAATACATTTTATTGTTTGGTCCCCACTTCTTACTTCTCTGGGAATGGAAAACTCTATAATTTTGTGATTGCTGTGCCCAAGACCGTCCCCAGCTCTGACATCACCCACAAGTCTTTCTCTGTTCACAAACAACAGGTCCAGCAGGGCAGCTTCCCCAGCTGGCTCCCTCACAAGCTCTGTCAGGACGTTATCTTCCACACGCTCCAGGAACCTCCTGGACTATTTCCTCTGTGCCGTATTGTATTTCCTACAATATCAGACATATGATACATTAAAGCCCCCAGCAAGAGCAAGGACTAGCAAAATGTTACTTGCTTGCATCATATAGGTATAGTCACTGAGACTTTCTTAGAAAATGCTGTGCAAAGTAGAGAAGCCATATGGTAACAGATCAAAAGTACTTCTTGGACCATTTTTTTTTTCTTTGGCTGTAAACTGGCTTCCTACCGTGCTGTCATGCCTCAGAACTGAGGCTTGCCAGCTATATTATCTGTGTTTACAATGCCATAAGGATGTGTTATGCTACAGAGGAACTAATAGCTTTATTTATTATATCTTTATTATAGCAATGTAATTAGCAATATTATTATTGCTAAGCATCACTATCACCTCTTGTCAGCACCATGTAACTCCAACATAAGTCACTGTATTTTTTATATCCCAGACAAAATTATTGGCTGAGTGAGTTTACATGATACTGTCTTGCTCATACTTCATGGGATTATATGGCTGTGTTCTGCTGGTAGACTGAGGATTTGCTACAGTGAATGCTACAGTAAACCAGCATTATGACTACATGACTTACTGCACACAGCTCTCACCTCTGGTGGTTATCTATCCTTTCCTCCCTCAAGAAACTGTACGGTACTTCTGATGACTTTAAAACTTACAGCAGCCTCAGTGTGAGTTGCATGAAAAAGACAGAATATCAGATTAGTGACAATTAATTTTTGTTTCTGGACTTGTACTGTTACTGTGACTGCCTTGCTGTAAGGGTTTCTTTAGCCCTCCTGAATAAAATAAAATTAATTAAGTGGGGTATGGACAGAATTCAGATGCATGACAAAGTCAGACTTTGAATTATGTCTTTTTTCTAAAATAGTTTTCCCCTCTAGAGGTCATATTTGTTTTTAAAAAGGTCACATTTCCTCTAAATGAGCAGTATGTAGACTATTTTGAAATATAATCTGACAGAAATGGGGAAATCAGCCACACTTTCAGCCAATGGGTGAACATGGCAATGTCTTGAACTGACAACCAATTGGCACTTGCCAGGCCAAGAGCAAGCATGGCCAGACAGATAAGGTGTCAGGAAGAGATTCTGGAAGCAGTGAAACTCATGCCAAACAACTTTTTATTAACAAAATCATGTATATATTTACAGAATACATAAGAATGCAGACTGGTCAAAACAACTATATTATCGGTACAATTCAGTACTGATGGGCTGTCTTGTCCATCAGTAACAAACAGATCAAGCCCTCAGATCACCAGTTACCCAGATGTGGTATCTTTCTCTTGTTGGAAACTGCAAACATCAGCTAAGTACCAAAAACTAAGTCAGCTCAGTAACAAGGAATGGTCAGAAGTTTGGTAGAGCCTTGGGTTCATGTTCATCACATCACACCTGTTCCGGTGTGAAAGGGACACTTTTGAAAAGAAGGGAGAGCTCCTCTAAATCAAAGAAGTCAGAATGCAATAATCTGAGTGATTGGGACAATACAGCTGGATTTCAAAGAACTTCATCAAAGCAGTAGGGGAGAAAGATTTTTTTTAAAAAAACAACACAACAAGGTATAGCAGAAAGAAACAGAATAGTTCTTTCTTGCACACTTTTTAGGGTTCACACTAAAATAGCCATATCAGGTTTTTCCTGTCCCTTGTCTGTTTATGTGTCAGAACATATAAAAGAGTTAATCTTGAGTATGGAGGAAGACATGGCGCATCAAACATAGTTACCTCTAGCATCTATATTCCATTCTTTCTTTTTTTTTTTTTTCCCTGAGAAGGCAATCTTATTGTTTACTCTGAAAGGCAAAATCAAGGGTCAACACAGAAACAACTGCATGAAAGCTTCTGCTATGTAGGAGAGAGAGAACACAAACTAAAGGTCTTTTCTGCTCCTGGAATCTAACACACTTGAAAGAATGAAGGTCTTCGTCAAGCTCTTATTACTGCAGGGAAATATTTCATATTAGTTTGACCCTTACATTCTGTTTGTGTGTGTGCACGTCCTTGTTTTTGTTACAGGAGAGAATCTCAGCAGAGCAATCAAAGCAAAAATCTCCTGTATGGCTACACATGTACCTACCTCTCCAACAACTTTTGCATGACATTCTTGGATAACCACTGAGATGTCTGGGTCATACTGTAGCTTAAATATTTTAAAATTATAATATAATGGGAGTATTAAAATTATAATATAATGGGAATATTTATCTATGTTCCTTTCTTCCACTAGCCAGCTCAGCTTTATGAAACAGGATTCATTTCTTGAGCCTAAGGAACTGTAGAGAAAGGACATGTGTAACCAGAGTTAATTTCCTTCTGTGTCTTCTTATTGACCAGGACACATTGTAACACTTGTCAGGACTTCTTTTTTTTTTTTTTTTTTAATTAATTAAAGTGTGACTTCACTGTCTATATACTCCACCTTCTTAGACTGCAGATACAGCCCATGTCAGCGGCTGACAACATGACAACAAAACGTAATGTACAGCACTGATATAAATTTTAAAAATACATTTTAAAACTCTCCAGGAAGCCTTGTATTCACATTTGGTTCTAAATGAACAGGCTGGCACCGCAGAAAAATAAAATAAAACATTTAGTTCTGGATTTTTCTCTTCAGGTGGCAGGAAAGTGAGATTCGAGAACTACTCCCAGGCAGCTTTTGGGAGGACATGTTTTCCTCCTAATGTTGCTGCGAGGAACTCCACTCTGCAGCCTCTGGCCACCTCAATCTTATCAAAACTAAACCAAGAAGATATTAATTATTAAGTATCACTTATAGAATAATAAAGTAATTTCCAATGTCATGGAAATACCAGGAAATACATATATTTTCATAGTGTTTATATTTACTAAGAGTGTTTGATTTTCACAGGAACCCTTATCTGTAAAGCTTTTTCTTTAAAAGAAAAAACCCAATCTCCAGTGTTATGTTTGACCAAATGCCACTCTAGCGAACCATCTTTGTGATGCTGATATAAAAATGCAAGTATGGCCTGTTGTGTGGCCAAATCTGGTCAGTTCTCAGAGCACCCCTCTATCCAGTGGGTCATTAGAAATGCTGTACCTACAGGTTCAGGTAGCAGCTCCATTTATGATGGGGCAACCCAACAAACATTCTCTCCCTGATCTGTTCTGCTCCCTGACCTGCCGGGGCCCCTCTCAAAGCTTGGCCTTGTAGTGCCCTGTGCTTCTGTTGCCCTCCCTTCGAGGCTTCTGTGAAGCCTATCAGCAATGCCATGAAGTCAGCGCAGATAGGGGTGATGTTCGCCAGTGGATGCTCACAGAATGCTTTGTTTGTTCAGTCTTGGGGTGGGCTTCTTAAGTGGAAGACAGCTGTGATCCTGAAATGCGGAAGGCAGCATTTTTAGGAACTGATGAAGTCTATTTTCTCCCTGAGCTAAGGATGACATACTGACTCAGAATCTCAGTTCATATCAGACTCTTCTGTCCTTCAGATAGTAGTGACTAGAAACATTTTGTTTTATCATCTCAGCTGGTGCATTTTCTTCTTAAATGCAGACTTTGTTATGGTGATCCATAACCGAGAATCCCTTCAGGCTTGTCTACTACATTGCACTCTATCAGATTCAAAGTGTGAAGAATCCTTGAAACCTCCAGTTACTGCAGAACACAGTTGCTTTCCCTCACAAATGTTTTACTAGCAAGAATATATCACAACTCTGTTCCACAGGTTATGTTCAACACTGGAAAATCAGGGTGCCAAAAAAAAGATCTTAAAAGGCCATAGTCAACTAGAAGAAAGAGGGCATCTGTGAACAAGGAAATCTTAATCCAAATCCCAGCAACATTCGAGAAAGTCAGACCAGGGATGTGCCAGTTACAGTTTGGAAGTGACCCCTTTTTTATTGCATATGGCTCCCAACCCTGGATTATTTAAAATAACTTAGTTGCCTAAACTTTTCAGTTGCTACCAGGCCATTATATCTGGCACTTAAGTCAAACTGTTATACTTTTTCTACCAAGTGTGCTACATGTGAGTAAAATTTCTATCTTGAAGGGCCTCTACGTCGAAGCTTTGTGGATTTAAACTCCCTAATACAGATATTCTGCTGTGATACTGTGCTGTGAATGGGGCATACAAGGATCATCTTTGTGAAACTTGCACTGTAAAACAGGGGAGAAACTGTTCAGTGTTTACAGCTCTTTTTTACTCCTACCTACCTACTACACGATAAAGACTGCACTAATCTATCCTTAGAGGGTGGAGGGGAAGAGTAGGAAAAATTCCTCCTGCCTGGTACTAATTTGCTACTTTCATTTAGCAGCACCGCACTTCAGTGGTAAGTCACTGAATCAGATACAGACTATGACCTTTAGGGTGACCTTGGGCCACTCACCTCTCTGTGCCTCTCTTTTGTTTCCCCTCTGTAGTTTCCTCTAAAAGCACGGCATAAAATTATGCAGAGCTAATTCTGTCTTTGGAGAGCATTTTCTGTCCTAGCAGGACCCCACCACTGGCTGTTATTTCCAGGATTTTAGGCTCATGATTAAGTTACTGCAGAGTAACAAGGTACCTTACATCTGTTGCTCATTAGGGGGACTTGTCTGAGCCAGGGTAAATGACTACATCTGAACTAGTCATCTTGACTTTCTCTGTAGTCACTGAAAAAAATTTGTCACTCTTAGGTTGCGTTTTGCAGTAGACATCTAACATATATCAGATGAATCATGTTCCCCAAATGCCTATTTCTCTCCATTGATTATGAAGAGTGTCTAGAAGAAATAGCTGAGATGAAGATTTCCACACTGCAGTAGTCTAAAGCTATGTGGAAATTACTTTCCTAGTTACTGCTCATATATCTGCTGTTTGACCCAAACAAAAGTGAACTACTTTGATACAACATACAACTAACTGTAAGGTCAAGTTGTCTTACACTTTTTCTGAGCTAAACACACACATGCAGTTAACATGGCTCAGCTGACACACATTAAATGGATCACACATTCACTCACCTTTTTCTAAACGCACCATTCTATTACGTTTGTTTACCATCAGCCTACTTTGTGACCAAGTCTTATTAAAGCCCATTCTTCTTCTCCTCTCTTTGACTGTACAGACTGAGGGCAAAGTCACTCTCTACTGGCTTATTGTTTGTCATGGTTTAACCCCAGCCAGCAGCCAAGCTCCACCCAGCTGCTCCCTCACTCCCCCACCAGCAGGATTGGGGAGAGAACTGGAGGGGTAAAAGCCAGAAAATTTGTGGGTTGAGATAAAGACAGGTTAAAAGGGAAAGCAAAAGCCAAGCACATAAGCAAAGCAAAATAAGGAATTAATTCACTGCTACCCAAGTGCAGGCAGGTGTTCAGCCATCTCTAGGAGAGCAGGGCCTCGTCACGGGTAACAGTGACTTGGGAAGACAAATGCCATCACTCCAAATGTTCCCTCCTCCTTCCCCTCCCTTTATGTACTGAGCCTGATGTCCTATGGTCTGGAATATCGTTTTGGTCAGCTGGAGTCACCTGTCCCGTCTGTTTCTCCTCCCAGCCTCCCAAGCACCCCCAGTTTCCTCCCCAGTGTGGCAGTAAGAGAAGCAGAAAAGGCTTGGCTTTGTGTAAGCCCTACTCAGCAATAACAAAAATATCTCTATATTATCAGCTCTGTGTTCAGCATAAATCCAAAACACGGCCCCATACCTGCCACTGCGAAGAATATTAACTCTACATGAGCTGAAACCAGCACACTATTTATCTTACTCTCTCAAGCAGATTAACCTCAGTTTACACCTCTTTCTTAGTTTTACTTTCCCTTTTACTCATAGGATCCCTTCTTTGTAAGCAGCCTTCTCAATGATCCCTATGAAGGACACTGTAAAAATGAACTGAATTTTAATACCTAAATACTGGAAAAATTTAAAATGCAGACTGTAGGCATGAGTGTAAACTATTTTGTAAATCAGCAGTCTTACAATTTTTAAATCTGGCTGTAGTATGAATGTACGATTGCTTTAAAGCAAATACTTGTAAAGATGCAAACAGCTAGAAAGGCACCCTTGAAAATATTTTTTCATAGTATGTCTATGGGAGATAATATTCCCAAGCAAAATCTCTTTTTGTTGTTGTTGTTGTTGTTGTTGTTGTTGTAGCTGCATGTAGAAACAACAGAGCTGTTTCTAAAATGTAAACAGATTTTAATGTAGATTTCCAAATACCCACCTAAGAATTTGTTCTTGAAATATGGTTGTTTACCTATGGTATAGAAATTACAGAGGTATACAACATAAGTTTGATGTCTATTGTATACATTTCTAGCTGTATCAAATATTTAATACCTGGTATTCTTTGGGATTTGTTAGCATCTCCTTTCAAACTTGCCTGCGGCAATTACAAGATGGAATGTAAAAAGTGGTTTTGATTATCGTTTTGGATTGTCACCTTGACAGTTTGGGTTGGGTTTTGTAGGCATGGAGAAAGAACACACACAGGCACACACAATTGCTCCTTTTCACTTTGCATCCCTTTCCCAGTAGACAATGCTCTACAGAAATGGCTCAGGAGCAGAATAGACATGAAAGGATTACCAAGTGGAGCTATTTGAGGGAAACCAAGTTCATTATTTGGAAACAGGAATATGTAAGTGGCCAGTTTCATCTGTAAATTGCTGTTGCTTGGGGATTGCAAATAGACCTTGGTGGGTATTTGAGCGGTCAAGTCAAATACACTGCTGCCAACAAAAACAGAAGGAGGGGAAAAACAGGTGGAAGGAAAGAGAAGAGGGAATAAAAATTTAAAAAGCAAGAGAGTAAAAATGAAGTGTCTTTAGCTTTTGTTGCCCATTGAATAAAAAGAAAATGTTTAACAACAGGAGTCTAAGGTCATTGCTTTAAATTTTAATCTGGGCTTGTGGATGCAAGAAGAGTGTTAATGTACCTGTGTATGTGAATATCCTTTAAATATGAAAACTATTTGCTGTTTTGAGTACCTTACTGGCTCTTAGCTTGAAGGTCCCCTCTAGGGCGAAGGCTGTACTTGGTCACCTGTTCCAGCAGTGCCCATCAATCCCCTTTTTGTCCGCTGGGGAAAAGACATTTTGTCACAAGTGTATGGGAACCTTACCTGAGTGTCAGACAGTGGGAGACAGAGTTCCATTAACTTTATTTGTAGTTGGGCATTGTGCTTGTTTTGATGCAGACTGACGGCTGCTGTTTGCACAATAATTGAGCAGACTGTCCTGGACACTGAATCTTAGGCATGAGGAATATTCAGATGCATGATTTTATCATGAGGAAAGGAGAGGGAAATACCAGTGCAAGGTGAAGCACTGTGTTTCTTCCTGGCTCTTTCACAGTATGCTGCAAGTTGAGTTTCTGAGATTTTCTGTAAATGACATCTAAGCATCATAATGAATTATTTACATCCATCTTTACACTGAGTCTGCACACAGCTTTCACCTGAAATCCACAGGCCTTTTTGAAGCATACAGACTTCTTTTCCTTTTCATTTAAGTATTTTATTACTATGGTGCCAGCTATTGCTGATATCATTGAATGTCTTTCATCATTTCCATTATAAACCTTGTTTTCAAGGCATTTAGAGCCTACCTGTTTTACTTCATGGTTTTTTGCAATTTGCCATAGAAGATTTTCAGCATGGAGTAGATGGCGCTGTCTTTCCTTGCAACATTTGATTTGAACACCTATAGCTATTCAGGGCCGACTATTGCAAAAGGTGAAGGGGGATCTCAGATACCATCTTTTTCCTACAAAATAATACTTGAGCAGGATGTAAGGAAAAGCATGAATTTTGCAATTTGGAAAAGAAAATTGCAGAAATTTTTATTTTGTAAGTTAAATTTATAAATGGAGTCATGACTGCACAATGCATTGATAAGGAAAAGATGTTTTTCCTCACTAAAAATAAAACCATATGCTTAAATACCATGTTTTATGCATACCTACACTTTCAATATTAACTCCTGTGAATCCTATATTATTCTCTTATTTATACCTAACACTTAAAAATGCACAGAAGTAGTGAATTTAATGAACATGTCTTTAAAACATATGGTGAAGTGCTTTCAGTTGCAGGCAATTACGTAGTTCTGTGACAAACGATGAGCTGTACTGTTGTCATAATACAAAAAATCTTTCCCATTGGTTTCCCCTGTTGCTGAAGCCAAAGGAGTTACAATATTACTCTTATGCAGAAATCTGGGCAATGCCATCTTATTGACTTAATGCCTAATCTAAAACCTAATGAGGTAAAAGGACTATTTCCTTTGACTTCAGTAGTCACTGGAGTCTCATGGCTCATTCTAACAGTTCTCTTGTACCCTAATAACTGAGATAATCAGCTGCAAATAGAAAGCCTGCAAAATATTTTGGATCTTTATTATACGAATTTTTACCAGTTTTTATTCTAGCCAACTCACTGTTGTACCAGAAGACCAAATGTCTTTTGGTCTGATGTAAGTGAAAATTGTGTGGGGACAAGAGATGGGTAAAGTGTATTTTCCTGAGTTTGTTTTGCTTTTAGATAATCTTGATGGATGAGTCATGGAAGAGAAGAAGCTGCCATTCATGTCAGTACTCACAGAAAGAGATAGGAGAAGAAAATCTGGAAACATAAATGTTTTCTTACTGGAAGAGTGTCAAATTGTACAAAAGTCAGGATTCTTTTTCCTCCTAAAAGACGTTATAACATACTGGAGTTTGCTTTCCTAGGTGTAGGTTATTGTAGTCTGTATTTTATTTACCATTGCATTTTGATATGCCTCAGCCACTGCATTGCAGAACATACTGATTTTGGAACAGCTATAGGCTGTACAACTTGGCTTCTGAGGCAATTTACTGCCATCCAGGAACTGCTCCAATGGAAAGAATGTATTTTGGGCAGAAGTAACTCTACTGTCATCAGGCAATATTATCCCATTCTTTTCCTGTGTCTCAAATACTGAGACTTCTGACCTACAGCAGCCTTTTTCATTGGAAAGTGAAAAACAGTGACCAAATTAATGTGCAAAGGCTCAACCCTTCAGCAAAGCAAAAATGTAAATCACACTAAACAGACCTCATTACAAGTGGTTGGGGGAAAAAAAGAAGAAAGCTTCCAGGTGCAAGTAGCTGAAGTTTCAGAATATCAAGTAAACCTTATGTAGAAAGAGACTAATTACTACAAATAAAAAATCTCAAAATCTTTCAGTATTCAGCCAAACCGGAAAAACATTTTGTTTTCAACAAATGGATTCATTTTATTTATATTGTTGTACATTTTGAAGCTCAAATAACTAATAGCATCATAGTTTCAAAATATTTTAAAAGTAGGATTTTCTTTTTTATATGGTATTAGGTGACTAGACCAAAGGAACCACATGCTTCCATTTGGTTGAATAGTAAACTATTTCATAGCAACATGCTATGAACAAGAATCCATTTACACTGTTTTGTATACAATTTCTATACAAAGACATGATGGAAGTTGTTTTAATTTAGTCTAAAAGTAGCGTTAACTAAAGGCAAGGAGGAGGTGGGGAAAAAATGTTGCACACAAGGCAGTATGGAAATGGTTTGTTCTCGACATTTGCCTGTCAAGAATGTTCCCAAGGGAGGAAAAACACTCTTTACCACTATTGTAACAAGCACAACTTATTTTCTTTATTGAGAGAAGATTGAATGGTGACATGAATTTTTTGGTCTAATTCTGGAGTTGGAGGAGATTTCTAATCTAATCTTTATTCTAGCAGAGAGATAATGAAACTTCAGTGGCTGGAAGGTTAGGCCACATATGTTCTGATTAGAAATAAACACTAGATTTTTTGGCACTAAAGGTCATTAGCTAGTTGCATGTGTTGCCAAAGGATGTGGTTGACAGTGTCTTACTGTTTTAATTAAATTTGTGTATCCTTTGGAAAGAGAGGTGTAGTTCATTGACAAGGTGTTAGTTCTGATGCTACAATTATTGGGTGCAAATTTGTATTTTGTGTCACGAGATAATGATGACGGTGGATTTGAAACATAAAAGGTCTATGAATTGGTGAAAGGTGATGTTCTAATTTTGAAAGACTTAGATCAGAGTAGTCAGCTTTATGGGTGCCTCCCTCTGTATTGTGCATATTAGATATGCAACCCAAATGTTATCAAAGTGGTATAGGAAAATGTTGGCCAACAGTCCCTGCATTCATCCTGACAAGGTGCATGGACTATTTTAAAAATTATTTATCTCTGCAAAGATATGAATGTCGAGTGCCTTAAGCCAGCTGTATATTTCTAATGTGTCGTAATAAGACAGTACCTTGACTCCAAATAAATTATTGGTGCTGGTTTTTCACTTAAACTGTACCTTTACACATAACAGAGCATGTGTATCTATCCTTCACACTAACGACATTTTGGAAATATTTCCATGTTTACCAGATATAATGAAGCTATGTTTTGAAACATGAATTCAACAAGAAAGAACGTTGTCTTCCATGCACAACTTTGATTTTCTGGCTGTCTCCAGGGAACTTCACATTTCACAATGTTACTCCATGATATTCCTTCTACGTACTCCCTGTAACTACATAAAGCACAAGACATGCTACATTTTCCTTCTCCTTCACTGTAAACATTGGATAAATCATTATAACTTATATTTGATAGATTTTATTTACTAATCCATAGCAGTTTCAAAAAATTAATGACCCAAAGTTCAGGTGAGTAGTTTAAATAAATGTCTTGATTCAATCTTCTTTGACAGTCTGCATGTGAATTTTGGAATATATCTGTAGGTTGACTGTTCGTTTTAAATTTTTGCCAATATAAAATGTCAGATATCAATTTTTTTGCTTTAAAAGCATTAAGGCAAGCACATATTTATATGTTACAATACATGTACAATACACGTGCACTTCACAGTCTATGAACAACAACAACTTTTACTAGTCTGTATTATACATGCCAACCTATCAAGCTGGTAAGAATGAATATGTCACCTTTTGGTTTAGGACGTGTAGCTCATCTAAAGAGACACGATGTTAAGTTTTGTTTCTGATATTTGTTTTGTTTCAGCTACTAGAAAGGAGTGGTACTCAGTGGTTAACCTGGGCAAATGCTGAAATGTAACACCAGAAAGCAAGTTACAGACTGCTGCCCTTAGACCTAGGCTGTGGGTGACCTTTATAGGCCTATAAAAGACCTCGCCACATCTTTTATTATTTTTTTCCCTGCAGGATTTTGTCTCAACAACCTGCTCTGTTTTCAGTGTTGCCTTTCTCCCCTCTCCAGGGGCTTCCTTACAGCCCTTTTTCAGCAGCCTGAGTGAAGTGGCACAGCCCAACCACATCGGAGCTCAATGACTGGTGTTGACAGCCGAACCCTGCCAGCTGCCCTCCCTGACTGCTAGGGGCAGGAGCTTACAGCAGGAGCTGAGAGGGTTGCAGGATGAACATGGGCTTGGTATCCTCAGGAATATCCATCACTGTTCTTTATGGACAGAACTCTTTCCTTGTTAAAAAATACTAAGTCTCCTTTATTCTGATGCTCTTTTCTAGGCTTCTGCAATTAGCTAATGTTATAGACAAATAAATGCAATAAATTGGGCTTTTTCTGAACTATTATAGACGTTTTTAGGTGTAGTAATTTTTTAGCTCTAGACATGTTTTAAAATGTCAAATAACTGATATGTTTCCAAGAAAAGTACACATCTTCTCATAAAATGCTGTTTGATGTCATTTTCTTCCACGTGCTTGTAGAGCACTGAAAGAGGAAAGAGCTATTTACAGGATGGAGCACTAAGTCATGGGAAGTATCAAAAAATAGAAGAAAAATCTTCAACAGAGCAAGCAGATAAACTTCACAGAATCATAGAATGGGCCTGAAAGATACCACAGTGGGTCAACTGGTCCAACATCCTTGCTCAGGCAGGATCATCCTAGAGCACGTAGCACAGGATTGTGCCCAGAAGGTTCTTTAACATCCCCAGTGAGGGAGACTCCACAACCTCTCTGGCCAATCTGTTCCAGTACGCAGTCACCTGTGTAGTAAAGTTCTTCCTCATATTTGGGTGGAATCTCCTGTACATCAGTTTCTGCCCATCGCCTGCAGTCCCAGTCTAGTGCCTCTGTCAAACAATTCTCAGTCAAACAGAAATAAAGGCTATGTCTTTTTCACTGTGACAGGCTGTAGTGCCGAAGGAAATATTGAATCCTTTGAAGCTTTTCATTTCAAGATGAACTTACAGCATCTTCTAATTTTATTTAAACATAGTCTAGGATGAGAAAAAAATATAGAAAGGGAAAAGAAAATATTCATAGTGTGTTTAATATCTCCTTATTCATATATAGTGTTATATATATAATATATGCATACTATGGCTTATCTCCCTTATGACATTCATCTTCACCTGTGAGGAGAGAAATAATAAGTCACTGGTGACTATTGCACTTGACTTATCCCTCTACATCAGAGAAGATAAATGCCAATAGAAAGATCAAGTCTTTTGTATTCTTTTCTAGGGGAGAAGGAATTTATCATAGGGATACTGGAATTTATCTAGATCAGATACAGATGATTTCATCACAGTAATGAGGGAATCCTTACTGCATGCAGATAACGTCTATGTTTTGAGCATAGTTTCATTTTTTTATATACTGTTTAATGTATAAAACAGACTCCTACTTTTAATGCAATGTAAGTTGGAGCTCTCAATTCTGACTGAACTCCACTGGAGAGAAATTATTTGATTAAAGGGGAAAAGGAACAGAAACAAAAGAGTGAATGGGGAGGAGAGCAAATATGAGAATTTATGTAAAAGAAAATCAGTTGGTATACAACTAAGGCATTTGTTGTCATGCACATAAAATGCAGCATGTCATTTTAAATTGCACACTTCCCAACTCCTGCTAATTTAACACCATTTTAATACAGATTTTATGCATGCAGTTAATATCTATTGTAGTTATAAGTGCAGCAGAACAGCTTTTCCAGATATTGTATTTGAAAAATATCAACAACTTTCCTTCAGAGTAATATTTCAGAGGTTTTTTTCATCATTTGTCTGTACTTTCTTCTCTATTTCCTTTGCATTTGCAGTAACAAAAGCATTTTCCCAAAAAACATAGGTCCTGTTTCTAGATACATTGCTATGGTTTTGTTTTATGCTCTGGGACCAGGAAGAACTGAATTCATTCAGTCCCTAGAAAATGTCCTGATGATATTCCAGAATAAAAATTTGTTCAGGGAGATCACAGTCCAGTTCTTCAGAGGTGCACATGGTAGAAACTCTTTTGAGAGCAAACCCCATGCACTTCAGCTGCCATAATACTGTATTTGGTCTGAGAGATACCTACAAAAATTACAGTGAGACATTGACAGCAGCCATGAGGTGGAGCAGGTTAATTAGAAGGAAGTCAAAATACTCTTCTTATGCTGAGTAAACCAGATAGTACAGGACTACTGTAAAAGGGGTAGAGTAAAAAAAAAATGTTAACGTAGTGACTGTTTGTAGTGAATTACATTGCATTGGTTAATATTGGCTAGGCTGTTTATAAGGAAATTTCAATCTATCAAAAAAAAAAAAAATCTAGGCTCACATTGCAGACAATTCTGATTTGTGAAAAGTTCATATTATAGATTTTTGAAATATTGGTATTGCCTGATGTTGCAATATAGAAAATTTTGCAGTGACATGCCCTGCTGATTTTCACTTCACATCATGATGCCATATCTAAAAAATCACAGCTCCATCTAGCCTCCCCACTTTTGTTTTTTATTCACTGAAAGCAAATGGACACCAAATAACTCCAGAAAGCAAGAATTTCAAAGGATCAGGAACTTGGAAGCAATTTTAAAATTGATGTTTCATGGACTAAATAGGTAGAACTGTGACTACTTAAACTGGGACTTTAAAAAGGAGGGAACACCTTTCATTTCAGGATCTCAGTGTAATAAATGTACTCATCGACATAGTTTATCAAATATTTCCACCTTTATTTTTTACAAATAATTCTAATATATTGTAACAATAAACCATAAGTTCATCAGTGAGTCTCTCTGTATATCATAAATATCCCTTTCCATGTTTAAATATTTCACATAAGAGTCATAAAGTTATTGAAGGGAGTATGTGAATTCTGCATGTGCTATCTAAATAAATACTTTGTGTATACTTTTAAGTTCATATTTGTGTTGAGACTAATATACTGCAACCTTGAGCACAGTGGGAGCTATGTGAATCAGGGGAGCCATCAACCAGGCTGATTAGACTGCCCACTGAGCACAAGTGATATCAAAACAAGCAAGCTTTGGCCAGCATTACAAGCAGAATGCAGCAGGAACTGCAGGCATGTTATACAAAGTGGGATGCTGTTGGCACTTCTGAAATAGCAAGATGTTGCAAAAATGGACCAATCACCCCAAAATGTAGCTCTGAGTGATCAGTGGCTCTCTTGGGAATGATGGGACACTGCTAGTGGAATTGAAAACTAAATCACAGCCTTCACTGTTCACACAGTTACGGATGTACATGTTTATATATAATCTGTCCGCATATCTGTCAACATTACTATTCATGACTGCTGTGGCACCTTGGTATGCTGGTGATATTTCAGTGAAAGAAAGCAACATGGTTTTCTTTCTTGGGAGAGAATTGTATCTGCATGTAAACAGATTTGCAAAAACTGAGAGAGTGCATTTTCAAAGCATGGCATACAATTTCAGTATCATGGGCTGCTATGGGTCTCAAAATTGAGCTCTGTACAACTTCTAACAGAATCTTAAAGGAAATGTAGAGATAGTTTTCTTTTCAGAAATACAGATAGATATACATACAGTGTTTTTCCTGTGATGCTCCTGTCAGTGAAGGAAATATTAAAGATTTCTTAATCTGGGGAGACTACAGGTAGAAGGAAATACACTTCATCTTGGGGCCTGAAGAAATTCTGCAATATTTTTTTTTCTTTTTCCAAGAGATTTAAAGTACTTCCTGCTATTCATGGCTATGGTGGATCCCTCATTTTGAGGGCATCTTGCACTTCTAAGGCTGAGGTTCTTTGTATTCACAAAAAGTCTGTGGTGACTGTACAAGTGAGCCTCTCTACTAATGAGGGCCATGGACACTAAGCAACAGAGCCAGAGCAAATCTATAAAAATGTGACTCCAAAACAAAAATGTGACTCTAAAAACAGCCCCTTAGATTTATTTTGTTTAGAAATATTTTAAGTTGCTGTGAGAAATGATAGACATGGCAGTTAGAAAACTATCTTCTTACTCAATTCATTTCTCTGCCCCCACACAGAAACAAATTTTAAGATTTGATTACTAACTTCTCCTCAGTATGAAGCTACTTAAAATGCATACACTGTATAGCATGCAGTCCAGCGTCCATCACTTTTTTTATATCACTTGAGGAACATATTCAATTCACAACTTATTTTAGAGAGATAGCTTTTGTTCCCCTCATTTTTACACGTGATGACTTTTAAAAAGATGAAGTTAAAAAAAAAAAAAAAAAAAAAGGTATATGGGAAAATTATCCAAACATTTTATATCTCCTGCCTTGAATAAGACTTTTAAATCCTCAGTTTTGGGGATGCATCAGTTACTGTTTTCAATAACTAAATGTTTTTTTTCACAACCCTCAAAAAAAGTGCTTTGATTAAGTTTGTTGGTATCCCTATAATAGACAATGTTTGTGTCAAAATACATGTGTAATGAGAAAAATCTTTGACACGAAAATCAAATTTTAAAGAGGATGCCAATCGCCACTTGAAATTTTGGCAGTTTGAACTATAGACCACATGAAGTATGGAAATTGTTACAGTAAATAAACTGCTCACCCCCGCATCTGTCTTTAGTAACCTTCATGGGCCCTTAGTGGTATATCCAACCAGGAGTTACAATTTCAATATAAACTTGTGTACTTGAAAACAGAAGGCCATCAATAAAGGGAATTTTGTAGACTGCTTGGGAAATCTATCAGGCTCCTCCTGCCTGAATCAGATTCAAACTACTGATCCCTTCAACAAAGAGGATAAACTCAAAACGTGTTGTTTAAAATGATTTCATTCTGCTTGGCCATAGTACAGGCTGCTGTTCTTGAGGAGTTCCTCTTTATAAACATCAGTTGCTTAAACCCTAAGTCTTTAATCAGAATTCAAGTGAAATATGGTCCACAGTAAATCATGACACACCATGCTTTTTAAGTGTGAGTAAAACATATGTACAGACTACCTGATGTAGTTCTGCTACTGAAGGCTCAGCAGTCTTCGATAACTTTTTCCCATTTCTCCATGTTGCCATGATCCCATGGTGTTCTCATGAGAAAAAGAAAGGTTATTTTACTTCAGTTCAACAGTGTTTGTGCACAGCCCTAACTGTTGCTTTTCATATTCTGAATGTAAAACTGTTCTGATGGATATATTTATGCTTTATGGAACCAAAATGTCAGTGGCCTTTGGTCCAAGTAATAAAATCAGCTCTTGCACAGAAACAAGCAGTACTGTTAAGGTTTTAAACATCATCATAAACTATCATGAGTCACTCAGTACATCATCTTCAGGTACGAGATCTTTTGGTCCGTTCTTACCAACATCCATCTATCAAAGTTTATAGGCCCACAAATTGCTTGGCCAACACTCAGTAGTAATATTTTAGCCATACCTATACTGCAAATAAAATCTGTAGAGAAAATGCGAGGTGAATGTCTAGTGTTAGATGTGGTTTGCTTTCTTAATTTATCAAGAAAATTGATGTATTTCCTTCTTTGTTGAAGTACTCACTTCTTGGATGTAGGTTTTACAGGTGCATCCATATCTTTTGCCAAGGCTATATTATGTCTCCCTCTTACATGAATATCATAACTGAATCTAAATAAATGGCATATTAGTTCTGCTTCTTTTGCTTCATGAATTTTGTACATTTCAAATTTAGCAACTTTTTTTCAAACTGTGCACTAGGATGGTATAATGATTTATCTTGGTGGCAAGAATTACAGAAAAGGCACATAAAAATGAATTTTCTACCTTTTTTGGTCAGTATAGTCTCAAGTTAGCCTTTTTACATAAGCAAGAAATTCCAGAAAAAAAAAAAAACAAAAGCCAAAAACAAGTCTTGTCTTATGTATGGACGATCATAGATGACTAAAAACTTGAATTTCGTATTATTATCATTTTAAGGATTCAGATTCTGAATCTCAGAAGGTCAAGAGCAATACATCAGAAGAGGTGTCCCTACCATTCTTATGGTCCAGGTTCAAGGTTTTTGGATGCTTTGGAAAGGAAAGTTGTTACTGTAATTACGTGACTATTACCATGTCAAAGGTACCAAACTGGAAATTGTCCCAAACATCTTTTTTTTTGGAGTTACTAATGTAATATCCCATGTTTTGTAATAACTTGCAATATTATTTTAATTTTGTTTCATTCATCAGAAATATTTGTTGCTTTCTTTGTCAAAATCTCCCCCAGATGTGCATTGCTGTGTGGTTTAGGATGTATGCTAATAAAGAATCAGCACAGTTTATAAAGAATCATCCCAGCACTGTCAGTGAAGAATCATCCAAGCACTGTCAGTAAAGAATCATCCCAGCACTATCGTATAATTCATACACCATCAATTACGTGCATAGGCAGAGTGAGCAATGCTCTTTCATAAGCTGCTCTTTAATAAAATATCCTTTAAATTTGTTTATAAATGTGATCAACTTCAGAGAGCAGGCTATTTGTAACTCTTCCTTTCAAATCCCCAACCCAAGACTGTCTCATCTGTTAGGATAAGCAAATAGTTAAAGTGGTACTTGGAATAATAAGTTCTTAGATAAAGTATAGGAGAATATTTTTATTCTTAAAAAGTCAGTTTATATGTCTGGCTCACATTTCAAAAACAGTAATTTGCTCTATTAAGCCTGGTGTACATAGACTTCTATATTTCTGTTGGCTGTCTTGCAATTAAATGACCCTTTCCTTCCCTTAAAATTGTCTTGTTGCCAAGTAGTCCATTTTTTTTTTACCTTGGATTCCCAAACTAACTTTTCATTAGCTATTTAGACCTGAGAAAACATTATCAATAGACACTGGTCTTCATGCTAAGACAGAAAAGACTCCCACTAGGAAAGAGTCTCAGCAATCCATAACTGCAATGAAAACTCTGAGACGTGCAGCTATAAAAGCACTAAGGCAGCTCTGCAGTGAAGATAATCTCTAATCTCTCCTAAAATAACCATATACAAAAAGTGTAACTGGTCACATTCTGGTTTCTAGTGTTAATATATTGGGAATATTAATTTAAAACTGGAGGGAAGTAGATGTATGAAAAGGTAGATGATTTATGATTTGTGATTCATCAAAAAGATATTTTGAAAGAAAGGAGAGGGAATATCAATTCTATTTTTTAGAAATCTCTTCAAAAATTGTAATCTAAAGCATGAAGTCACAAGTTGGTCTTTGAAAATGTTTAGAACTTCTTAAAAATGTTTATTTTGTGCCCTGTAGGTCAGCATAAGTTAGATTGGTTCAGAATAGGGTTAAAGTAACATGAAACTATGATTGTAGTCCTAATGTTCCTCCTCAATGTGGCCAGTAGGGAAAAAATTAAAAAGCTTGTATCTAGAATGTGTTTAATCACCTGCTTAAGACTATATTGTGATTCATTAAAAGGAGTGGTAAATTTAAATGTAAATGGCACCACTGGTTCATCTAGTTTGGTCTCCTGACTAAATAATTATCTTGCTGGATAGTGACAATGAAAATAGTGTTGAAAGTTTCAAAATCTTCCTAGAGAACCAAAGAGTGCCTTTCTTATCTTGAAGGGATATGTAATGGAGATATGTTCTCAAGACCAATATATCTTGAGAATCTCTCTGTCAATAACTGCTGAATTTGAACAATTACCAACAATTTATAAAGCTGTCAGTTTTCAGACATTTCAGATTTTTATTCAATTAAATATTAGAAATAACTGGAATTTTAAACTGAATGGGATGCTGACTAATGCACTGTCATTTAATTTTGTATAGGTTTAAAAAGAACATATACATCTAATACTTTGGCTCACAATTCTTTTGCAATAAAATTGTGTGCCTAAATGCTATTTTAATAAGATGGAATTGGAGTGAAAACGGTTTATTTAGAGTAATTAATACTTCAAAAAGCAGGGTTAAAGTTTTTAATATATATATTTGGAGACACTTTCAGCTTGGTTTGCTCCTGTTTAATGAAATGTATAAGTGAAATGCTAAGCTACCAGACAGCTTAGCAATTTTTTTTTTCCTGAAAAGAAATATTCTTAATGAAAAGAAGAGACAGACAAAATAGTTCTCCATTTCTTAGGGTATTCAAAATGTAAAAACCAAATATTTTACTAGGGATCCCTATGTGCAAATGAGGCTATTTATAATGTATTTCATAAATGCTAATTTCCTTTGTAAGTCTCTCAGACTGATTAAGGACTGACTTTGGAGTGACTTATTGTATGCTTAAGTTAATTACATCCACAAATATTTGCAAAATCCAAGGAAGAGGTTTTACCTGATATTATCAGCAAAGGCAGCAGGATCTAACCCATTGCTAACTTTACGTAGTAAAACTCCATTTATTGTTTCTTTGCTTTCTTTTTATTTTACTGATAGACAACGAGTTATAAGATAAAACTGTACTACCAGTATGCTGAGAAAATTACCCTTTTAATAGATAAGACTGGAAATATCACAAGAAACACTGCTGTGATTTTTGGCCATTCTATCCATGTATCAAATAAGCTAATTCTATCACAGCAAATATAAATATGCACAAATTGTATGCTTTAGAAACAGTATTGACTCTTTGGTGGAATCTCTATTTTAAGAATCACTAACACTTTTTATTGTTTTTGAAGTCTGTAAATATCAACTTTGCAAATCATATCCTTAGGAAGGTCTCAGACTGTAAAGATTACAAACACTTTAGCATTAGCTTTGAAAGGTCAGTGCATGTAGGTACCTTGTGTTAACAAAAGTGTCTGTCACTCAAAGATTGCCTACTCTTTTGAAAGCTATTCACAAGGCAGGAAAAGTAGAATCTTCTCATTTTCGCGTCTCTCTTTTATTTGTTTATTTGCTTTGATTTTTTTCTTTGGTTTTAATTTTTTCTTTGTCTTCCCCTCTGTTTTATTCGTATTTTGGAAAACAAAAAAGTGTTTGAGTGTTGACTCAGTATTCAGTAATAACCACATTTAAATGGAGGGTTTACCACTCAGATTAGTTTTATTCCTGTTCATATAAACATAGCTTCATATAAACATCAAGAAATAGCCAATCCTAAACCATTCCCAATACTACAAGACCAGACATTGACTGGGACATGAGTAGTGTGTGTGCGTGTGCTGATTTGAGCAGCAGGGGAGATGGTGGTTGATGATCACTGGACTCTCCAGGAGCTACCACTGCACTGGAAATTATAGTGAAGCATTTTTTGAGATAAAGGGATAATCACCATAGCAGAAAAAAAAATAACCAAAATAAAGTGCAAACAGTCACAATAATACTTTCAATTTAATAAAGAAAAATCTGTTCGGCAAAAGACATTGTTTCTGGATTCCATTCTCTGGATATGGAGGTAAGTAGTCTTTTGGCCAAAAGGAGTATCTATTCTTTTGCTATTGGCCATTGTACAGTCATGAGACCTTCATGCCCTGTACATATTTACTCTTAATTCTTGGTTTAGAATAGCTAAAGGCAGTATTTGAGAAAAGTTGTATTTTAAATAGGCAGATAATAGCAACAAAATTACACACCATATTTTTTTCAAAACTCAACAGGTACGAAAGCCAAAAAATATTTGCTTCCAGTTCTCAGTGTCTGCATTTCTCTCTCCTTTCTCACAAAAGAGTGGAGCTGAAACATTCTTGTTTCTCTGTGATACCATGGACCTCACTTATGCAGGGATGCAGGGTGGTCTGAACAGCTACTGCCCAAACACTTTCCTTTCCTGAAAAAGATTGTCCTGGAGTACTTAATCTTAGTTTTTACAGTTACTATATTAGAAGATTTTCACGTGGACCACTAAGTTAGAAGGCTTTTCAATTTCCATCCTTTTATTGATATCAGGCCAGAGAAAAAGAGAAAGAGCTGCCAGCATGTCTTGAACAAATGGTTCAGTAACTCTTTCATGTCTTTCATGCTGTCTCCTGCAGGTCTTTGAGTCCCTTGTCATGACAGAGCAAAAGGAATAAAATCACCAAAAATTACAACAGTTCTCGTGTCCTTTCATTTGAAAGTAACATGACTGGAGTACAAAAATAAAAAATATTACCAAGAAACTGACAAAGTTGCTGGTCTTTCTTTGACCCCCAGTTGGGACTGAAGTGTTTAGGGAATCCTCAAAACCAGATTAGAAAGAAGAGGGGTAGAACAGACATGCAGCTGTGATACAGCAGCACCACAGATCCATTTGCTATGTGATGCCTCAGCCCCTCAGCCCTCCCAACAGGACAGGGAAGAGAATCAGATTACCAAAAGCAAGAAAACTCATGGCTCAACATAGTTTAATAAGCAAAGAAAGAAGAAAAAAAACATTGAAAAGTTATGCAAAGGCAATCACTCGCCACCTCCCACAAACAGACACATCCAGCCAGCCACCGTGGAGTTGTTATCTCTCTCCCCAAACTGTCCTTCCACTCACTTTTGATAGCTGAGCATGACATTATATGGTATAAAGTATCCCCTTGGAGCACGTCATTAACACTGCTTTAGTTACAAATCCAGAGCACAGCACCATAAGGGTTCCTCTAATGAAAATGGACTCCATCCAAGCCAGACCTAATTCAACAGTTCAGAGCAAAAAAGTTTAGATGGAAAAGGTTGATAACAAAGAGGTTAAAAAGAAATAAAAAAGCATGTAACCTTATATCTTTTATGCACGGGTACTGACATTCTACTAAAATCAGACCAAACTTTGCTTTCTTTTCCAGAATCATTGAAAAAATGTTTCTTTCTGAATACCTGTGGGAGCAATAGCCAAGGCTATGGAAGCCACCTATACCTTGTAAGACTTGGAATTAGACTTGAAGTTACCAAATGTTGTCATGTAGCTTGATTTTGGGTATTGACTTTAAAAGGCATTTGCTTCATCTGGCCTGTGGTAAAAGCCCATAGGGAAATCAGGAAGAATACAGGACTAACTTTGGTAATGGTGTGAGTGTGTCACAAAATTTCAGAATGACTTTGCTACTGGTGTCCTGGCTATTGTGAGATCAAGCTTTTCTCTCATTGTCAGGCTATTGGGATTCTGGAACCTTCTCTCCCAAAATATTCCCCAGTGTTGTGCGCTGTCAGCTGCTACACCAAGTGGTGTGCCCGCCTTGTGCTCTAATCCCTGGATTTAATGTACTGGTTACCTAGTCCATACTGCTAAGGTGCCTATTTTGAAAAACACTCCCCTCTCGCATACTGTGGCTCTGCAGTTGTTGGTGATTTCTTTCTGTGAAACTCTTCCTCAAAACAGAAAGGGTGAAAGGAACTTTTGTCTTAAACTTTTAACAAATGAATTTTAAAAGCCTGATAATTATTGTGGGTCTCAGCTTTTCTTGACCTACCCTATGTCACTGAAGCTTTTTGGTGTTTGCACAGAAATTGATTTTTTCAGTGGGGAAGCAAACAAAATTCAAAAAATTGCTTTCACTGAAAATCAATTTGCTGTGGCATTTTCTTCTTCTAAAGAAAATAATTTGAGGAGAAAACATTTCATTTTTTTTTAAATAAACGGCTCTAATTATGATTTTGGAAGCACACCAAGCAATATATAGAGGCAGACTTCTCAGATTATATGTGCTCACTCTGTACCTATTCTGCTAAACTGGTGACAGTGCACACCTCATCTTTTCTCCCAGCTACCTGTTCTCATAGATTTCCTGAGAAGGTCTCTCACTCTTTCTCTCTATCTGTGTAGAAGTTGACACAGGCTTCTCATATTCAGAATTAACAGATTGTGCCTACAGAATGGAGTCAGCACAACTTTCTTGGTGTTCTAATGCAGATTTCTACACTCACTAATAGCTTGGGTCAACAGATGAGCCCCTCGTTCCTGTGCAGGGGCATAGATTGTGCTATCCTGATCCAAATGTCAAATATATTACTGGGCCGTTAGTTCCTTGGTCAGAGTGCTCAGGGAAATAAATAAGGCAGTGACCTAAGCTATTGTTTATGAGTCAGGTCTTCATCATGTAGTGGATATTATCGTACACGAGAAATAACAGCACAAGCAGAAAGATCCCAGAATTTTGCAGAGTTGTTGCATTTAGCACATGGTGTGTTAAAATATAATGAAAATATATCATGTTACGAGATATAAAGTAATGTCAAATAGAGGAAAATGCAAGCAGGCTCCTGACTGAATAAATCACGGAGAATACGCAAGGCAATAAATTCCAGTCAGTTTCCTCGCTATGTGGGCAAAAGGGGATTAAACAAGACAGTGGTTTAAATTTATAGTAGCTCTTATTTATGAGTCAGGCCTCAATCATGTATCAGAGACACCAAGCCTGTAATAATGGCACAAGCAAAACAGAACTGGCTCTCGGAAGGCAGATGCCTTCAGGACAAGGAAGTGTGCTACGATGTAGAAATCGAAAATGAAGGCAGAGAGGGAGGAGATCTAAACAAAACCCTCACCATATTTCCCTGATATGAAGGGCAGTAATGCCAAGATTTTAGTCTTCTGTTGCCTGGCTTCCTTACCTCCACCTTTGTGAGTTCCTCACCTTCTCCATTGCCACATTTTTTATTTTCTTCATATAGTGTGAATCAGGAAAAAAACAGAAGGGCTTTCTGCCGAGTCCAGAGCATACAGGGAGCTGGAGTTGCTCCTTTGTCAGCTGTCTCACCAGAACAGCTCACTTTCTCCCTGTCTTCTACATACTTGTGACAATCTTATATAATTGAGCAAAGTATATGAAAAAAAATGCCTGTCATTTGCTTGTGTAAAAAAGGGATACACATGTAAAGCAGCAATGTCTCACAAAAAAGGTGGGATGGTAGTAGCTACCAAATTAAACATGAGCTTGCTTTGTGATCCGAGATGAAAAATCCACTACAATTTTTGGCGGTGTGTGCAGAGTCATCATATCAGATTGGCAACACACGTCTCTCTGCAAGCCACTGATTGAGCTCCAGCCACTTCGGTACAAGGGAGATGTCAAAACAAACTGGTGGGAATTTGAAGCGGAACACTCCTTTCCCCTCTCCTCCCTTCACGCCTACCCGCCTCCGAACATCTGACGAGGCTGGAAGAACTGCTACATCCGGAGCCTTTTAAATTTAGAACTTGTGAATGGTTTGTACTGATTCATATATGCATCACTGACACGGTGCTGGCAGCAGCCTAGCGATGAGTGCAGCATAAAATCTATGTGAAAGAGAAGAGGATATAACTTTTTGTTTATGTCAGTCAGACTTTGGTTCAGTAGATACTGGTTGGTTAAACTGATTTTATATGTGGGACTTGTAGCTGTGCTATATTAGGAGTATTTTGGCCTAAACATTATTGTCAAAAGGAATAAATTGTCAGTCAAGAGTGACATGTGCTGCTGATGTGTATCACTTTTGCATTATTTTTTTCATCAAAGGTTTCTGAGATGCAGGCTAGAAAGTCTGGTCAGAAAAGAGGTTAGTCTCAGAGTAGCTCACAATCCAATGGTCCTGCTGGCTTGGGAATGTAAGAGATCAATTCCTCTGCCCCTTGGTTCACAATGAGGGTTTGTAGTCCATCTTCCACAAGACAGGTGAGTGCTCTGAACTGAATTTTCTGTCCTGTGGCAGATCTGCTCTGCTAAAATAAACACAAGGTGGAGTCTCCAACCAAACAGCCTTTGGTTATTTACTGGAATGTAGGAGACACAAGTTTTACCTTTTGGGACAATAAAAGTTAATTTATGCAGAAGTTTTTAGCTCCCCTTGAAAAAGAGCCATCCCAAAATAGCAAATCATGGCTGAGGTACACATGAGAGAGAGAGAGAGAGAGAGAAGCAAAAATTATGTGAGCTGAGGTGGTCTAGTTTCCCCTACAACAGACATGGGAGCTTGAGGTACTTAGAGACATCTCTCATATTCATCTTCCCTCTTACTAAAGCTTCAAAAGGTCCTAATTTTCATTCTAAATGGAATTGAAACCTTACAAAATTTTAGTATTCTTGCACAAGGGAAAATGACTATGGGAACTTGCTATCACTCTGGTTGATAGAAGTATTAGAAGCAGTAACAAATATTTCAGAAAGAAAAGAAATAACAATGAACAACAAAAAAGATGTAACTAGAGTAAATGTCTGTATATACCACTTGGGTTACTGAGGCAATGCAATCTCTTTGCTGTGCTGGTTGGACAGTGGGGTGGCGACAAAACTAAGAGCACTTTATTGATGGAGGATGGGCAAAAAGCCTCAAAGTAATTTTTCTTAATTCCTTTAGTTTTGTTGAAGAGTCCACACCTCTAGAAATGGATATGCATCCTATCTTAATTCTTCAAACTGAAATACTTTTTAAGCATAATCTCAGAGGAAAGCAGGGTTTAAATTGAAAGGAGAAAGAAGCAAATATTTTACATTCTATAGCATTCCACAGAGATATAAATACATCATGGCCAGGTTTTTCTCAGATTATGTGTTATTTTCTAGTGCTGTTATGTGTTTTACAAGACACAATATTGATTCAATGCAGTAGTTGGTTCTCTAGTTGGTTCTCTTTTTGTGCCTTCTAGGCACTATTCATTAAAAAAAAAAAAAAAAAATAATCCAACCCCACAACAAAACTCTCACACTTAGCAAACAACAAAAAGTGTGTGCGTATATATATACACATATATATGTAAGTATGTGTATACCGTAGTGATCTGTTTGTAGCATTACAGACTGTGGCTTTTACTCTGCTAGTACAAGTGAGGTGCAAGCTGAGACAAAATGTTTGGGATTTACTGTTTTCAGTAAGTACTGAAAACCTGATAGGATAAATTACTCATGATTGTGGAAATTATGCTTCTCTGGACACATCATCACATGATCTGCTCATTCCTAATGATTTGGGCATCATATTCTCCATAATTATGACTGATCTGTTGCGAATCTCCTTAAATCCTTAGCCTCCTTGTCATCTTTGAGGCAATAGTGTAGCTTGCAAGTAAATTGGGATTTTTTGTGCCCTTTTGAACTAGGATCTCCTTCACAACCTTCTTGAATAGCTCAATGCTTAAAGGAGCAAAAGTAAATATATTTTTGTTACTCTTTAATTGTATTTATTTTCCGTTGTTTACCACCCTGCCTGCAGCACTGCTAGCATTCCCAAAGATCGTGAACCTATTTACTTTCCATCCACGGCTTCCTGAAGACGACTTTGTTTCTGTCTATCACAGTGGGGAAAAGTGTTCACAGCTTTTTGGGTCTTATTGTAGCAGTTGCAAGCAGACAAGAAATACAAACAGGCTCAGGAGATCTAGTTCTGAGGGTGGAAAAAGGTGATTTCTGAGGTAATTTTAACTTTCAGGATCAAACACCTGGATGAGACTTTGGCAGAACTGTTGAGGCAGCTGAGAAATATTGGAAAAGTGATTAGGAGATGAGCCTCAACTACCATTCTGCAATTTGCAGAATAATTATGGGAATGTCTTAGGGTTGTTCTTTTTTATTGCTGTTGTTGGTTAGTTGGTGGGTTTTTATAAGACTGGAAAAGGAGCAAGGGTGTTTGCAGAGAGGAAAGCTAGAAGAAAGAGAAAGAAAGTTAAAGTTCTGTGAGATACTCATTGTAACCTCTTGGGCGGTTTAAAATACATTAATTTTACTGTATTTAGTTTTAGAAATTCAATGAAGATACTAGAATGAACTTCTGAAGTGGCCAGGGAAACCCAGGAGCAGTCTTTCCTGAGGAAAAGGGGTTTACTAAGGAGCCATTCCGAAGTCTGTGGGCAATCTTTGTGAGCTTCATCTGTCACAAATGTTGCATGTCTGATATCATCTTCTGTCACATTTTATTTCATTTGTTTACAAACTGGATTATTTTTTTCCCCTCAAAAATATGTCCAGGGAATATCCTTCCAAGTGTACTATCAAACAGTTGACCTTGAAAATGGAATAACTTGCAAATGAATAGAGAATAAACTAAGATGATGAAAGTATTTTTAAAATTTTTCTCTCTCTTTTTCTCATAAAAGCCATGATGTCAAGAGTGTGTCTGAGCAAAAGAAATGGTCTGTTTCTACATTTGCAAGAACAGAGTTGATCATTGTAACTAGTTTTATAAGCTTTTTTCCTAGTGAAAAAAAAATGTACCTAAAGAAAGTGTTTACTACCTAGTCTTTTTTTTTTTTTTTATTTTGGTTGCTAATTGGAAACAGGGAGTTACCCTGAGGAAGAAGCTATTCCTGTGATTCTGCAGAGTGCAGCATCACAGGCACAATAGCAGTTTGACATTATTTCAATACATACAAAAATAATGCTTTATTTAGTTTAAAGATCACACATTCATTCATGAAGCACTATCAAAAGTATCTTTTGGCCAGCTTATGTGGGGAAGTCTTCTTGCCATCTTTCCCAGTTGAAGAAATTATAGCAGCAATCACGTGTGATTTACAAACTGAATGAGCGCCTCCATCTTTCATGTGACAGTTTCATACCTTCTAGGTTTATTTGAAAGTTCAAATGGCTTGTGCTAGCCCAGTCCCATACCCACAGAGACTTTAGACATGACTGCAACTAAGCCACATTCTCCACAGCAGCATGAGGGCAACATCAGCCAGAAGCACTTCCCTCTCCTGTGGCTGCTGCCTCGATGGACTAATCTGGCAGCCAGGCACAGCAAGAAAAGGAGCCTGGGACCAGGGAGGTTTTAGCCAAGGAAGGCTACCTGGCTTCATGAGAGAAGTCTACATATCTACATAAACAGAACAGTTTCTCTGCTTGGTAACACGGTGTAGTAAATCTTGATTGCAAGTGCTGTTTGAACAGGGTCAAGGTTTGCTGAGGGTAGTGTATCCACAACTAAAATTAACTCAGCTGTCTTCCCCGAGTGTCCCACATTCTCGTTCTACTAGACACATTTTGACAGTCCATGCTCAGTGTTAACTAATTTTATGCAAAGCAGTAAATTTGGAGAAATATATTCCTTTGCACAAAGTTGCTAACTTATGTAGAATTCAAAAGACAATTCTGTAGTTTTTTGCAAGGTAATCTCAGCCAATAAAACTTTTTGCCCTCTCTATATTGATCTTTTTTTGTTTCAGAGGATGAAGGCAGTTTTAAAAAGAATAGCTTCTTCTCTTCACACTTTCTCTATTAACCAGTGAAGAAGCATGCCGAAGCTGGTCTAAATTTGCTTTGTTTATATGCAGCATGTACATATTTATGTGTGCTTCGTGCATTTTTTCATTTAAATTTCTCTCTTTTCCCCTCACTAACTCCTTTTATCATAGCGTATCCTAAATGAAAGGCAAATGTAATTAATCATCAACCAGCTTGTATTCTATGGCATCTGTCTCCCTGATATCTAAGCATTATTTAAGTTTATGTTGAATTTTGTGTTCAAATTTGCCCATCCTCGCTAGAAAGAAACATGAGGCGATTTCAAGAGCAATTTACAAGGAGGTTTTTTCCTCCTCTGTATGAGAGCAGCAATTCCTCTGATTCACAGGTTGACAGGAGCACATCACTCTGGTGCTCAGATCAGTGCACGAGCTGCCCATCGAATAGTAGATCAAGTTTAAAGTCCTAAGGGCAAATTCTGCTGTCAGTTACACAGGTGAACATGTAACTGTAAGAGCAGAATTTGGCCCCTAGTCTTGATCTTCAAGTCTCTCAGTGGGAAACTTGATTACTGTGTTTAGGACAAAGTGTATGAATGCTTTGTAAAGAGCTTGATACACACATACCATGAGACACAAGTCTCTTTTTCTGGTTACCTTTTCATAGCATTTGTGAAGTTCTTGAATTACAGCAGCTCTTAAGCTGCATGTTGTACTATTGCATTCATTTAAAGAAGAAACATTTTCCTTAAGCTTTGATATTCAGGACAGTAGATGTGGCATTGATAAAAGCTTCGCTGCTCTATTTTCATGAAAGCATTAGCTAGGAAAATAGAAGTTGTGAATAAACATCCAGTCTCTATGATAATATGCAGTTAATTATTTCCCTTCCTCTTCTTTCTCCTTCCACCAGACCTACCAAACAATGTCACAGTTTCTTTAGCACTTGAAATGGTCTGGATTCCACAATCACTTCATGACACCTTTCTGTAGATGCTTCTGATGGAAGCTGGATAAAGGCAAAACATCTGGGCACTCTGTTTTGTGTAATTTAAAATTTCCCTAAATGCCTCATTCTTTGGGGTTCAGTATAGCTTTATCTAAGTGGTTGAGTGATCATTAAGTGCTTCCTCCCAGGACATGGCTTCATCTTGCAGGATCAGCATTCTGATCTACCAAGTGAGACAGAAGACAACCCACAAATGAGAACGTGCTTAGAAGCCTGTTGCAACTTCACTGTGGCTCTACTGTAGTGCTTCTTTGGCTGCTTTTTTTTTTTTTTTTCCTTCCCTTCCTGACAGGCTTTTCTTCCTGTTTTTCCCAGGAGCTTCATGAAAATAAGCCAATATTTTCTGGATTCCGTGTCTCACACTGCAGTCATGAGGAAGTGGGGGCTCTCGGGTTTTTCAGAGATGGTTTTCTTGCACACTGGCACTGGGTCCAGCTTCTTGCACAGAGGACCTCAAAACTCCACGTACACCTTTGATTCCTTGCCCCAGCTCATCTCAGCTCTGGTCAAACGCTAGATCAGAGCAGCGTCCACCAGATGGCAGCATGCCATATCGAAAATCAGTCACTTAAATCACTATTTAGGCATCTTTTTTNCCATTAAATTTAATAAAAAATCACGACCTCAGAAATTCAGGCTCTGCACTCCAAACGCATCACCTGCTGACAGTCCCAAGAGGAGCCAGTGGGTCCCAAGAGGAATGGCACCTTAAAGTGACGCCAATGCTTTCAGCCCCCTTTTGGGATTGCAGAGAAAATTAAAGACACAGTGGAGCAACTGTATCTCCTCAAGGTCTTCGAGGGGTGTCTCTGCTCTTTGAGGTTACTGCTTGGTATGTGCTTGGACACCTCAGCTATGAGGAGCACATGAGTGGCTGCAGGGTGTAAGAGCTTGAAGGAGCAGAAGTGTCACCCAGTGCTCCCTCTCAGGGGCTTTTCCCATCACCTGGTGACCTGAGCAGCAAGCAGACCCAGTGGCACCTGGCTGCAGCTGGCCTGGAGGAGCTGCTCCTGGGTGCCAGGATACTGCTGGTAGATGTCAGCAGGAAGGGTCCAAACTCCTTCTACTGCAAACAGGAGCCAGGCAGAGCTGGCCAGCCCAAACGAGGGTTTCAGAGCAGACAAGAGGGTACAGGCAGGAGGAGACATTTGCACTCATATATACACATATGTGTGTGCATGACAGAGAAACCACCTTCTGCTAAAATTTGCCATTAACAATGTTAAGAAAATGACCACAATGATTCTGTAGGCTTCAATGTGGCAATGATGTTTGCCGTGCCACCAGATCATAGATATGTTAAACCACAAGAGTGGTCATTTTCATCATGAACATTGATTCATAGTTGCATAACTAATCATGACAACTTTATTAATTGCTTATTACCAAGGGTTTTCTCTTTTATTAGAGAACAAGTGACTTCCTTCCCTTGTAGTGGTGTATATTTCTCTGTGTGATAGAGATTAATGCGTGAAGCTTTGCAGGAAACTGCCTCATTGATTTTGTTGCCTTTGTATTTGTCTTCCTTAGGTGACTTCCAGTAACATAGATACAGGGGATGCAAGGAATTTCACTGGGACGTTAAATTCTGTGCTTATGGCAACTTGAGTTTTGGGCTTTATTTGGAAACCCTGTGAGCAATTTGTCCATTTTTCTCTGTTGTAATTTTCCCTTCATTTTTATTGACTTATTATAAAATGTGTTGTTAATTTAGATCTAACAGTATGTAATGGCAAGTTATTTCAACCTGTATTCATTTTGCATAATGTATAATTACCATAATGTACTCCAGAACACTTCCTATAGCTTTTTGCAAAAATAGTTTTGTATTCACATTTGTAATTGAATGTACTTTTGAACGAGGCTTCACACGTTTTGCTGTCATATATGTCTCAGTGTGCATGTATGCATTTTACCAGCATTTTAAACATACTCTGGAAAATTTCTGTTGTTAGTGTGTGTTTAACCTTATGACTCCACTGTGTGTTGAATGAACAATTATTATAGGACCATTTCACCCTACACATTAGTAGCATATATTGCATTCACTGAACCTAAGAAGAAACTTGACTTTAGATCCAGAAAACATCAGAAAGGAAAAGTCTTATATCAGTACTTTCGAAAGCCTATTGCTTGGGGATAGTGTACATAAAAGAATGCAAGAGAGCTGATGGGGTACTTTTAAAAAATGTCCTGACAGAGTCAAGGTGATGGCCATTTTTAGCTGCCCTGCTATCCATCACCTCTTTCAGCCAGGCATACTCCATCATATGCAACAGCCTCATGAATTTATGCATCAAGCTGTGCAGCCAGTCGTGCCGAGGGCTCTGGTGACAAGTGAAATTGCTGTGCGCCTCATTTAGCTGTTTATTGCGCCTGAGTACGTGTTGCAGCTGTCATCTTACGATGGGATGATAGTGCTCGTTAATAGACAAGACAGGCAAATAATGATGGAGACTATAGCAAGAGATGCTCATCTGCCAATAGGCTCTCAGCAATATCACAAACATTCACAAAGTTTTCAATCAAAAACAACACTGCAAGAAAATACTGAGGCCAACATCTGGTTTTTTATTTGACTAGCAGTACAGATTAAACTTCTGAGAACTGCAGCCCAGTCTGTCACGTAACTTAATTTCTGGACATTTTACCCCTTTTCTGTCTTTTTAAATGCCTATTGAAAGGAATTATTAGTACATGGTGAAATAACGCAGTGTATTCTTTCCACTTTTCATTAGTTACAATTCTGCCCACTGTAACTAGGGTTGTTCCTCCTTGTTCGAGCAGTGTGGCTGCAGTGCACCAGGAACTTGCAAGCACCCTTTCAAGGTTCTACTAAAAGTTTCTTTTAATAAATTTAAGTGGCCTAATTGTGCTATTGTCAATTAGCCTGCTTGTATACCTCCCCTGGAAAAAAAAAAAAAAAACCCTAACAAAAAAACCTCCCAAAAATAAAACCAAAATAACCAAACAACCAAAGAAAAAACCCTGATGAACAAAACAAACTCTGTGTTAGTGGCATGCAGAATAATTTCAATAGAAAAAATACCACCTGTGAGGCCCACACTTCTTTCTGTGAAAAGCAGATGAATGCAAATTCGACTTTATAAAATTCTCTCAATAAAAGTGGTGACATAATCTGCCTTTCCCCTCTACACTAAAATTTGTGATGTGCTGCAATTTGCAGCCTTTTCTGTGGCTTGCAAAATTCTTTGCTCAAAGTAATAACTTTATAGGCTGCAGTATGAAGTATGAAGGAAATCGATTTTCCTTCATAATTAAATCCTTCAATTAGAATGGGAGCAAAGGGTTAGTACATTTGATGTAATTAGAGGAATTATTTGTGTGTGTTGGATGAAAAAAACTTTATATAAATCCTCCTGGAATTTTCTGGGGAAGGTACTTTAAAATATTTTGTATGTGTACTTGCTAGAGACTTTACTGAATATTAATCCAAGCTACCACTTGAAATAATGCAAAGTTTAAAAATATAAAATTGTGACACTCTTGTACAAAACCACACAAAAGGTGCAATAAAATGGTTTTTGTGTAAAAGGCAATAACACTAAAAAGGAATTTTGCAGGAATACAATCCTACAGAAAACAAAATCAAAGGGAATGTATACTAATTCTTCATACAATAAGTGTTTTCTACATATTACTGACAAGTTTTCACACACTATTATTGCTTAATAAAATTTTTTAAAAGAAAGAAAAAACACCTGGAAAAGCAGCCACAGTTTGTAATGTAATTTATGTGTCTATTCAGTTGCTATCACTGTAATATTGAGTACACAAAAATGAATCTATGGGAGGTTTATGACACCTTGAAACCATATATGTCATAGTATGATCTAAAGCTGCTTTGCTAAGTGATAAACATTATCCTCATTTTACAGATTAAGATAGTGATGAAAGAGAAATTTCCTTTTCCAGATCAATAGCAAATAAAATAGACATGCTAGATGACTTCTTCTTGCAAAAGTCTAAGATGAGGAATCTGTTGTGCAAGGACTATACAGCCAACCTAGGAGCAGTAAGCTTAGGGTAGGGCTCTTCTAAGAGAGTATGAGGCACCTGACATCCCCAAAACAGCTGCACGGTCTGTGAGAGTTGCCTGGAGTGTCTCTGTAGTGACCAAATAAAAGGAACCAAAGCCAAAACCCTGTGCATCGTGCTCTGATGGGAGTGCAAAGGAAGAAACCTTCTTGCAGCATCTGTTGCACTTCTCTGACTCCTGACAGGTATTGTCATTTTAAAGAAGCCGGATTTTTTTGAAAACTAAGGTGAAACCAGAAAACCTCATCTGCACAGTTTAACCAACATATATCTAATGATATTTTACTAAGGAAAATCTGAGACACAGAGGAAGGATGTGGTCTGATATAAATCACACGAAAAGTTTGAGTAAGAGCTGGCTGTTTCCCACTAGTGCTTTCATTTCTATTAATAAAGTCCATAGCATCTTTCAGAATTTGGTCCCTCTCTGTGAGATGAATGAGTCATTTTCTTCCTTCGCAAGGGAACATTAAAATAAATATTAAAAAAAAGTGTAACACTGTAACCCTGACTGTACACTAACCAGCCAGGTTTTTAGTTTGTTGGGGTTTTTTTATGAAACTAAGTTATCACAGGGGAAAAACTGGAATGTAATCCTGTGCCTTTGATGTCTCTGTGTATATGGGCAGACGGTCTAAATGTGAGAAAACTTGTCATTTGAATGCTTCACTTCATGGTCTTTATTTTTACACAGAGTTTGTCTGTGACTTCATGTTTTGTATATGTAAATAAATATACATATAAATATACATATAGATAAATATAAACATGTGTGTATTTCCACATATGAGTTTCTGTGTCTATTTGTTATGATAGGAGTCTGACTTTGAGGCAGCATTTAAATGAGGGAGTCAACAAAGAAACAGATTTTGTAACCAAATGAGAACATGTTTTTGTGACATGTCTTTCCTGTCTGCAAAACGTATTTTCTCTGGTTAAAGAGGTGTCAGTATTTCTTCAAGGAAGACATTTTTGCTGAAAAAATGTTTGTCTGTTTTTCCAAAGCAAAAATGGAGAGGGGAAATTTTAGTTTGAAGGAAAAATTATCCCAATAGAAGTGAAAGATGTAAAGTCAGTGCAACTTTTTTCTCTTTTCCTTGTGGTTTTTTTCTTTCCCTCATTCATTTTTACATTCATCTCTTTATAATTATGTCTTCAATCCTGTCATAAAATGGATTGAAGACATAAAAGGTAGAGCAAAGCAAGGAATTGCAGAAAGGCAGGATGGAAGGAAACAAAAATATAAAAGGGAAATTATTTTTTCCCTCACATTTTTGTAAAATCTTTTGTACTTGCAGAATAAATCCCTGTTGAAAATTTTCAAAACTTCTGCCTTTTTCTCCCATGCTTACGTGTAATTGATCCAATGACAGCCGACTACAGGCATGTAGTTTTATGTAAGTATTGCACTATCCCAAGAAGATAACTGCATTTATTATCTCTTGTATTCATTTACACCAGTTTTATGCTGATACTAATTCCAAATAATTATGCAATTTGTACCAGTAAAAGCAAGAGAAGAATCAATCTCAATGAATATATCATTACTAACAGCAATTACACATAAAAATAGTATATGTGCACACATGCACACACATAGTAGTCTATTCTGATTTATGAAATGACATTGTAACACAGTATGGCAAATACATGTACAGTTTGTTTGCCTCTTCTAATTTGTGCTGAAATTATTGTGAAGCCAAATATAGTCTACCCACCACAGTGGTACTGCATTAAAAATAATCTTTCATTTGTTTTTGTCATTTACAGAGCTAATGGTCAGCAAATTTGTACATCCTGTCTTTTTTCTTAATGAAATGGAAAAGGGATGTATGCTACATAAAAAAAGAAGTTTTATTAATGTTTCATAAAATGGTTGCTACAATCAAAGGAACTGCTATGAAAATTAAATTACTGGGCTGACTCTGAAAATCAGCATAATATGCTCTGTTTAATTCAGTCATGCTAAGATGTTAGATTCTCCTTCATTCTCTCAGCTTTCTCTCTCCTTCACCTGGGGGCATCTGCTGATGAGTCTCTTCTAGAGGTTGTTTAATGACTATTTTACAGCAACTGTCAGCTTTCTAAAGCCCAGTGGCACTGGGCGTCACTGTATTACCAGCCTTTTTACACAATTTGCCTGACTGTAAATCTGAGCTTTAAAAGTACAAGAAAAGCTCTTATTTGATTTAATGACTGGCTGACGGGGGTCGATTAATCTTTTTATGCTTAGATGTTTTACTCATAAAGGTCATCTCCTGTTTGTTTACTCTTTTCTTCTCCTCTCACGGCCAATGAGTATGAGGTGAGGAATTTTAAGTATCAAGCAATTGGAGCTGAGTGGCTCAGAGGGTAATGCTGTTCATGGGCAAGATTGTATTGTATATAATTGATATCACAGGAAATCCCAAAGGCACCGTTCAGAATCAGGGCCCCATTGTTCTAATCACTGTATAAATTCCCATGGATACACAGTGCGATCTCTGGGATATGGATGATCTAATTTATGAGAAGGCGCGATGAGTGTGCTGCAATAATACAAAGGAGAGCAAGAAGGCAAGGACACCCAGAGAGAGGGACACTCACAGAGTTTCTGTGTAGTTTTGAAGATAATGTGAATTATTCAAAGTTCAGTATAGATTCTCCTTTAACCACCAAGAATGATCAACCAGGAAATAAAAGTCTATGAATGCACCATAAATAATATTTCCAGAAGCAGTGAATTTCCATTTTCCAAAGTGTCTTTGGTACTTGGGAATATAGGTTTCATCTACATTCATGGATACTCAAGTACATTTTCAATAATGTTGCACATGTAACAGAAAAACAAATCTTACGTTTAAAATCAGTTATGTTTCTTTGTCTCATTGAAAATTAGAGGGACTTAAGCGTACAATTTTTCAAAAGCTGTTAAATATGATAACCTGACAACTTCAAAGCAAAATTATAGAGTCCTGCAGCCAAGAAGGCAATCATTACTGGGACAAACTGGGAGAAAAAGTACCTCTTCATACAAGATTCTCTCCTCCTTTCAATGGTCCTATTATGTCAATAACACAGTAATTTCTTCAGTGTAAGAGGCTTGGTAGTAGTATCTTTCCTTTTGCTTTTGAAATGGTGCACGATCCTTCCTGACACTGGGTTCCAAGAGAATATCACATAAACAGCTAGTTCCTCCTTTAACTTGGTATGTTAGCAAATCTACTGGGTGGATTGCAAACCTTTTGGTCTCATTTATAGAATTAAGTCCACTCTTGACGCTCAACACACAGCCTTGCTGACATGTACTCTGCAAGTGTGAAAGGGTAGAATTGGCTGATCCTTCTATAGCAACTGAATTTTCATTCAACCAGTAACAGAGGTGAATTATAAAAAAGTTTTTATCTCCTTGGTACTTAGGAGATTTATATAATGATTTGTATTACTATTTAGAACATCACAGGCTATGTTGATACTAGCACTGGAGAAATCCTCAAAGCAGCACTTTCCCCTTGTTGGCAGTGGTTAGTTGTGTCATTATGTCAGTAGGATAAACCAGAATACAGTGCAAACAAGTATATACATTTGAAATGTAATAATTTTTTTAGACCATATCTTTAAGGAAAGTTTGCTTAATTCCTTTTTTTTTTTTTTTTTTTTGGCAAATTTGGTGCAGAGAGATAATTGTGAGTGTTGAAGAGGACATAGACTGCAGCTTACTCTGTAGATTTTTTTCATTCATCACTTCCCTCCTTAGCCTAATCTACTCTTTTAAATTTGTTTCCAGTGTTTCCCTCTTTATTTTAATTTGACTTGTAGTTCCCACCAGGAAACCAAAATGGGAGTAAAGCACAAGTGTTGGGGTAGTGAAAAATTGGCAAGGGAAAGCTAGTAACATCTGACACCATGTGAGGATATGTGAGGTTTGATGACCCTCTTGAAAGCAGGGCAAAGCACAGTAGTGCTTAACATGCATCAGCAGTGTGAGAAGACTAAAGACAGCAACAGAAAAGACTAGTTCCAGGAGCTGAAAAACACAGAAATAAATTTACTTCAATTCCAACTGAAAGAAGGCTGTTCCAATTTCCAGAAAATGTCACGGCTTCAACATTTTGTTTCTACTTTGGTACAGAAGGAGAAGGGATACCTGTCAGTATCCATGTCAACCAAAAGTCACATTATCTGCTTTCAAGCATAATCTGAAAACCTGTAGTTTCTGTTCACTGCTAAGACTGAGCAAGAGCTGGGATGTGACACTGGCTCTTTAATATTGCCACAGCTCCAAACTATCTAATTCATCTGTATTTGTCTCTATCATTATGCTCTGTAACCTCACACCTATGAAAAAAATGGAACACACGCAGCAAATTAAGGTGAGAGATTTTCTGCGTAAACTCATGCTTCAGACGACAGCCATTACATTGTAGCTGTTCTGTGGTAGGAAGTAATTTTTGTCTTTATCTTTCTCTGGTTTTAATCAGGTGGTTTTTCTAGGCTTGAGAGTTTTTTCCCCAGTCAAAGTTTTGTTGAACTTGATTAGCTCAAATAATCATTTAGCTCGATGCATCAGCATTTTTCAGTGAAAAAGTTCTCATCAGTAAAATCCTGTTCAGTTTCAGCATCCTTGTCTCTCCCTTGTTTATGCTGATATGATTCCTTATCTGAAGGGGAAAATAATTTAATTAATTTAAGATTTGCAAAATTAATTTGGATGCAAACAAGTCTTGGCCAATAAATTTAAAATATTGTATTTATAGTGGCTGAATTATTTTTGTAATGGTAGGGGAAGCTTGTAGAACACTTTAGATTTGGAAGAAATCCACAGAGTTTCTCACTGGCCTGAAGTTTCTAACTTCTCTCCAATTTACGCTAGCATTCAACAAATTACTTCTTATGCTAAAATGTAAATTTCCCTGCCTCTTTTATCTTCTTTCAGAGTCTTCCACAAAAAGGTAAAGAAATCTTTTCTTTCTCTCCATTGTATCCCTCAAATTTTGTTTTCTCTCCCTTTTCACTACTGTTTTTTATATTAATATTTCTTAAGGTCAGTGAACCCATGGGTTCAGCAAAGGCTGCAAGGGTGAGTCAGCAACTGGAGCAGCTCTTACATGGAATGGCTGAGGGAGCTGGGCCTGTTCAGCCTTGAGAAGAGATGACTGAGATGGGTCCTCATCACCGTCTATCAGTATCTGAAGGGAGAGCACCAAGAGGGTGGATCCAGGCTCTTCCTGGTGGTCCCAAGCAATGGGACAAGAGTTAACAGGAAGAGCCTGATGCGCAGGGAGTTTCATGGGAATATGAGGAAGAATTTTACTGTGCACTGAGCACTGGAACAGGTTGCCCAGAGAGGTTGTGGCAGTCTCCCTTGCCGGAAATATTCGAGAACTGTCTGGACACAACCTGTGCCATGTGCTCTTGGATGACCCTGCTTGAGCAGGGAGGTAGGACCAGATGGCCCAATGTGCTCCCTTCCAGCCTGACCCATTCTGTGATTCTACACCTATCTTACTATTTTGCCTAGAGTTGAGCCGCATTCTGCCATACATCATATGCTAACTGCTAACTAGCAAATCTGATCTCATGTCCTTCATGTTAATAGATGGTCACATGGAGTTGCTTATTCAGCAACATAAAAAATAGCCTATGGGGTTTCCAAATAATCCTGTGTTTATCCATCAAGCTCATTCTTTTATGCATTGTGAACTCTATTTTCATCACTGATACCATGGTGTAGAAAAATTGTAATGGCTCCTTTATCGTTCCTGCAATTCTCATTATTGAGGAATCACATTTCTTTGGGAAGCTTGATGCTCTCAGTTACTATTGCAACTGTACTTTCACTTCATAGTCAAATTAATCTGAAGTGGATCTGTAAATATCTGACTGAAGGGTAGGGGTTGTTTAAGCTTTATAGTTTGTTAATTTAATGTCTTGCTATCAGTACCAGACCTGGGACTTGACTTAAACAGGCAGGTTCTTCCAGCGGTCTTACTTCCCTTTCATTCTTCTGTTGTGTTCTTCTAGCATGTCTTTGAAAGGACACTCACTAAATACAGTTCTGGAACTCCACCCTTTGCTTGTAGTTATATGCTTGATTTCACATGTAAATACAATTTCGTCTTTTGGTCCCTACCATTTTGCAGACTTGGGCTGGAGACGCTGGAGCTGTGTAGATCCCTGTTTTTCTTGTAACCATTTTGGCAGGCATGTGTCAGTTTGATCGATAATGATGTCTGGATTAGGCAGTCCCAGTGGCAAAAATGGACTCTTCTTAGGCTTATTGCCAGATTTTGAAAGCCGCTATAATGACATTCTGCCAAGCAAGCAAGATCTGAATGTTGATTGAACCCCTTTAAAAAAAGTGCAGACTAATAGGCATTATTGCGTGAATAATAATTAGCACAATTAAGTGGCTGGCGCTTTGCCTGTGGAATTTTCAGAGCACACAATTAAAAAGCTCTACAGAGTTTTGTTGACTATTGTCAAGTATAAAATAATGGCAAAAAGGAATTACCAAGAATGATGCAATCTTGAAGACCATTCATCTATAGCACAGAAAAAAAAATTTTAAGGCATAAAGTTTTAATAGAACATATTTGAAGACTAGACAATAACTACAAGACTTGGAAGGAAGTGTCCTGTGAATCCTCTGATGAATAGCTTTCTTAAAGGAAACAAGAGTCCTGCAGATGCAAAGGTTTCAGTCCTCAAAGGTTTCCCTCAAATTTTATAACTGGTTTGAGGGCTTTTAACCTTCTTAAGGTTCCTGCAGAGAGTGAAGGGCTTAGCCTAGGATGCTAAAAAAGGTAATCATCCACTGTTCTTCATGAAGTTTAAGGGCTGAAGGAATGATGCACTTTCTGAGTCACTTTTGATTTCACTAAATCATCTCTGAAGGGGTAAGTTAGGCATGAGCAACGAATATATTTTCTATGTATCTAAAAATACAAATGCCCCCCTAGTTCCAGAGATATGCTCATGACTAGCTATCAAATAAAGATTATTTTCTTACCAAGACCTCCAGTTCAGCCTTATTTGACATATGTATAGCTTGGCATGAGCTATATATATCATAGTAATATATTAGCTTAACATCAGCTCAGGCAAAATACTGTTAAAACTTATGTGGGATTTAGTAAGGAATTAATAGATATGAATGGCTTTATAGGAAATAAAGTCTATCAAACAAATCTAACTTAGAAAAAAAATTACATATTACCTCATAAAAATAAATGTAGACATTTACAAGGCTTTTAGCTCAGGTACACATGATCTTCTAGCTGAACTTTAGTACTAAGCATTAGCAATGCATGTTATAAGGATTAGAAACTGAGAAACTGATAGGTCTCTAAAGGTAGCTGTCAATGAGATTGTCGTTTTGAAGGGACCGGTTTTAACAGGGTGCTTCAGAGATCAGAGCTTCCCCTAGCACCATTCAATATTTTCATCAGGGGCTGGGGAGTAAGTACAAAATTGTTGCTGATAAAATTGGCAGGTGGCACAAAGGTTGGCAAAGTGGTACATAATGATAAAGATGTCAGTCATACCAAGTGAACTGAATTGTGTAGCAAACTGTGCCCTGTTCAAACAAACTCCATCTCAGTACTGGAAGGTACAAAGTTGCAGTTCCAGGAAGGGACGTATATGCAGGCTGAAGGTCTATGCCACTGTAGATAACAACACATATTGAGCTCCCAGCACAATATGGTGGTAAAAAGGACTAATGAAATGAGAATATTCATAAACAGGGAAGAGTTAACCAGATGTACTGTGTTCTACTTTTCTATAAGGAAAGGATAAGTCTGATATCAGACTATTTCAGAAGTTAACAACATCCACATTTAAAGCCATACAGGGTTATTAGAAAACTGAAACTACAGAAAACATTTGCATTTTTTAACTAAATATTTCCAGGGGGAAGACAGAAGAATTTAGCTCCCAAGGTTGCCTGTTTACAGAACATTGGCATGTCCACGTGGAGAAAATAATGGGTAGATTATGACAGAAGATGAACTAGTGCATGGCAACTGGAGCCATACAAGTGAAAATGCCACAATTTTTTTTTATTAGCATGGACAGCTAAACAGCATGAAAAAATACCAGTGAAAATCATGGCCTCTCCAGCTCTGGTAATTTCCTAATACAAAAACTGAGTATCTGGGAGACAGCATTTACCCAAGCATGTCACTGGCCTCAGTTCTGAGTCAAAGGGGAAAGATTGCAGAAATTATTGAACTAGATGAACCAGCTCTTCTATTTTGCCTCATGTGCTATGTAGTTAATACATTTTAGGAACTTCCCTTCTTTCCATCTTCCAGCCACTTTAAAGAACTGAGAAGAAATAGAGGGGCATGAAGTGAGAAATTCCCAAATGTTTGATGTGTTACAGCTATGGGCTGCTAACTGATAATCTGATTTCTGACTGATCTTTTTTTGTCTTGATGGACATTCAATAATAACCATTTGCTGATAATTGAAAAGGGCACACAAATGGCATTCTCAAATTCCACAGCACTTTTGTTACTTTTGGAAAAAAAGTAAAAGTAAAAATAAAAGATCCTCGAAACAAATACAACTTAAAAGTGAAAAATGTGGTTTTACATTTTTTTTGCTGTTGCTGTTGTATCTGTGGCTGTAAATCTGTTATTTAGTTTAATGGCAGATCATAAGGAGACCATATGGCTTTCCACAAACTGATTCTGCTTCTGTTTAAAACTTCCAAATTGACTCAGTCCAGGAGAGTAAGTGTCATGCTCATTTACATACATAGAAGAGATTGACAGAAAATACACTAAAACAAATAGTCCTCATTTAGTTTGATTTAATAGATTGGATATCCTAAAAAAGTGCTAATTAATTTTTAACTCTTCATAGAGGTCTAGATGTCCACTGGAAAGTAATAAAGAATTCCTTCTAAAAATGGGTATTTCCTGAGCTTCTGTCAAGCAAAGAGTGATGATCATGATAGATGCTGACATCCTAATGGTGGCTACTGTATTTTCTATTGCTACTGGTTCCTCTGCTGTTTAAGTGTGGTTTTTTTCAAGAGTGATTCTGTTTGGAACCAAAGCCAAGCTCATTAAATTAATTAATGAGGACCCAGTCCTTATAATATACTAGCAAATTTCCAAATTGTATATTTGGTTAAAGAATATGAAAAGACTTTGCATCCTGTTCTTTTAGCCTTTCAAGGCATTGCCCCCACCTGCAAACAGTTTAGTGTTTCAAGAGACTTGAAAATCAAAAATGTGTCATTGAAACAGTCATAAAAATAATGTAACTGACAGACAATGACAGAGTGTTAAACCGCAGATAGAAACTATTGCAAAACAAATTTATGCAAAATAAGAAAAGAACATCAAAGAGAGAACCTCTCACAAAGTTAAAGGCAATGAGTCACTCCACGATGAAAGAGATAGTTAAAAGTATGAATGCAGTTTATGAAACATTAGCAGTACCCCCACTAAGATGCAATCAAATCTTGAGTATACGCGATATGTTTGTAGTGGTAGTGAATAAGAATATGTTCTGAAATCTTTTGACAAATGCACAAGTCATAAACATTAAGTAATCTACTTCAGAAAGCTTTAAGTTGAAGAAACATGTTAAACCTCCTTGTGCCTTACCTTCACTAGATAACATGCATGTACCAGTCTCATAGGAATTTCAAAAGCTCATCAATATTTGTTAATCTGCAAGTTCCTGAAGAAAAGTGGTATGTGATATTTCAGCACACCTGAAGCATTAAGTACCACTTTAAAAAATCAAGATTATAATATTTTCCCTCACACACAGAAATAAGAAAATATTATGAAAACTGTGAAAAAAACTAAAGATAAAAAATGGAGCAGACCTTTCTATCTACAATACCTTTTACCTACCTGCCATAAACCTGGAATAGTTTAAAAAAATCATAGCGTATTAATCTCATTTGTAATCAATACAAGCATAAAGTTTAGTCACTTTGTGAAATGGAAGAACCTTAACCATCATACACAACCACAAATTAAAGTGAATTGAAACTCTGTAATTAGAGAGAAAAACAAACTGAGGACCAGAAATGCTCAATGTCACATGATGTACAGATTTCTCAAGAGGAAGTAGTGTCCTAGCATGGAAAAAGAAAGGTTTGGAGAAATGTTTCACCTCGGCAGCTGAAAGATAAAATAACAAAATTGTTCCTGGGAAAGTGTAGAAGACTAAGAAGAGCAGCTCCTGTAAGTTTTTAGCCCTAAATTGGCCACGGGGTGTAAAAAAGAGATGATGAAAATATAAAGGAAAATGTAAATCTCTGGGTACTCCCTGGAGGTTTAATCATGGAAAATCAAAAATGTGATGCTATACATTGTGTCCCAGTTTCATTCCACTTAGCTTTAAACAAGAAAATGAGCTATCTCATTTAAGGAAGGATCCGTTTCCAATTCTGGCACAAAGAGGGAGGGGAAATTTTTCTCAGGTGTGCATCTCAAATATGATAAAATCCCTCTCTTGGGTCTCTATTTCCCTCTTTGCACTATAGAAGGGGCTGGAATTCTTACGTGAAGCTTGAATGATTATTTTAAACTTGGTGACAGTTAAACTTTTAGACAGCTAAAGCCAGGTGAGACAAATCCTACCTTTGTTTACAGCCCATCACCTCCAGCTGCTTGGAGGGAAATGGAGTATCTGCCTATAAATATTAGAGTGCAGATCCTGGCTGGCTTACCTCGTGCTAGAAAAGAGAAGCTTAAAAAAGACTGGTGTCCTGGACAGGGTAGATGGAATAATATAGTGAAATGTTGCACTTGGTTTCCATATTTTAAATGTTTGAATCTTATTTTTTTCTCATTTTTCATTTGGTACTAGCCAGAAATATAAGCAAAGGTGGGAATGGCTTATCCTGAAGCTACAAAGCAGCCCTCCTGAATCATTTTCACCTCTCAACTCTGCTTTATATGGCTCTGTCAGGGAGACCTGTGAAGCTCCCCCTACCCCATAGTAACATTTCAAACTATGCCTAGGGGTATTCTTCACTTTTGAGCAGGGTTTGGCAGTAATAAAGCATTACTCATTTCCCTGCTTGCTTTCTCTGAGCCGCAAGAGCAAACATATAGTCACTGATAGCTCTGCTCAAATGTTACTGTATAAAATAAGTGAGCATGTCTTGCATACATTATCTCATCATGGAGAAAAGGAATTATTTTCTTGGGCAGTATGAGAATATAAATTAAGTGCAGAATTTTCCTTTATAGACTTAATACAATTTGAAATAAATTACTATTTGTTCACATGTTTTTAATATAAAAGATAAATTGTTTCTTTAAATTATCAGAATTTTGCATCGATCTATAAAGACATATATGTATATATAACTCATAAACGTATACTTGCATAAGTATAATATACATACATAGACACTCACATATATAAACATAATATCCTCTCCTCAAACATTGTATTCTTACAAAATAATGAACCAAATGTTATGGAGGAGTTATTTGTTACCCTAACTCAATGTCTCCCAGGAGAAAAGATAGTTAAAAAATCACCGCCATAACACTGTGAACATTGCAATTTCTCCCGATGAGTAAAATTGGAGAAATTTCTCCTTGAGAGCAAAAAGGCAAGCTGATTAAGTCAAAGAGGCGTTATAAACCCCAAGGGAAAACAACGTGCTTTATTTTTGAAGTATTCCCAGCAGAAGTCTGGGAAATCTTACATGTCCTCTCACCACGATCCATCATTATAACTTAGCTGTTTGCAAATCCTCAGCAGGTCATCATATTTTACACTTGCTAACCATGTAAACACAACTGGGGACTCCTAATTACTGTAGATAATCTCAAAAACTTTCCACTTTTGTAAAGCATACAGAAAAGGCTGGGAATAGATAATTTCCCATGCCGTTGTGTTTTGCTCATGTATATTTGTATAGCTGTCACTTTTCTGGATCTCTTACTGCAAGCATAAAGTATCTTTTTCATACACATATAATAGCTCGTAACAACCTTGGAGATGCTCAGTTCTTGTTCTGCATACAGCAGGTGGGTTTGCTGTGCTTTTGCTAAATTGTTTAATCAAAGTGCTTCATACTGAAGGGTCCATGAATAAATATTGTAAACATCATCAGGGGAAGTGATTTATATTTACTTCAATTTTGCCGGGAGAAAACCTAGATTATCTTGAATTAGCAACTGAAGTTTTTGTATATTAAAGTTCACTGCTTATATTAAGAAGAGTGTCATGTACAAAAAAGACAGCAGTTTCTCAGGCCTGGAGTGACACGCTTCTAAAAACAGAACAAAAAGGGCCTATTTCTTTTTCTTCATTTATGTGAAATCTGCACCAGTGTGGTGCAATTATGCATAATATGCAATTATGACCCTGGACCTGGAAATGTTCGGATGTGTCTCAAAACCACCAGCATTACTGCAAACTTGAATTTTGCTTCCCCGAAGACAAGACTCTGGAGCCTCACCAATGCAGGCTAATCTTTCCTCAGTGAGGAAGAGCATGTGGGCAGGCCCAGAGCAAAGAGCCCAGGTGTAGCTCTATAAGGCCAGCCTGGGTTCTCCAAGGTGGGAGAAATGTTGGGGATGAGGGCCCGCACTGCATCCCATCAATGGTCTCTGCTGCACAAATGACAGGACTTTATGGGAACACCAATTGACATGGATCTGCAGGGCCCAGGCACAGGGAAAACAGGGACAGTGAGGGGTCTTGGCTGCCTGCTTCATCTGTGCCTAAAGTTTGCCTGCTGCATACCAGATTTTACACACAGAGTGGTTATTATCTACTTATAGGGAATATAATGAAGGGTAGGGTAACTATCATTTCTTATAGGGATGTTTTAGGGAAACAGATGAATATACATTTATTATATGAACAGGGCCTACCAGGGTAATAGTTTCATCTGATCAAACCTGAGGTGTGAAGCATGGTGCATGTTAAGACAAGAAGGAAGAGTTTACTACTGACAGATCAAATTTACTTTGCTAGGGTGTTGAATGCATTCTTGTTGGTAGAGCATAGCTCAGTGTCAGAGATTGCTATGTCATTCTACAAGTAACTGCACTGCAGAAATCACATTTTTAATGACAATTACTGTGCTAACCGTTATCTTTCAGTTATTCTCAAATTATTTTCATGATGCTAAGAAAAAACAATATGGAAACATCTGCCCATCTGTTACCTGTGGTTTCACATTATGAATTTTGTGGCAGCAGAGCATGTTTTAGAGGTTCTTCCACCCTCTGGACAATTTAACCATTGGTCTTGGTTCTTCACAACTTACCCCCATGAGAGGTCACTGTCACTTTGACTGTATTTACTGCATGTACACAAAAATACACATGGAAATACACATTGTATATACATATACACATACACATACATATACATATACAGATGTGCATGTGTGTGTATGTAGGCACATGGACATGAATGTACATTTGCGTGGATGAACATAAACCTGTGTGCATGGCTCTTTCTGTGTTTGGAACTGTGAAATGATCTGTTTTGCTTGTTGGTTTCTTGCTAATGGACAGAAAGGATGGTAGCTTGCTTGGAGGAGACAAGAGTGGGGTACAATTAGGCTGCTGGAGCTGAGAGGCAGGGAAGGACAAGAGATCTGTTCAACCAATTTTCTTCCTGGATAACTCATAATATGGCCTCTTTTGGTAGAGGAGTTGTACAGCATGGAGCTCATACAGAGATCACACACATGCTCTGAGAGCACAGTGTAGTTTTTACAAGGAATGTCCCCGTTATAATACATATCGATATTCAGAGCCAGATTCTGCTTTTCAAGTACCTGTCTTTCTACAGTGATTCAAGAGAGCTATTTGTATGAATGATAGTGGAAGAATAAGAATCTCTGCTTCTTCATCTGCCTTTCTTTTCAAAAGACATTTCACTGTTAAGGTTTTGTTGTGTTCAAACCTGCCTGTGATGAAAAGATTTATATTTGAGTTTAGAAATCCAGAGACATATGGTGAATGTGAGAGCTGGCCAGCAATCAAGAGTGATTGATTCTGGTTTGGTCTATCAATTAAGTGACAGAACAATTTTAATCTTTTTTTTTTATTATTTTATTTTAAGCTTGGGACTTCACTGGAATATTATAACCCCCTTAACCATGCCTGTGACAGCTGACTTATACCCATAAACTTTGGTGCATTGATCTATTAGTTCAGCTACTTCAATACATCTTCTTTTCCATGAATATGTCTGAGCCATGACTTTTTTCCAACCTCACCAGAGGTAGCCTTATTTGGAGCGATCTAATATGTACAGGGGTATCTGCACACACAGTCTAATATCTGCTTTGAATAGCCATACATAATTCACAGGGAACAGTATGGCTGCACAGTAACCTACACTTAAGTGACTAAGTGTTGAAGCGTTTCCCTACTCACAGGAGAAAGAGGCACTGGTTAATAAGAGTTCTCCTCTTTTTTTCCCAGGGGAAGGGGGATGGGAGGGAGCAGTGGAGGAGGTCTAGAATGCTGCACCAAAANGGGGGTTAAAAAATCTCCAACAAAAAAAAAAAAAAAAACAAAGAGAAAAAAAAAGAAAAAGAAAAAAAGCAAAGCTTCTTCCTTGTTCACATTTTTAGCTTATGTCTTTTGGATTCATTCCCTACCTTGTGTCAGTTTTCTGTACTGACAGTAATTCTTGTACACAGCCTCATGGCAAGATTAACTTTAAATCCTCCCCTCCTCCTTCCCCCTCCAACCCCTGCCTGTCATTGTCTGCTCTTGAGTAAGCAAAGTGAATGTGGCCAGAGCAATGTGGGACTGTGTTTTTCCATTCTCAAGGGCAGCCACCCTTCTCATCAGCAAATCCATGCTAGCTGCTAGAGCTTCATATATTAAACTGATTTTCAGTCGCGAGGTTAGTTTCTCACCGGTGAAGCACTCAGCATAATAATACTTTACACCTTGTACTTCAGCAGTCCTTTCTAAACAGTAATTTAGCTTCACATCCCTCTCTGAGGTAGGTCAGTATTATACCACCATATGAATGGGGAAGCAGGAGCCCACAGAGGTTAAGTGACCTATCCGGAGTCATGCAAGAAATGAGTAGCAATGCGGAGAACAGAAAACAAAGCCCCTCTGGCTCATAGGCTTGCATGGAGCAGTAGCAAAAAATTATCAGGTGTTCAAATAAGGTTCGTTGCTGAAGAAAATAGAACAAAAATTAAAAATAAACCCTGTTGGAAGAAAAAGAGACACTTTATATTCACTCTATTCAGATGAGGGAGCTGAGGTGAGAGAAGAGTTAAATGATTTGCTTGAGATCCCATAGGCAATTCTTACCAAACATAGAAATTATGTGAGTAGTGAAGGCAAGAAGAGAGACTGTAATTAAATAAGTGACTTCTCTGATTGTGTTATTAAACACAAAGAAACAAGAAAACAATAGAAGTGTAATGTGCTGTGTTGAACTTTTAGGAATCCTAATCAGTTGCCATTTTTATTTGATCACAGTTCCTTTGTTTGATTTGACTTTTACTTTACTCATTTATTTTCTTTCATTTGTCCTTTTTTTATTCTTTTGACAGTAGATATTTTAATTATTAAATTCCTTGTTTTCTTTAAGCATGTCAATTCTCTTAATCATTCTGTTTTGTCGCGTCTCTCTTTTTATCTGATTTCTATTCCCCATCAATACTCAGTCTTTGACTTTAAAACATCTCTTATATTTACCCATATTTCTTGCTTCTCTAATTCTTCATTGTGTATTGATCCTCAGCTCTGGTCTCTTTCATTGGTTGCTGAATTCTGAAGAACCACCCCTCTTCAGTATACTTTAACCAAATTATGTTGCTTTTTACTAGTCTCCCTCTGTCAGTTTGGACTGACATTACTGAAAATTAAAACAATGAAGTTCTGAGGTGATGTCTGTACAAAAGAAGAACCTTCCTTAAAAGATTATATTCTTCTCACAGAAACCCTTAGAAGACTCATGACAGATTTTTATATGATATTATGCTTGTTGTATGATGTTATATGATGTGGTGTTATTATATTCCTACAGAGTGTTTAAAGTATTGTATCCTCTTGACACAAAAACTGCACTCCATTCCTAGGAAAATTGCATACAATTTCTATAATTAAATATCATGTTGAAAAAAACATCATTTTATATGAAACTGTTGGTTTTAGCCATTCATCTTAAAAAAAATTATTTCTGTTCACTTATAGAACAGCTATTAAGCTGTAGTGGCTCTGCAATCACATTCATGCCATTCTGCTTTGGCTAACACTTTGGTTCAACAATATCCCATAGAGTTCTGCAATCAAACTTTTTGTTGTTTTATAACATTTCGTTTATAATGACTTCAAAATTTTCTTTGTTTTATTTTTTACTTTTGATGCCACAGAGGAGAAAAAGAGTGTTTATGGTTGAAGGTTTTTACCAGTGCTCCTGTCCTAAACAGATTGCCCAAACTTTCTCTTAAAGTGAGTTTTTCCAAGCCCATCCATCACTTTGCTAGTTAAAAGGAAGAAAAAAAAAAAGAAAAGAAAGGAGTGGTAACAATATGTATATTGTATGAGCATAAGGTTGTAATGACACAATGTAAACCAATACTTCCAATAGCAGTCCCTGTCTTTTCCTTAATGGAAGAGAAAAAGTTGTTTGCTTCCTTGACCCTAAGAGAAAACCAAGTGCAGAGCCAAGCTTAGATCTTGAGTATTCCTGTCCTAGTGCTCTGCTTAGCTCACTAGGTCACGACTCACATAATAACCAAGATCTCAAAGAACTGGTCATTAGTTCCAGCTGGTACTTAAATATAACAAACTGTTTTGATGCAACAGAGCAATGAGTTTATGGCAGATCTGCGGAGTATGTTCCGCCACCAGCTCCCAAACACAAAACTCCCCATTGATTGTGTGTGGAGCATCCCTCAGCAGACTGTTGGCACGCTGTGGCTCCCCAGTGATTCCACAGTGGAAGAAATTCAAGGAATTTGTCTCTGACCACAGAATTTATGAGGCCATGCAGAAGTCCTTCATGAACGGCAGGAAGTGGGGAAATAGCTCAGAGTCTGTTGGGAATCTTCCTTTCTTTTTGTTTTGTTTGTTCTCTTTTGGGACTACACACGGGAAAAAGAAAGGGGAATTTTGGAAAGTTTTCAGTTCTGCCTTACCTCTGCTTCCATGGAAATATAGGGCTAAACCCCTGCTATTCTCAAAGGGAACTGAGGCAAATGCTGAGTATTTTCTCATTGTTGCAGGGAAGGGTTTTTTGTCTCTTCAGAAATGTTAATGTTCAATTCAATAGAATTTTAATAATACATTTTCAAAATTTACTTTGTGCTGCTACAAAAGAGCATTTTGTTCGAGACTAAAACAATACTTTTATGCCAAAGAAGCTAGGTTGGTTTTGCCTACAGGGTGTGAATTCATAGCCAAAGCACACAGGATGTTTGCAGCAATCTTCTTTGCTGGTAGTACTCCTTTGCTCCTATGTATTGCTTCCATCACAAGATCTCAAACTGTTTTCAAGCAACATTTCTCCACCTATAATCTGTGGAGTATTTGTGAACCAAGAAACATTTGAAAATAGTCTAGAAAAAAAACCTGTAACTCCCTTCTTCTGTATTATTGTATGACTGCAGAACAGAAATACATTGCAAAAAAAAATGCTACATACACTGATTCTTGCATTGAAGATGGGGTGATAAATGCAAGTGAGAAAAGGGTGTATCAAGTTTACTCTTTCTTTTATTTTATTCTAAATGAAAACCATTGCAGTTACTTTAGACATGATGGTCTTTATATCTGGTTTGGTTTGTTTTTCTTTTCTGAGAAAATTTTAGTCTAGCATAGCAATAAAAATATTGAGGAGAGCTTCTCCTAAAGAAATTAATGTCATTATCCCTATTTTACAAGAGGCAATAATGAAATTCATTGAGGAAATGAATGTTGCTATAAGGACACATGCATAAACAGCACCTGCTTTTGACATACCCCAAATGGAAATGGGACAGACTTCACCGTTCAAACCTTGCATTTGATGCAGTATTATGAGGATAAACAAATATATGTGCATTTCAGGGCTATTTTTGCAGTCAGCCACTATGTTTTATAACTTCAGGCTCATAATTTATTCCACTTAACCTCAGGCACTCTCGCTGCAGGGCTGTATGTGGAGCAGAGCCACTGCAGTGTGTGGGGTTAGTGCACCCAGCAAGCTGATAAGGGAGAGGTGAGTTCTATGCCCCCAGGTCCAGCCAGTAGCGAGTCTGAGCATGTATTCCCGGTGCGCACACACACATATATACCCAGTGCATACTGACATGCACACACAGCCACATGGACCAACCCAGGCAGGAAACATTGCACTCATGCAATCATGAACAGCGCCCGTGACCTCACCCTGCTCTTCTCTTTGGCTGAGTAGAAAGAAAGGCAGTGAAAACTACATATGAAATATATGAAAACTACATATGAATATAGTACACTACAGCAGACAGTCTGACTGGTAGCTGCCACTGCATCCCAGTCTACTCAGTTGCTGGCTCCTGCACATATGAGACCCCTGGGTCCACAGCCCCACTCCAGTAGCCAGTACAGAGTCCCTCATTCACAGAGACAGACAGGAACACATGCACACACACAGGATCTCCTCAGCAACTGGCCTTAATTAAACACCTGGTTGAAGCAGTAGTTGGTCCCTGGATCGTCTGGTGTCCCAGTTGCCTCACGCTCAGAGACCCACACATGCAAACAGGTCTCCCTGGTAGATGGTGTCGGTGGCATACTGCTCTCTATACCCACCTCTCTATACCAGAGCACTACATTTCAAGTGCTCACACCTGCAAATGCTGCTTCTATATATTTTAATTTCTTCCACATCAGTCACCAAGTCTTTTACAAAATCCAAGTAAACACGACACGCATCTCAGAATCAAACGTGTCATTGCTTTGGTGTCGTGTTGCTGTTTGATGTGTCAAGAAGGTGATTTTTTTTCCTTCTGAAAGATCAGAGGTATTGGGAAATGCACCTAAATATATTACAGGATTGGGAAGCCTAAAGTTTTCACAGTTCAGTGTTTTATTTAAAGCATTATATACAGGATGCTAGGCAAGTCTGCATGGATTTCAGGAGGATTAGTGTAATCAGTGTTAGGTTTTATAGTTTTGCTACTTAAGCTCATGTCCTCAGACAGCTCACGTCCAGGCATGAAGACGACACATGCATTCGCTCTGAAGTAAGAATCCAGTTTATTTTTCTCCTTTTCCAGTGATATGGGCCAGTAAGTTTGAACCCATTTCTCATACTTTTGAAAGCCACTTGTGTAGGTAGTTCCAGTGGAAAAATGAGTAAGATTATTTTTGGTGGTAAAAGTTCACTCATGATTATAAAATATCTCAATATATTCCTTGATTCAGTCCTAAATCAGAAGATCAAATCTAGGGTTATTTTCAGTTTTCAAACTAATTTTAATTTTTTCCTTTTCCATTTTTCCTGACTGTCTTCATATTTTTGTATCTTTACTTCAACCATTATTCTCCAAGTTAGTTCTCACTAATTATCTTTCTTTCTAATTTCTTTGCTTTCATTTCTTTTACCACAGTATTTATCTACCAAATATAGTTGCTAAATATGAATTCAGAAGTGATTGAAATCAAGTCAAGGCCACAGGAAATATCTTTGGGATTTGTAGCACAGTACCAAAGGAAATCCACATGATGCAGTAAAAAAACCTCTGAATCCTGAACCTGAGGTTCGTATAAATGCCATCCAGAGCTAATTCTGTCACTATTATATACTTATTTTTTTAGCACAAGCCTTGTTTTCGTAGTAATGACAGCCTTGTCAGCACAGATCAGGAAATAACAAGGTTTGAATTCCACTAATTTCTCTTCCATACATCCTCAAATAAGCCACTGAGACCTACTTTATAACGTGCTCCAAAACCATAAAGTTACTTTGCTTCAAAAATTTAGTCTGAAATCCAACTACTCCATTATCCAAAATTTATCAACACTTTTAGAAAGAGTCCAAATCTTCCTCTGATTTTCTTGTCTGAAAATTTGAGTCAATGACAATAAATGTGTACAATGAAGGACTGAAAGCTAAACTGGAGTCTTGTGGGCACAGCCAGGTTTGCAGTTAGATTAAATTGTTGATATATTTTTATGGACATGAAGGCAATAGTATTACTTTTGCTTTCAAAGATTTCATTTAAAATCTATATTCGTGCTCAATTATTTTAAACACAAACTGCTGAATATCCTAAACCATAACATTTTTCCTTTTCTTAAATAAGGCATTGGTGGTCAATATTTACAGGTTAGTTTCAGAAATCAAAAAGAATTAATTTTCTCAAAACATTTATAGAAGGATTCTGTCAAAGTTTTTATCAATTAATACTTTGATCACAGGTAAAAATCTGTAGTACAATTTGGTCTCATCATTTTCTCCTCTATAATCAAGATATAAAGAAATTTAAACAAACTATATGCATTTTTCCACAACGTTACGCTAGACCCCAGTTCAGTTCTATTATATTTTGTCAAGAACCCAAGGTTAATTCAGGCTTGACTGAAGAAGGTGGACATATTCTTTTCAATGTCAGAAACACAAATTAGTATGACTGGGTACAATCAATAATTTGTGCTAAGAAAAGCTCAAGTCAAGGATAACAAGACTGAAGGTATCTTGGCAGAGTGAAGTAGGAGCCTTAGCTTGTCAGTCCTCACTACTCAACTTCTAACATCTGCACAATAAAATCTGTAGTGTACTTTAATAGAGTTTACTGTTTAACAATAAACTACAGACATCATAGACCAGGAGCTGGAATATATTAGAGATGGCAGAGAGAATGAAAAATATCTGGAAGTTGTGTGATCAGGTGGTAAAAACACCATAATTTTGTACAATAATTACCATAAACCAGAAAAGGTCAAGCCCTTGAGTGGCATAACACAGTGTGATAAGACAGGCTGCTGGAGAGTTGTGGAAGAGCTTTACAGGTTGTACTCTTTGCATCATATCCACTGATCATGAAAAATATATGAACTTAACTTGATCAAGTAAGGTGCTTTAAGATTAAGTAAGCCTTTAAAACACGCATTTTATTTTTACGTCAGTAAACTTCATTCCTGTAAATTCATCCATACTGTTGTTCAGTTTGTCCAGCTTTGCCAGCTCTAATTCCTCCCAACAGATTAGTGATGAAGTATTTTGCTCTCAGTGGTGAGTCAAAGCATCCAAGTCCGTGTCACATGGGCTCCAAAATCACAGAGACAGCCCGACAGAGCTGCAGGGACTGATGCCAACTTTATCCTCTTTCACAGTAATCTCATTAGTACCTAAATATGAGAACATACAACTCAGACATGGAGAATGGGCAACTAGACAAGAAAATTACTACAAATTTATCTTGATAGATTATACATCATACATAGTCTAATTACTGTTAACTTCCACTTGCTTCTGCTGTTTTTGGAGAAGAAAGAAAACTGAATTATAAGGTTTTAAAAGATGTTAATTAAGATTCCCATGCAAGCGGAGAACAAAGCAATCAACAAATTCAGGGTAAATTTGGTCTTTCAAAACTTGCATTTGATTTTCAGTTTGAAGCTTCTTATAGAATTTGATTGATAGGAATTCCATCTGAAGCATTGATATGTTAAGGATATGTCAGTACACAAGGATCAACTGTCTCTTTCAGAGATCTACCTGCAAAAAATTAACTCTTCATAAAAGACTTGTGAGTTTGAGATTTTCACAGGGGTTGTGTGGGATTCTTTCCCCTCAGATTATATTATTTTCTAAGAACAAAGGCCAAAGGTTTTGAACTGTTATTTCAACTGATTCCCAGCATCTGTAGGTTACACTTCACTGCAAAGCCACTTCACCAAGTTACTTTGGAAAAATATAGAATTGGCAATGCCAAAAAAACAAAATAAACTTCACTGGCACAAAAACTCAGGCAAGTACTAAGCAGCAAGCCCAGACTTAAAGCTTTTCCCATCTTTAGCTTAATGGATTTTTAGCAAGTGAAAGCTGAACTTCATCTTTTACCTGCATCTGAGTCTATATAATGGGGTAAGAAAGAGGATTTTAATGATTGCCTCTATTTACAAAAATTTAAGGAGATGTTCCAGGAAAAGTTGTCTTTTGAAATAATCAAACTACACAACTATGACGAGATTTATTTTGTCTACAAGTTTTTACACAGTTCTAAACTTTTAAAGCACACCAACTTGTATTCTACTATTATTCATGTGTTCCCAGTGTTTGTGTCCTTGTGTCCCTGTTTTGTATCTCCAAGAGGATGCAGTCAGGAGTTCTCACCATGTCTACAGTTACACATAGACACATTACACATGTTCTGAAACACTGCAGAGCCCTTAAAAACTGCAAATACCTGTGACAGACCAGGCTCCCTGCTGTGTTTAAACACTAAATAGAGTGAGTAAGTTCAGCTTGCTGGAGGGAATTTTTTTCTGTTTTACCAGATCAAGATTAACTAAAAACATCACTTCAGTGACTGGAAAAAATAACCTTTCATAGCTAGAATATTTCATAAAGACAAGTGTTTGTTTAGTGTAGCTTTGTGAAAGTCCAAGACCCAGAAAACCATCTGGAAATGTTTGTCCAAATATATATATTGATAAATTTAGAGTGAGTTTTTGCTGCCAAATGTTCCTCTTTGACAAAATGTTTCCATAATAACCAACAGAAGATCCTCTTTATCCAGTAAAAACAGTAAATAAAGAAAAAGCTCTAGCAAACAAAACCCCTCAAATTCTTCTTCTTGGACTTGTCTCACCACACAAGTTTCAACATCCGGATTCTATTGAGGTGAATTGTTTCTTTGTATTAACTTGTAACTGAATAGGCACAACACAAAACCTTTCAGTAAATAATTACTGGCTACTTTTATATACAGAAACACATATATTTCACTTTGATGCTTTGTTTCTCTTTTTTGAATAAGGTAAGATATGAAAAGGAGAGTGAAACCACACGTGAAAATTAGAATGAAAGCTGCCATGTCTATGAATTAGCATTTGTAGACTAAGATTTAAACACATTTTTAATGAAGTGGAGGAATTCTGAGACATTCCTTTCGGCATTCCAGCCCGATGATTAATTCAGTTGCAGTAACCATCCTTAAAAAGTTAACTTCCTCCCATGCACCTTATAGCATTAGGATTTGAAGCCTTTCATGAAAGCTGTTATTTAAATCTGTCCAATTCAAAAAAGAAACTGAGCAATGATCTTTTATACTCCCGCGAAATACTGTTACCATGAAGATACTGATCAAAATGATGGTACCTTTTTCTCTCAAAAAATTTATGACTCTAATTCAGAAGAAAAAAGAGTTCTACCCTAACCAATCCTGAAAACTAAATTCAATGCACACACTTTGGAAACATAGTCAGAAACATATTTTTATCACAGTCAAAAAAGAATTCATTTTTAATTCAAATCGTTCAAGGACTTTCAAAGACCTTAGACTTATGAAATCAATTACTTTTAGATCATTTTAGAGCAGTGAAGAGTTATTAGTGATTTAGCTAATCTAGAATGTTAAAATTTAACCTGGAAAGATGTCTCACTTCACAGGGTTTTCCAGAGGTATTAATGCTGTTTTGTATTCCCACCAATTATTTATTCTATTTATTTTTAATATTTTATACATTAAACATCTCAAACTTCAATTTAAAAGCTATTACTGAATAATATTCACCTGAAATGCAACCAGAACTTAGGTACCATTTTCATTCAAAGTTCTGAGGGTGAAATTCAGTCCTTCTCAGGGCTAAAGAAAGGAAGACGTTCACAGTTCCTAACATCCGGATGTCTAGAAGTCAGTTCTCTGAGTTATTTACTATGTTTCCCTTTATAATCAATGGAGAGAAGTAGGTAATTCTAAAGACCAATTCATCTTCTTTTAAAATAGGAAGGATGAATGCATTACAGGTGTGCCTATTTCTCTCTGCTAACTTTGAGGGTAGCCAGGGTTGACTAACTGAGATGAATAATTTTTAGATGTCTAAAGTTAAGTGAGATGAATCCCACGCAGTAAGAGTACATATGCTTTTCTCCTTGTTTCATCTCTGTTTCAAGGACTTAGTGGTAATGCGTGCCTTGGACAGAATTGACTAATTGGTGTGTGAAAGTGAGTGTGTGTTTGTGTGTGTGTGTGTGTGTTTGAAATGAGAATGCTCTTGAATCACAGAATCACAGAATTCTTAGGATTGGAAGGGAACTCAGGGGATCCTCCAGTCCAACCCTCTGCCAAGGCAGGGTGACTTGGAGAAGGTTACATGGGAACACCTGCAGGTGGGTTTTGAGTGTCTCTAAAGAGGGAAACTCCTGGGCAGCCTGTTCCAGGGCTCTGCCACCCTCAATGTAAAGTTCTTCCTCATGTTGAAGTGGGACTTCTTGTGTTTTAGTTTATGGCCATTGCTCCTCATCCTCTCACTGGGCACCACTGAAAAGAGTCTGGCACCATCCTCTTGGTACCTGCCTTTGAGATATTTATATGCATTAGTGCGAACCCCTCTCAATCTTCTCTTCTCCAGACTAAACAGGCCCAATTCCCTCAGTCTTTCCTCATAAGTGAGATGCTCCAGACTCCTCATCATCTTTGAGGCCTCCACTGGGTCCTCTCCAGTGGTTCCTTGTCTCTCTTGTACTGAGGAGCCCAGAACTGGACTCAGCACCCCAGATGTGGCCTCACTAGGGCCACGTAGAGGGACAGGATCATCTCCCTCCTCGTGCTGGCCACACTCTTCCCAACGAACCCCAGTATGCCATTGGCCCTCCTGTCCATGACGGCACTGCCAGCTCATGGTCAGCTTGTCACCCATCAAGACTCCCAAGTCCCCCTCTGCAGAGGTGCTCTGTAGGAGGCCAGCCCTCAACCTGTGCTGGTATTTGGGGTTATTCCTCCCCAGGCGCAGGACCCTACACTTGCCCATGTTGAACTTCGTTAAGACTCTATCTACCCAACTCTCCAGCCCAAGGTCCTGCTCAATGACAGCACAGCCTTCAGATGTATCAGTCACTCCACACAGTTTCAAATCACCAGCATGAAACATTTCAATTTCATTAAATTTTCGTCAAATATCAGCTCTTGAGATGTTTATATGGGTAGATCTTCCCTCTCTTTCTCACGCTGTCAAGGCATCAGCTCTTTCCAGCCTCATCCCATTCCTTCCTTAATGGGCCTGCAATCCCCACAAAGCCTCTGTTCCTCATCCAATAGGACAACCAGTGAGCAGGTGAAGAATGGATTCAGGAGAGGGAGATGAAGGGGCTGGACCAAACAAAACATCCAGTGTGAAAGGGAAAAACTGGTTTTTTGGTTCTGAAAGATGAGAAGAAAACTTACAGTTGGAGTGTGTCTGCAGGGCAAGACCAAACTGTGTCTTAATGGCTGCATGAGGCAGCCACTTGAGGGTTGTCAGACATGTATGTAGATAAGTTGAGGCAAATTGGAGAGTTTTACTCTACTTAGACTCTTTCAGATGTCAATGTATTTCCAAAATACAAGTTTTAAAAGAGCCCAACAGCTCATGGCAGCAAAATGCATAAAGAATATTCTAATTATTTTATCCATGTATAACGGATACATCTTAATACTACACCTTAAATAGATATGAAAATGGGAATAAACAATAAACTTTGTACTGTCACAGACAGACCATTCTCATGTTCATTAAACAATTGGAATTGTTCGGTCATTTGGTTTCCAATTTGGTGCTTTAAAAAAGAAGTTGTAATTACATTTATTTTGATCCCAAAAGATGGAATTTACAAAATGAAAGTGTATGATTAATTTTTTTTCTTTGCTGTTTTCATAGGAGCAGTAATTTTCTATTAATGTTTTTAATAAAATATAAAATCACTATTATTATAAAGACATTATCATTATGCCAATAGTACAATAAAAGAATCATATCTCTGATATGTATGTTAAATAAGCCTGGCGGGAAAGGAAATGGAGGCCAAATTGCTGCCATGTGTCAAAGGAAATTACCTGGTTGACCTTGTAAGAATGGCTAAGATCATGTTCCAGACCCAGTGACTTGCTGAGTAATAGGGCTGAATTTAGATATTATTAATACAAGGTTTTAATAAACTTGCCTGACCATGGTCAATTTGCTCTTTTGAGTCTTTCAAAAAAAATTTCCATAATTACCAAAGCTCATAGGCCTCAGGGCGTAAAAATGACCTCTTGTTTGTTTTCAGTGAAAAAAAGTAGAGGCAGAGAATCAATTTAAATCAATATTTTCAGTAGAATTGAATAGAGAATTTACCAGAATGTATTCCCATTCTTGGTTTTTTATATCTGGGGCCCTAACTGCACTTGCAGATATGCAAACCCACCTCCTCAAAACTTTAACAAGGAGTGCCAGTTAAGTCTTAGTTGGCTGTAAGGAGTCAGCCATATGCAACTTGAGGAAAGGGTTTCCACTGACTGCAATGATGACAACAGGAACTCTACATTGCACAGCTCCTTACCAAGGCCTCAGTTTGACAAAGCATTGAGCAACTCCCAAAAAACCCTGAAACTTAGTGCCCCCTTTTTGTGCTAGCCCATCCACAGCATTTGCACTGTCCCTTTCAGCATTTAGACCAAAAGCTTCAGTTCTGTTAGATGCTATGTCTCCTAAATTTAAGTAGGGCTCACTGAGGGCAGAGGAAGGGGAAGCTGGAAAGAGGGGCATGAGTGGCAAACAGCTGTCCCAGTCTTCAACAAAAATATGTCCTGTCCTTAAAGTAGTACTCTTTTATGTTTTCATCTTCTTTTAATGGTTTGCTGCTGCATCCTCAAATAAGTTGTTGTAAACATGGGAAAAGAAAATGTTCAGCTAATTGAAATTACGTTCAACATTTAAAAGTAATTGTCTCATTCAGTGCTGAGAAATAACTAAAAAAAATCAACTTAATTGCTCAGTATTCAAAAATGTCCTTTGAATAATGGATAGTGGTCTAAGGCCTTGAGTTTATGCCATTAAAGAGCCCTTTCTGCCCAACTGCCCAATGAATGCTTTAGGGAGATAGCTATTTTTACTGATTAGTAAACCTCTATAATCTATTTCAGAACACAAGTGACATCTTTCTTTGAGTACCCAGGACCCATGACCTCAGGGAGATGTGTTGTGTCACAGGCTTGACTGATAGAAAGGCAATATTCCTCCTTCAGACTCTAATTGGAACTACTCAGTGCAGCTGAAGAATTGAGTAACTCCCTATTATTCCATTTAATGGCCTTTTTGCATTTACAAATCATTTATCAGAATCATACCCAAATGAAAAATGATAATAATAGCAAAGATATTTGGCACAATATGTTTGGCTTGCTATCCCAAGGCTTTGTATGGAGGCATCAAAGTACAAGGGATGATGTCATACCCTAGAGCGGGTGCAAAAGGGGAATCATTCTTAGTTTCTGGCTGACATCCCAGCCTTTCTCCTGGTCCTCTTCTACCGGAATCTGTCACAGCGCTTTCTGTCACAGTTGTAAAATACTTTCGGAGAAACATAAAGTTTTTATGAGAAGAATGATAAAAGAGATGACTGATTCTAGGGTTGGGGGTTAATATTTGCATTTGTGGGCTGACTTTGAGAATTAAAAATAAAAAAAGGGATGAAGAAAGTCAAAGTCCTTTATTTCCCCTTGCAGTTATTCAGAAGACGTAGCAGCATCTGCACAAGATCTCATATAGAAAATTGAGGACATTAAGCTGCAATCACAGGGTTCTGCACATGCGGGTTTATTAGTGGATAGACTCCATGAATCATGATTTCCCTTTTAAAATTTTGAAGAAGAAAGAAGAAAGGAAAGAAGGAAAGAAGGAAAGAAGGAAAGAAGGAAAGAAGGAAAGAAGGAAAGAAGGAAAGAAGGAAAGAAGGAAAGAAGGAAAGAAAGAAAGAAGGAAAGAAAGAAGGAAGGACAGAAGGAGAGAAGGAAGAAAAGTAAGAAAGAAGGGAAGAAGGGAAGACAAGAAGGAAGGAAAGAGAGAAAGAGAGAAAGAGCGAAAGAGAGAGAAAGAAAGAAAGAGAAAGAGAAAAAGAGAGAGAGAGGAAGAAAGAAAGAAAGAAAGAAAGAAAGAAAGAAAGAAAGAAAGAAAGAAAGAAAGAAAGAAAGAAAGAAAGAAAGAAAGAAAGAAAGAAAGAAAGAAAGAAAGAAAGAAAAAGACAAATTCTATGTTTAATATTAGAATGCATTTAACTTCAAATTTAGATACTGATGATGGGAGATCTAACCCTTGAAGACAATTGGATAGACCAGCTCATGCTTTCTGACTTAACACACACAGCAGCCTGTACAGAATGACTTACTCTTTTTTAACAAACGGAACTGTCTGAGACAGACTACTTTTCCTCCATGTGTTTGCCCTTCCACATAGTATTTACTTAGAGCCACCTAATGGGAAATGTCATTGAGGGTTTGAGTATCTTCTGTAGAATGGGAGTATTAAGATACTAAAACTGCATGCTGTCAAAAGCTATCTTAAGTGGTTTGGTTCATCAAAAAGTACACTAAGTAGAGTTTAATTTAGAGGACTTCTATGCTACAATGAACAAGGAAAGATCTAATACCTGTGATACATTTGGCTTTTCTTTTTTTTCTTCTTTTTTTTGGTGGAAGGACAGTCTCCTAGTTCTTGAAGTTTATTAAAGCTTTAAGCTGTCAGGTTATTACTGTCAGTTTCAAGAAAGGAAAGAGCTACTGATGTAAAATTAATTTATTGAATAGAATTGTTTTGCCCCAGGGGAATAACATCACCATTTAATTTAATTTCCCCATCATATTGTCTCATTTGCAGAGGAAAAAAATAACTTTCCTTTTTAACAGAGCAAAGTATGTTATGTTGAATGGTGAATTGTCCTTACAGTTTTTTCCTGTTCTATATTATCAGTTGTCATAAGAGTGTTTCAGACTCCCTGTGGCTTCTACCTACTGCATTTTTTGAAAACACTGAATTGTAAAAGTCTCTCAGAGGTCTGGTTCTGAATCTTTTGGCTGATAGATGTATTTCCATTGACACATTTTAGCTTGGATCAAGCCAAAATCGAGGAGAAAATAGAAAACAGAATTTATTAAGTACATTAGAAAATAGAGCCTGACCATTTACCAGATTGTCCAGGATGCCTTCAGCATCCCAGGATGCCTTCAGCAACCTGACCTTGTTCATCTGTAATGAAATTAGCAGGCCCAGGTGGGAGACAGCAGCTGAGCAGTTCAGTGGGATGGATTTATTTATCACAATTTTAGAGCTGTTCTGTCAAATCAATACTTTGCCAGATCCAACCTCAATGGAGCAAGAGGGCTTATAGTTACAACCCTTCTAACACCTGTTTGGTCAAAATACTGTCTCATGTATTTTATGCAGTTATACTGTATGCATATCTTTAGAAACCGTAAAATTGTTGCTGTCTTTACTCAATTTATTGAAAGAAAAATGCTAACTGCACCTATGACAAGTAAAACTGGAAATAATTTAGGACAGATTTCAGTTCAAAGCTAAGCATTGTTCCAGTCTTCTCAGTTTCTTGCTTCTTTCTGACAGTATCACTGTACCTTGCATAAGTTACTAAAAGCAGAACATGATGGCTGTGATGTTTTACTGTCTCTTCAATAGTTACAATTCCCAGAGGAAGGAAAATGCCACAGAAGGGAGGTTTGCAATATAATCCTGTGTACACTGTGAACCTGACATGTTTTGTTATAAGAGTTGATAATCTTGCTTTGGCACGTGACCTACACCAACTTCAAAGCTGGTAGGGCCAGTTGTTGAAAAAGCTTTTCCATAGATCCAAAGGGCCGAACAGCCGTAGGCACCTGCTGCTGCTGCTGTGAGCTGCACGCCTGCAGAGGGCTACAGCAAAGTTAAGGTGAAGCACCAAGAGCCAAGATAAATTAATCAAAGCCTTAGCACTTGAACTTTAGGAGAACTCAATCACAGAATAGTCAAAAGCTGAAATATCTGCTTAGAAAAACTAAATGTTGTAGGGACTTTGTGTGCCTAATAGCTGCAGATTCAAAGGCACCCATGAGAGAACTCGCTGGCCTGCAAACCCATGTGGTGGGAGAGGGAAGGGTCACTGTGCTCTCTAATGTCCCTTGCCATACACTCCTCAAACTATAGTTTAGATTTGAGGACAGATAAGCTAAGGGGAGTTAACACCTGGGAGATATCCTTGTGTCGGTCAGGGAAGTTGAGAGCAAACAAAGAAGTCCCTTTGGGAGTCTGCTTGCCTATTACAAAGGAAACCACACTACCTTTCAGTGATGGTGATAACAAGCAGAGGTCAACCTCTGAAAAGTGTCTGCCAAAGGAAAGGTCTCTCTCTTCCAGAAAAAAAAAAAAAATAGAAGCTTCAGAAATCTTTAGGGCAAAACAGAACCAGCCCTCAGTATTTAAGCTGCTGCTGTTTGTTAGCTCTTTATTTCAGTTGTTTTAAGTAAAGAGCAAAAAGATGGAGATTAAAGTCTGTCAATGCAATTACTCTTTTTCTAAAATCCATCCCAAACAGAGGTTTTTTTGAGAAATTTTGCTTTGTTTTGTGGTTGGGGGTTTTTAACAATGGGGTTTTTAGCTACAATAGTAGAACTGGAGTTCAAGTACTGAATCAGACATAAACTCTCTATCTGAGGTTATTGGAGATGACCTAAATCCTTTTCAGGTCACACAAATAGGAACTATTACCAGTGAATTGCTTCCTTTCTTTGTGCTGCTTCTTTGTTTTGACAATGCTGTATTATTTACTAAAGAAAATCAGACTCCTTTGAGTCCCCAGAGAGGACCAGCATCAGAATCAAGCACTCCCACTGCGATGAGGAAAGGTGCTGTGCACTGCTGAAACCTTGGCTGCCCAGTTGGACCTGGAGTAGCACTGATTTCCTGTGTGTGGAAGGACAGCTTTGCCCTAAGCAGCGTTCATGGAATGGCATCCATCTTTTCCCTGGCATCAGGTAGAAGTCTGAGAATAGTAGTTTCAGAAGCACGTAAATAAACTCCAATGCAGATTCTGAGCAGTGTCTGAGAACAAGGCTAAAGGATCAGAATCTGCGGATTGGCGTTATTTGTAAATTATTTGATTGAACACAGAACAAGTGCACTTCACACCCTGTAGGGTACAGCTCATTGAAGAGTTTGTCACTCTTATCTCAGGAACAGCAAGAAGACTCAGGGAACTACAGGCTGCTTACCTTCATCTTGGGCAAGGTGAAATAGAACTAGTTCTGGAAAGTTTTTCCAGGCACATGAAGGACAAGAGGTGATTGGAAGTAGACAGCATAGATTTACAACCAGTTGCTGGCTTGGTGAATGAGGAAAGAGTAAATGATATTGTTTGTTTTGACTTCAGCAAGGCTCTTGACACTGTCTCCCAAAACATCCTCATAGATAAGCTGTTGAAGCATGATCCAGAAAAGCTGACAGTGAGATGGATGGAAAGCTGGCTGAATATCTGAGACTTGTGTTCAGTGCCTCAGATGGAGTTCAACCACTACATGTATTCCAGGAGTCGATACTGGACCATTAATAGCCAATACCTCATTAATGATGAGCATAATGGCGACAGAGTGTACCCTCAGCAAGTTTTCAGATAATACGAAACTGAAAGGATGATTGATACACCAGATGTCTGTGCACCATTCAGAAGGACCTGGGCAGGCTTGAGAAGTGGGCTGACAAGCTCTCATAAGTTCAACAAAGGAAAATACAAATTCTTGCCCCTGGGAAGGGGTTATGCCATCTCAAAAGCCACTTTGCAATAAGACTTGAAAGTCCTGGTAGGCAACATATTTACTGTGACCCAGCAATGCAGAGTTACAGCAAAGCGAGCTAATAACCTTTGCATTAGGCAAAGCATCAGCAGCAGGCTGAGGGCAGTGATCCTGCCCATCTACTAAGTCCCAGTAAGACACAGCAGGAGTGCTGTGTCCAGGTCTGGGCTTCCCAGTACATAGGAGACAAGGACATACTGGACTATATTCAGAGATGGGCCAAAGAAGTGCTGAAGGAACAAGGGCATTTGGCATATGAGGACAGGCTGAGAGACATGGACTTGTTCAGCATGGGGAAGTCTCAGGAGGATCTGATCAGTATGCACAAATATCTGATGGGATGATGTAAGAAGTGGGCACAGGCTGAAAGACAGGAAATTCCATTTAAATACATAAAAATTTATAAAGATTGTGAGGATGACCAAGCACAGAAACAGGTTGCCCAGAGAGGGGGCAGAGCCCCTATCCTAGGAAATATTAAAAATCTGACAGGACATAACTCTGAGCAACCAGAGATGCAGAGATCTCTTCCCATTTCAGCCAATTTGTTAATTTCTTAAGATTAGAAGTAAATGTAACAGGTGAAACTTACATGGGCTGCCTTTCAAATGAAATTGACAGTGCTGTATCAATTACAGGGTTTATTTTATTCCTATTGCAGTCTGGAACATCTCTGTATAGGCACCAAAAATAATGGGAGATATTGAACATCTCTTGCCAGTGTAACAACACAACCTTCTCCACTGATATCTTAGGTTTCCCAAGAATCTTTGCCTGTGATGTACTGATGCATCCTGTGTAATCTGCTCTCTGCTTCTTCTGGTAAGAGTTACCCTTTGTATGCACATGGGCAACTCATGTCTGTGGAAACATCCATTGTGTCTAAGTGGTTTGAATACAGAATGTGCTTCAAGAAGCAAGGGTATAGTGAAGAGAAATCAGTGCATTTTCTATTCAGCAATAAAGCAAAGCTGTGTCACCTGTACAGCAAAGTAAACTTTTCAACAACCTTTTCAGCAGTTATTAGCATCTGAAATAGGAAGGAGCAAAGCTCCAGAGCACTACAAGTGAAAGTATCTCCCAGAAATGTACTTGAGGGAAAAAAAAAAAAAAAAGCAAACCAGTATCTTGAACTTATATATAGCAAAGTTCAATATTTAACACAATGGGAGTGGGGGGAAGGGGTGGTGGGGGAGCTAATACAACATACTTTTAAAGTTAAGCTGCAAATTTTAGAGGCATAGCTGGTGGAAGTTCATATCCATTTGGAGACATCAGGGAAAATTATCTTCAAAAGTACAGCACGTCTAGTTACTGGTTATTGCTGAAATGAAATTATTCTTAAGCAGCACTAAGAGCTTCAGTTAAAAATTTCATTGTGTTTGAATGGATAACTAAAGCTTCAGAGAAATTGAGTTTGAGTAAATGGTGAGGTTCCCAGCTGTGTTCACTGGCAGATCACCAGCATCGGAAAGAAGAGAGAAATTACCATTTGTACGTTTCAGTAAATTGCATAATGCCAAATTGGCCCCATCTTATCCCAAAAGAAAGATGTCAAAGGGAGCCGGAGTGGGGTTTTTATCATGGCATCTGGTTTAAGAAGCAAAGATACGATTCATACTGAATAGAAAGGTAGAGGAAAAGTAATGCATAATGCATTTAATATGGAGGTTGCTAGCCCACTGAGGTGACGTTGGCCATATACATTAATAAAATTATGCATACACCTTGCCCAGTTGTGTGAAGTGAAATTTCTTCCAGAAATATTATCAGATATGACTGCATGCTACAAGGTAAACTTCTGTAAAAGCTTTGGTTTGCAAAGAGAAAGGGTTTTACATTCCCCAGCAGGCAGAGTTCTACTCATTGGTAGGGCTGCCATTGAAATTGCTATTTGATTTTTGTTTACTTATTTATTTTTCAGCCAAGGTGGAGCTACTTGCACTTTCAATAGAGGTCCTTTATTGTTTGCTCTAATGTAAACAAGTAGATGGAATGAGTTTCTGTGCAGCTGTTTTAAATCTAACAGGGATGTTAGTAAAATTCACTGCAGGGGAGACATCTTTTACTTAGCTAAGTATGAGCTGAATTAGACAGGAAATTTTTACAGGAATAAAGATCCAGAGAAAGTTCAATTTTTCCTTCTTGCTCATCTTTTTCTTTCCTGGAAGAATGACTAGATTTTCTTGGTAACACTAGTTTAGCACTGTACTGTAACCAGTAAAATTTCCTGTGCTGATTCTCCATTTTTCTAATTCACTAACCAGTGATGATAAAATGATTACACTATTTTCATATTTTCTCTAAAGAAAAGAATTGCCAGGGGACTGAACTGAATTTCTAGTTGAAACTGGATGAACTGGGTTTCATTTTTCTATGAGAGAAAATACAAATGATAGTGTATCTCAAGTTATTTTTCTTCACCCTATTAAAATTTAGATATATCTTTGAATCAGACAGGACAGAACTGAACAATTTCTCTTTCTCAAGCAAAGTCAGTTTCATTTTTCTGCTTACTAAACAAAACAAAGAATATGCTGGACTTTTTTCTGCTTCTTTGTCTGGGGAGCAAAGTACAGTACAGAAACAGCCAGCAAGGAGCCCCAGTACATCAAATTTTCACACTTCATTGCAACACAGCCAAGCAGTGATAATCACCTTATTCAGAACCAGTATGTAACACCTTGGATCTCCATGTTTTCTAGCTCTGCATCCCATTGCATATCTCTGAACTCACAATGTTAGAGGGGTAAAGGTAAACCTATCAGAGAAAAGGGATAACTGATTGGAAAAGGGATTGGAAAGCATCGGGAAAGCAACTTTGCTCAACTTGCACTCCCACTTGCAGATGCAACTTGTCTGAAAATAGTTCTTTCAATTAAGAATAGTTTTAGCTTTATAAGCCTGGAGTGCTCTCATGCTAAAATCAGCATGGCATACACAGAACAATATTCCATCCTAACAAGATATAAACCTGTAAAGCACTTTGGTACACTTGTGGGTCTAAACCAGGTTTCACTGATTGTAACTGTCTCATATGGCCAAAATAATAATATTTAGGTATTTATATATAAATCTGTGTGAATTATGCGTAAATCTGTATTCAAAGAAAACACTATAATGGCAGTAAATCTGCTCTCTCAGGCAAGATAATCTTGGGGATTTTTAAAAATTTCCAGCCTGGGTCTTGTAATTATTATTAAACAATTGAGGAGCCAGTAGTTCCCAGGGGCAGGAATTGTGAGCATCTGAAAGCAATCACTTCCATTTTTACTAAGAGATTAACAAAGAATCTTTTCCAGAGTCTGGGGCTGGCATTGCACCTTGGCAAATATAAAACCACAGAAAAGTTAATGTGCAATAGCCACCCTCACTGTGTCAGATGTTTTTCACATATTTTTTGCTTTATTCAAAAGCATTATTATTTCAGTACCTAGAGGATTCAATGACTGCATTAATTCTTTTCTTAATTTGTATATATTTGATATAGTATCTATTTTTAATTATCAGAAGTCTTATTTAATTTTGAATTCATTAAAAATTACATAAGGAATTGTACACATCTCTTCTACATGTGAGAAGATGCAATATTCTGTTAGCTGGAAGTAGTCAATTAAAATGTTCAGCACATAAACACAAAAATGTTTTCCCTTATCAAAGATAATACAGAAGAAGAATGGTCTTGTGGTTAAAATGTTCAGTGCATAAATATAGAACTCTGCGTCTCAACAAATATAATAGAGAAACCTTATGATTAAACAGAGGGAGGTAAACCATTGCAACTGCATTCCTATCTCTGCTGAAACTTCTGTTACGGCTTGTGGCAAGTTACATGCAGAAGATTTTCAAGCAGAGGTGATACAGGTGCCATGCTGGGAACATGAGTGCTATTATTTTCTAGAAAGAGCAGAGTATGAAGAAATTTTGAACACTGCTCTGCTGGATTTCTGAGTGCTCACTGCTGTGTTGGTGCACTGGTGTCACCTATATGGCAGTACAGCTCCCCTGTTGATAGATGTACATATTTCCTACACGTCGCTTAGAACCTCAGAGCGCTGAGGGAACTGGGTTTGGACTTCATGGTCGTTGATATAAAGAAGTTCTGTCAATAATTGCTGAGTTAATGGCCTCACACAATAGTAGTTTGTTATTGCCTAACTGCAATAACCTTGCTCTTTCCCCTTGCCCCCCAAGGAGCCCTTGCCTTTCACACACGTGCACACAGCTGTCTCTCCTGTCCTGAGGAGCTAAGGTGCTTCAGCACCCTCCCTCTTGCCTGAGGTGAAGCAGCATGTGCCACTCCTGGACCCCAGATTTGAGGGGCAGAAGGACACAAGGGGCAGCAACAGCTGAGCTGCATGCCTCCTGCTTCTGTTGTTCCCAGAACTCTTAAGCATTTAAAATCTTTTAGAGTTAGTGGGGGCAGACAGAGGCAGAAAGACAGACAGACAGACAGGCACATAATATCTTCTTTTCATAGTCTCTATCCACAGGTATGATTGCATTTATTCAAAGTGTTGCTGGTCTGCAATTAGTTGTACAGACCTTCCAAATACGAGCATAGGTGTCCCCAGGGTGGAACTCCCCCTCACTGTGGTTCTCAGACATGTGAAGCAAGAATAAATAGAAGAATAAAAAGTTAAACAGAGGACTTGGATGCACTTCTGTTTCTTAAAACTAGAATTTAAGTAGGGCATAAGCAATGAAATTATCAAACACGCAAAGTGGGGTTTTTTCTCATGTAGAAGCTACAATTGACATGGCTCAGTGAAACTTCAGGCACCCAAATCCTTTACTGGATCTAGCAGCAGGCTCCTGCCAGTAGCTCTTGGTTGTCCAGGGTGGTACAGCAATGTTGTACCTGGACCAGTCTCACCCCAAAGTGACATTGCCAGTGTTAAATATTTATGTGAAGTTCCTTCATGGAGAGATCTGGCATCAGGCTGTCTGCAGGCTCATGTGCTGCTTATTGTCCACTTTAATGCAACCTGTTCTAAGTACAATGATTTGAAAGTTAGTTACTTTTGATGAAAATGAAAGCATCAAGAGCATCAAGAGAATAAAACACTGTATTTTAGCTATTCGTTCAAGACTTGTTTTATGGTAATTAGTTACCATCATCCAGGAAAACTTTCTGAATAATGTCTGATAGGACCAAAATTTTTTCAAGAATTTATATTGAATTCAAAGAGTGATTTTTCCAAAAGAAAAAAGAACCTTTTTTTTGTGTTGTTTTGTTTCAGATCTGCTGAAAGATTTTGTCTTTTTCATAGCAATATATTTCATCTACTTCTTTTGGACTAGAATTTGGCATTTCAAAGTTGACCTTAAAAAAAATAAATTTAAAAAAAAAAAAAAAAAAAAAAAAAAAAAGGATTCAAAAACGAAAAAAAAAGACAAAGGACTTCAAAACTGAAAAACAAGTCAAAATATTGAATTTTAGAGCAGATGACATTTTTGGGCAAGTCCCAAATTACTCTTTAATTTCTCCAAAGGAAATCTGGTTTGGTTTATTCAAACTAATTGGTTTTTCCATCTGCTTTTTGCCAGTTCCATAAAACAAAATAATTTTTCTTTTCAACTTTATTGTGGTCCTTTTTGACAAGAGAAAGCGGGATTAAAAAAAATTTCCTTTGATAAGGAATAAAGATCTGCATCTGGTATGCTTTCACATTGATTTCTCTGCCTTTAGAATGACCAAAAGCTTTTAAACTTGCTAATTAACAATTGTAAAAGTCTTCTTATCTATTGCTGCCATTTATCTAGGATAAAGCTAACTATTTTTTTAATATTGATCAAGTATAAGATGGAAATTAATTACCTGATTTTTAAAGGTGTTCAACCTTCTACCTCTTCCCATGATACTAATTCAAATTATTACAGGAAGTACAGCATGTTTACACTGACAGATTAAGATATGTTGAATACACTTTTTTTCCTAATCTTTGAGTGCACTTTCCAATAAAACCAAGCACTTGGCAATTTTTATAACCTTGTTGTGCACAAGAAAAAGCATTGTAAAAGAGCGGTGTTAGAGATCTTTTTCCAGAACAGCTTCCATTCTACATGCATAGTGGTTTATCCCTAAAGCAATCCCTACATATATTATACCTCACTGTACCTCATGGTCTATCCCTGCATGAATATCACACTTACATGGCATCACCTAATCCACGCTGCTGAAGATTAACTTTGAAAACATTTTGGAGAAGATGCTTGGATTACCTGACTGCAAAAACTTCTCTGTTAGCTACATTTCAAGTAATACATAAGTGAACTCCAAGGTTACTGCTCTGATCACTGCATTAACCAGAAACGTGACTTTTCTTACTTTATAGCAAACCATTATATACTTGTTCCCTTCTTATCTCGAATGCCCAAATATTCTGTCATCTGTCACAGAAATTTATAAAGATTTACTGAGTTCTCTCAAAGGTATAACTACTTATTGCAAAGAATTTGCCATACACAGCAAATACCATAGTCACCAAAGAGTGTCTTAAACTGATAAAAGTATAAGAAATTCCTTTTTAACACTGGAACTGTCATTTTTCAGCTTGATGAATCAAAACTTCAGATCTAACAAAATTTGTCTTTAGTTATTTCATCGTACAATCCTATGTATTCTTTGACAATATTGAAACAGTAAACAAAACATATGCTAAAATTCATTCTATTAGTTAAGAATTAATTAAAGGATGAATTTCGTGTAGTATACAGTGTTCCTGGTACAGTCTTAATCTGAAAATACCAGGAGCTGAGCTGTGCTCAGTGAGGAGGCTCTTTGAAGCAAGAACTGGATGAAGGAGGCATTCTTTTCAGAGAGTAGCTGCATTTTATGTAACTCTTCCTTTGGTATCAGTTTGCCTTTTTTTTCCCTTATCAGGGAATTTTAGTCTCTTTAGTGTATTTCAAATCTCAGAACTACAGAAAAGCTATGAATTTTGTTTCATACCCTTTTTTTTTTTTTTTTTTGAGAAAAACACACTTCCCCATTCAAACTGTGAGTCTGAACTAAAGAGCTAGAGGTCTTTATGTTAAAGGCACTGTTATCCTGATGTTTCACACACAAGTTATCAATCTCTAGTGTATGGGTTACTATTGTCTAGCCAGTTAGGTACACACATTTTTTTTTTTTTTTTTTTTTTTT